>CM033471.1:15900332-16185332 GCA_019447015.1 Hymenochirus boettgeri | reverse complement strand
AAAAAAAACATTAAGGAATTTATAATAATAATAATAATTAATAATATACTGTAAAGATTAAAAATATTTATTTAAGCGCTAGTGCAATTCGCAGCCCAATTAAGAGCACACTGGCACAACCCGCGTGATGTGGGTCACCCTAGAGAGAGATTATGTTCTTATTAGTGAGAATCCTTAGTGGAATGAAGAGGAATCCTGCAATGCACCCTGGGGAGTCGTCTTTCTCAATGATCGAGACTCAGCAGGACGCCTAACGTTGGAAACTAAATGATTTGTGGGAAATATTTAGACAAGAAATGGGGAAAAAATGTGTTAAACATCCAATACGTATCTAGTACTGATGGATCTGTCATCACCGAATGAATCAATTCGAAATATATTGACGACATCTGTATAAACTTGGGGACACAGCGCTGTACATTATAACAATACAGACAGGGTTATCCAATAAAAGTTCTTATCGTTTAAAATGGTGCTAATTTTGCCCCAACCAATCAGATGTTAGCTTTCAAATGTTAAAGAAGATCTGATTGGTTGGGGCAGAATTAGCTCCATTTTAAACAATAAGAAGTTTTATTGAATCTCCCCGAGACAAACAAGGGGATAAGTGCGATTATACAGATAAATAAAACTGAAATACAGTTTCATACACCGGTTAAGAAAGCATATATATAAATTATGGATAAACTGATATAAGTGCAGCATTGCCCCAAAGAGCTTACAATCTAAGTTTAGTGGTCATTTAGCTTGTGTGTGTGTGTTATAGGATCCATAATATACTGAATTGTAACATAGTATAGCAGATTTTTGTCAACATTAATTTAGATGTGTGATGAGGATGGTATCTAATTTAAATTAACCCAGGGAATACAAGCAATATAGGAGAGAGAGATCCTTATATGTTGTATATAAGCAATTTAAACTATAAAGATTTACATATTGTAATTGTAGTGGGTCACACTCTACTAGATAAATTCTACCAATTCTACCAATTCTCTACTGTTTCTTGAATTAAACTGTATGTGTGTTTTTTTTTCCCACACCCTAGAAGCTGTAAGGTTAAACAGAACAAAGGGGAAATTTAACAGTGTTGTGCCAGGATGCAAATCGTGTCTGCCTTGCCTTTTGCTGAGAACATCAGGTTACAAAGACATCAGCATTCTTCTACAAACAAGGGGATGAAATAAACCACCCAGAGATACAAAGTAACTCATTGAACATGTAGTTCCTTCTTCACTTCCTGGGTAACACTGAGCATGTCTGTACCAGTGGGTTACAGGCTTGATTTCACACAGGTAAATCTCCAGTTAGAAATTATTTAGAAAGACAAAAGATACATCATTTTAATCAGTACGGTTTACTGTATAAATTAGTGATATATGTTTTACCATAAACTCTTTCTGAAAGATTGCAGGGATATAAGATGATATTTGGTGTATGTCAGAATATTACCTACCAGTCCTATTTATATGTATTTTTGTATATTTGATACTTTGCTGTTTACAGTACTAGAGGTAGTGAAATTGAACGTTTATTATGCAGGTCTTTGATTGACAGGTTCATCAGATACAGAAGGAGAGCAGGTGGGAACAGTAACTCACTCCAATAAACTCCTCATTGATTTGAATAATGACATCATCACTCATTTACCTGTATTTATAGAACATTGCAACGTAGTAACGCCCTCTTCAGTTGACATTAACACAATGCTGGATAAATGATTTTCTTTATATTCCTCTGGGTCCGCAGTATTGGATCATTGTATTATTATCCATACTATATATATAAATACCTCAATGTTTTACAATTGTAACCAAATGTGATAATATATCATTTGCAATAATGTAGGAACATGTGATTTGTTACAATGTAACAAGAAATCATTTGTAACAATGACATTTTTTTGGGGGGTAGGGCTCATTACTGACTCCCTGGATGCTGAGAATATATGTTAACTGTTTCTGCCCTTAATGGGATTTACATTGGAAGGTGTTATGAGATCAGGGATACTGTCTCTGGCTGTCCTGTTGGAAATTAAAGTGCTTTAATGCGACTCTGGACTGACTCATTGTCTATTCAACTTCCATTAATCATGGCTTCAGCTGTCAGGATGGCAGTTAATAACACGCTTTATGCTTTACTGGAACCTGCCCCACTGCAAACGCAGCTTCCTAAAAAACATTTCTTGGGGGAAAGGGAAAAAAATGATATTTCTTTGTGTCTGACTTAAACGCTTACAGCTCGAGTGGAATGGGTGAGACTTAATATTCCTAAAAAATAGAGAAAATTGCTCCCAAGGATAAAAAAAAACAGAGCAAGTCTGATAGGTTCCCCCCCAAAACGAATATCAACCAGCAAATGTCCCTGAATTACAGAACACAGAGCGTTGAATAAAATGATGTATCACTTGCTTTTTTACACTATTCCAACAGGAAGATCCAACGTTATGAAATCAATATTCATTTCCACTACAGTGTTAAAGATAGGATGCATGATAGCTGATTGGACGGCCTCGGGTAAGAGGAGGGGGAAAAGAAGAAGTGACTGAACTGTCTGCTCTTGGGAAAGGTTTTCATGTCTTTGCAACCGTAGCTCTTTAAGAAATTCCAAAAATTCCACTCTGTGTTTAAAGAACCATTAGAACTTCTAAAGAACTTTCACCAAACATTGCATTTAGCTCGCGGAACGCTGTTTTATTAGGTGAAGCATTTGGAAGGGCTGCCATGGAAATTACCCAGAAGTCTCTGTTCCTTATTTTCATCAACCAAGAATTTCTTGAACTTGTCTCTCTCTTTCCTGTTCTTCGAAACTTTCTTTTCTTTGTATTTTTCCATAGTTCATCGTTTTCTCAATGGTTAATATTTAATAAACATTACCGTTCTATAACCCTAGATCTCTCTTCCCATGAAGAAAGTTGTGAGAGCATCATTGATGTTCCTATAAACTTGTCTGTAAAGGTGACCATACATTTGGCGGATTTTCTGTACAATCTGACATTTTTATTGTTTGGCCCAAAAATGTAACATTTTCCAGATCTTATCATGTGACATTTGTTAGGTTTTTATATATTCACTTAGCCTAATAGCAGCCATTTTGTTCTCTGACTCCATTTTGTCTTACATTATTGTCGTGTTATTGCAGATGTTTTGTTTCCAAATGTTCTTTCTCATTTGATAACACTTGAGCTTCCCAGTGAGCTCAAGGTCTTTTGCCTCCTACATTCCAAGGTTTTAGTACGTCATCGGCAGACACTGTGTCTGGCCACGCCCACTTTTTCTCTTTGTGAAAACCCAATGTAACATGTGAATAAACCGAGAAACTGGGCTCTACTACACCATGCGTGTTGTGTGATCCATTTCTCCCAGCGCTGAAAGGTCTCTAAATGAGTCTGACAGGCATCAATCAGAGTCCGGGGGACTAGTGAGGATATTTATTCTAACAACATTAGATCGTAATATCGATCGTAATTACGATTGGGAAAGTCGTTTTTTTAAGTCGATTGGTAAAATGATTGTAGTGTTTTCTAAGTTCCGATTAAGTGTTAACGTAATGTAACCTCACAATGGACGACATTCAACACAAATCACAAAACAAATTGTATGTTGAACAATTTGTATAGTACATCTACATACAATTAACATTGTACATCTGTCTATCAAAATATCGGTCGGTTTAAGATCGTAATTACGATCCTAATAGTCTATGGCCACCTTGAGTCTCCCCCAATGATAATGTTATTTGGAACCCAGACAAGAGAGAATCGGGAAGAGTAAAATTGTTTGTTAGCTAATGGAAGATTCCCAAAGACCTCAGACTCCTCCCCAGACGTTCTCTCCGTCCATTTATCTTTCCTTCTTCCCTTCCTTATTCTGGTGCTTTAAATGATAAATGAAAGTCCCTCTGAATTAGCATTTTGTCTAAATTGTCTGGCAGCTCAAACCCCGTGCAGTAATAATTCATCGCCCTCCGCTATACACACTCCTATCAATAGATCCTCTCCCATTTAGAATTCAAGGGAGAAAGAAGAGTTTGTCGTAAATAATGTCTTGGAGGGGTAAAGCCGAGCATTATGGCGACACAAACCCTCCGGGAACAGGTCAAAATTTTGATACAAAGTCAAAACAGATACATTCATCCCAAAACCAGGTTCAGGTCAAAACTATGCTACAGTACATCTCTATGGAGCCTTTAATTATAAAAGTCCTTTAAATCCTCTCAGGGTTACATACAAATACATCACAGCTTTTAATTAAACGGTTACAACTTTATAGTTTGTTTATCATAGAACTTTGCCAGGTTAATGACAGAAATATACTGATCAAAGAAGATATAACTTACATACATAGTAACATATGAGCATAGTAGTGGTGGTTGAATAAAGATATACGTCCATCTAGTCCAACCTTTATACCCTACCCATAATGTCTGTATAACAGTTACATAGTAACATAGTATTGGAGGTTGTATAAAGACATATGTCCATCTAGTCAAACCTTTATGCCCTACCCATAATGCCTGTATAACAGTTACATAGTAACACAGTATTGGAGTTTGTATAAAGATATACGTCCATCTAGTCCAACCTTTATACCCTACCCATAATGTCTGTATAACAGTTACATAGTAACATAGTATTGGAGGTTGTATAAAGACATACGTCCATCTAGTCCAACCTTTATACCCTACCCATAATGTCTGTATAACAGTTACATAGTAACACAGTATTGGAGTTTGTATAAAGATATACGTCCATCTAGTCCAACCTTTATACCCTACCCATAATGTCTGTCTAACAGTTACATAGTAACATAGTATTGGAGGTTGTATAAAGACATACGTCCATCTAGTCCAACCTTTATACCCTACCCATAATGTCTGTATAACAGTTACATAGTAACATAGTATTGGAGGTTGTATAAAGACATACGTCCATCTAGTCCAACCTTTATACCTACCCATAATGTCTGTATAACAGTTACATAGTAACACAGTATTGGAGGTTGTATAAAGACATCCATCCATCCAGTCCAACCTTTATACCCTACCCATAATGTCTGTATAACAGTTACATAGTAACATAGTATTGGAGGTTGTATAAAGACATACGTCCATCTAGTCCAACCTTTATACCCTACCCGTAATGTCTGTCTAACAGTTACATAGTAACACAGTATTGGAGGTTATGTAAAGACATACGTCCATCTAGTCCAACCTTTATACCCCACCCATAATGTCTGTATAACAGTTACATAGCCCTCCAGTTTATTAGCAGTGTATGTCAGCCCTCCATTTCATTAGCCAGTGTTTGTAAGTCCTCCTGTTCATTAGCCAGCATAAGTTAGCCCTCCAGTTTATTACCCAGTATTAGTCAGTCCTCCAGTTTATTACCGAATGTTAGTCAGCCCACCAGTTCATAAACCTATATTAGTTCAGTACCCAGTATTTGTTAGCCCTCCAGTTTATTAGTCTGTTTCTGTTATCTTAACCACATCATACACAACAATGTAAAATGTGAATAGTGTACTTAAAAATGTGCATAATTTAAACAAAGTAAGTGTGCCCTTATTTAAATTGTATGTGTCAAAAATCTTACAATATACCATGAAAGGGCCACTTAGTTGTATTTACCCCCCAGGCCAAAAGGTCCTAGTCCTTCCCTGGGAAATAAAAGGGAGAGGATATAACAGGACAGGGATCAGAGGGGGAGGATATAACAGGACAGGGATCGGAGGGGGAGGATATAACAGGACAGGGATCGGAGGGAGAGTATATAACAGGACAGGGATCGGAGGGGGAGGATATAACGGGACAGGGATCGGAGGGGGAGGATATAACGGGACAGGGATCGGAGGGGGAGGATATAATATAAACAGGACAGGGATTGGAGGGGGGTGATGGATATTAACAGGGACAGGGATCGGAGGGGGGAGGATATATAACAGGGACAGGGATCGGGGGGAGGATATAACAGGACAGGGATCGGAGGGGGAGGATATAACAGGACAGGGATCGGAGGGGGAGGTGTATAATATTTATAATAACATTTGGTGTATATAATAGAAATATATTAACCCACCTTTGACCTGTAATGTGATTTTGTGTTCAAACCATTTTCTCCTCTCCAAATCATCCACGGTGATGAAATATTCCCCAGAATCCTTTGTTTTTACTCTGTGGAGAAGCAGGCTGCCATTTTCAGACACCTGGGCACGATTCTCGTAATTTCCATAGATTGTGACCGGATTTGCCACAAGGCTCGGTATGGTATGGCGATGGTTGTTTTTCGGTATATTTTGAAATGGATTCTTTTAACTTCCCAGTGGTAAAGCGGTTACAATCTCCTTCTTGGCCTGATGGAAAACTGTATCTTCACTTTCATGGGGAACACAACGAGGGACCCCACGGTTGGCAGAAATGTCTGGGGTCTGTCCGGGAGAGAAGAAAAAAGCAGATGGGGTAGACAATGGGAGTTAGTGCAAAACGGATATCGCATTGGATGATATGATGAATCACCAGTGCCCAACATCAGCAAGCCCCAACCACGGTCACAATCAGGTCACCATTCTCACCCACGCAATAGAACGAGGCCCCCACAAAGCCCAAGGAGTGAGAGGCACCAGGGCCGCCCCCCACAAGGCCTAAAGAGTGCAAGCGCACACCGCACAAGGCAGCCAGGCGGCCCCCACCAAGCCCAAGAGCAGCCAGCGCACCGAGACCCAAGGAGCCACGTCCCCACGAAGGCCCAGGAAGAGGCCCCACCAGGCGCCCCACACCGACCCGTAAGAGAATCAGAAGAGGGCACCAGGGCGCCCGCCCACAAAGCGCAAGAGGCGAACCAGGCGGCCCGCCAACCAGAGGCACAAGGATGCCCCCACGAAAGAGGCAACCAGGCGCCCCCACCAAGCCCAGGTGAGGAGAAGGCATAGGCACCAGGGCTGCCCCCCAAAAGCCCAAGGAGGCAATCACAGGCGGCCCCCACACCGAGCCGGGGGGGGAGGTCAAAGGAAAGGCCAACAGAAGCGAGCAGAGGAGGAAGAGGCACCAAAGGAGGCTGCCCAACAAGCCGGCAAGATGAGGAGCACCCAGGTGCTGGCCCGCCACACAAGAGCCAACGAAGGCATCAGGCGCCCCGCCACAAGGCACAGAGCTGAGGCGGCCAGGGCACCAAGCACAAGGCAAGGGGGGACCATGGCGCCCCCACCAAGCCCAAGAGGCACCAGGCGCCCCCCCTCCGAAGGCACCACGTGCGCCCACCCGCCCCCCCCACAAGCCCAAGGAGGCACAGGCGCCCCCTGGGACCCTGCGAAGTAGCAAGGGACCGCACCAAGGTGTGACGTCCCCCTAGTACCATAACAACCGCAGCAGAACCAGGGCGACCCATAAGCCAGGAGCACATGCCTCCCACAGCCGGGCACCAGGCCACACAAGCCAAGGCAGTGACAGCAGCCCTCTCCCCCACCAAGGCAAGGAGGCACCATGCGGCCCCCCACCAAGCCCAATGCGAGGCACCAGGCGCCCCCACCAAGCCCAAGAGGCACCAGGCTGCCCCCCCACCAAGCACAAGAGCAACAGGCGCCCCCCACGCAATCCCAAGGAGCACCAGGGCGCCCCCCACCAAGCCCAAAGGCACCATCCCCACAGCCCAGGCCCGCCCACCAAGCCCAAGAGGCACCAGGCGCCCCCACCAAGGCCCAAGGAGGCACCAGGCGCCCCACCAAGCCCAAGGAGGCCACCAGGCTGGCCCCCCAGAAAAGCCCAAGAAGGCACCAGGGCGCCCACACCAAGCACAAGGAGGCACCAGGCGCCCCCACCAAGGGCCAAGGAGGCACCAGGCGCCCCACAAAGCCCCAAGGAGGCACCAGGGGCGCCCCCACCAAGCCCAAGAGGCACCAGGCGCCGCCATCAAGCCCAAGGAGGCACCAGGACCCCCGCCACCAATGCGCAAGGATGCACCAGGCTGCCCCCCACCAAGCACAAGCATTTACCAGTTCGCCCCCACCAACGCCCAAGGAGGCACCATGGCACCCGCACCAAGGGGCCACAAGAGGACCAGGCGCCCCCCACCAAGCCCAAGGAGGCACCAGGCGCCCCCACCAAAGCCAAAGCGGGCACCAGGCGCCCCCCACTCAAGACAAGAGGTCACCAGGCGCCCCCACCAAGCACTAGCAGGGACCAGGCGCCCCCACCAAGCACAAGCAGGCACCAGGCGCCCCCAACCAAGCACAAGCAGGCACCAGGAGCCCCCACAACAAGCACAAGGAGGCACCAGGGCGCCCCACAAAGCCCAAGGAGGCACCAGGGCGCCCCCACCAAAACACAAGCAGGCACCAGGCGCCCCCACCAAGCACAAGCAGGCACCAGGCGCCCCCACCAAGCACAAGCAGGTGGGACCAGGGGGCGGCCCCCACCAAGCACAAGCAGGGACGAAGGCGCCCCCACAAGCACAAGGAGCACCAGGCGCCCCACCAAGCACAAGGAGGCACCAGGCGCCCCCACCAAGCACAAGGAGGCACCAGGCGCCCCCACCAAGCACAAGCAGGCACCGGCGCCCCACAACACAAGCAGGGACCAGCGCCCCACCAAGCAAACCAGGGACAGGCGCCCCCCAAGCCAAGGGGGCAACCAGCCCCCACCAAGACAAGGAGCCCAGGCCCCCACCCAAGCACAGAGCACAGGCTCCCCCCACCAAGCACAAAGCAAGCGCCCCACCAAGGGCAAAAGAGGCACCAGGCGCCCCCACCAGCACAAGGCAGGCACCAGCGCCCCACCAAGCACAAGCACAAGGCGGCACAGCCAGGGCGCCCACGCACCAAGCACAAGAGGCATACCCAGGAGCCCACCACCAAGCACAAGCAGGCACCCTAGGCGCCCCCACCAAGCACAGCAGGGACGAGGCGCCCCCAACAAGCCAAGGAGGCACCAGGAGCCCCCCACCAGGCCCAAGAGGCACCAGGCGCCCCCACCAAGCCCAAGAGGCACCATGCGCCCCCGCACAAGCGGCAAAGGAGCACCAGGCGGCCCCCCAACCACAAGCACAAGCAGGGGACCAGGCGCCCCACCAAGCCCCAAGGAGGGGACCAGGCGCCCCACCAGCCCAAGAGGACCAGGCGCCCCGCCACCAAGCCCACAAGGAGGCACCAGGCGCCCCCCCCCAAGCACCAAGGATGGCACCAGGCGCCCCCCCACCACCCTAAGACCAACCACAAAGCACCAACACCCCCCCACAGTCACTCAATCAGGCACCAGGAGCGCCCACCAACCACAATGAGGCACCAGGCTGCCCACCAAGCCCAAGTAGGCACCAGGCGTACCCCACCAAGCACAAGCAGGCACCAGGCGCCCCCACCAAGCACAAGCAGGCACCAGGCGCACCAGCGCAGCCCCCACCAAGCACAAGGAGGCACCAGGCGCCCCCACCTAGCCACAAGGAGGCACATCGAGGCGCCCCACCAAGGCACAAGGAGGGCACGAGGTGCCCCACCAAAAAGCCCAACGAGGCCCAGGCGCCCCCCAACCAAGCAAAAGCAGGCACAGGCGCCCCCACCAAGCACAAAGCTGGCACCAGTGCGCCCCCACCAAGCACAAGCAGGGGACCAGCGCCGCCACCAAGCACAAGGGTGCAACCAGGCGCGCCACCAAGCACAAGCAGGCACCAGGCGGCCGCCACCAAGCACAAATGCAGGCACCAGGCGCCCCACCAAGCAGAAGCAGGGCACAGGGGCCACCACCAAAGCACAAGCAGGGACAGGCGCCCCCACAATGCACAGCAGGCACCATGCTGCCCACCAAGTCCACAAAGCAGGGACCAGGAGCCCCAACAAATGACAATGCAGTGAGCCCCACGAATCACAATCAGGGACCAGGTCCCCCCACCAAGCACAAGCATGTGACCAGGGCGCCCCCCAAGGCACCAAGCAGGCACCAGGCGCAGCCCCACCAAGCACAAGCAGGGAACCAGGCGCCCCCACCAGCACAAGCAGTGGACCAGGGCCCGACCAAGCACAAGGAGGCACCAGGCGGCCGCCACCAAGCACCAAGCAGGCACAAGCCAGGCACCAGGGCCCCCCACCAAGCACAAGCAGGCAACCAGGCGCCCCAACCAAGCACAAGTGCAGCACCAGGCGCCCCACCAACACAATCATGGCACCACTGTCCCCCACCAATTCACAATCATGCAGCAAATGTATCCCCCACCAATCCAAATCATTCACCATTCTCCCCCACCAATCACAATTATTCACCATTCTCCCCCACCAATCCCATATATCATATTGTCACATGGCTCTGTGGTGGAGATAAAATAGGCTTAGCAACGATAAGCCCTGAAGTGAAACGGAATGAAAACATATGGGTCTATCCCAAACCAAAGAGAAGACAAGATTTAATCAACATGCAATCTTCAAAGGAGCTACAACAATAGGTCCAGAGTATAAACAGGATGCACCATACATGTTTCAAAGCAACTCCAACAAAAGATCCACACTGTGGAGACGACAAATGGGACACTTTACAATAGTGATTTTATCCATATGAATGAAAATACCATGGATGGCGTTCTCCGCCCTGGAAGCAGTCAAAGGAAGTATGTTCCAACATTTATTGGGAATATAATAATGCCACCTCAGGTGATATCAACTATCCATTCCTGGACGTTATACTGCCCCTACAGGGATGGTACAAAGTATGGTACTAGGAGGAGTCTAGTTATAACATCGACTGATTGCTGGGACTTTCTTCAGGGTGTGACTATCCTAAGTAGAGTGGAGTTTTGGGTATTGAATGAGAGTGGAATGTGTCCATTTGGTATATAAGGAAGCCCCCAAAAGGCCTCAGAGGGGAGTTAATCTTGAAATCTCCTTATTAGCTAGACGCATATAACATCTTGGAGCGTTACCAGTTCTTTTCACTCCCTTTGTTGTTGTTTTACTTATTAACCTTTAAACTTTAGGTTGCTTCGGGAAAAATAGGTTAGTGCATACAGTCAGACTCCACAGATAGCCCACTACGCGGTAAGGCTAAACCAAGTGAAGACCTGCCTGACAGTAAAACATGCCCTGCTCTCAGACCCAAGCCACCCATTCTTCCCCCATCCTAAGAGGCACAACCAGGCTCCCGACTGGGCTTTCTCCCCACCCCAATCACCAACGTCACGTGGCTGCCTCTCACAAGCACCAAGCAGAATCCGCAGGATTCCACCATTCATACCCCAGCCCAAGTCACTAGACAACCATTGGCTCCCCCCAGATCACACCACAGCGCCACCAATCACGATTCAACCCAGAAGACATCATCACCAATTGCACCAATCCAATGAGTCACCAGTATTCCGACCCCACACAGCACAAGCAGGGCACCAGTCGCCCCCACCAAGCACAAGCAGGACCCAGGCGCCCCCCCCAGCAGCAAGCAGGGCATGCAGGCTTCCCTACACCATAGCAGCAAGCGGCGCCCAGGCGCCCACACAAGCCCAAGGAGCACCAGGAGGCCCCACCAGCCAAGGAGGGCACCAGTAGGCCCCGCCACCAAGCCAAGGGGCCCCAGCGCCCCCACCAAGGCAAAGCAGGCACCAGGCGCCCCACACAAGCACCAGAGCAGGCCCAGTCACAACAGGGACGAGCGCCCACCAAGCACACAAGCACAGGGCCCACAACCAGGAGCGCACGAGCACACAAGCACAAGTAGGCACGAGTGCGTCCGCCACCAAGCACCAAGTCAGGTGCACCAGGCGCCACCACCAAGCACAACGCAGGATCACCATGCGCCCCCCACCAAGACAATCGCCCCCATGTCCCCCCAACCATATGTCACAATCATTGTAACACTCCTACCACCAAAGCAAATTATCAATTCGTACCTCCACCACAACCAACGCAATGACATGGCCAAGCACATGTATAGCCCCACCACAACGAACCTCGGCGCCCACCAATTCACAAGCTGGGAGCCCCCCCAGCCACACAATGACTCAGGCCATCTCAGCCAAGGAGGCACCGCGTCCAACACAGCACCAGGAACCACCCGAACATCAAGGTAGCCAGCCCTCAGCCAGCGACAGCCCCCAATAGCCCAAGGTATCACCAGTCGCCCCCGCCAAGCCACAAGGCAGGGGACCAGCGTCGCTCCCACCTGCAGCCAGGAGGCACCAGGGCCCCCCCACGCAACGCCCAAGGAGGACCCAGGCGGCCCCCCACCAAATGCACAACAGGCATCAGAGCGCACCCAACCCAGCACAGAGCAGGGACCAGGCGCCCCCACACAAGCACCAAGAAGCACCAGGCGCCCCCCAAGCACCAAGGAGGGCACCACGGCGCCCCACCAAGCCCAAGGGAGGCAACCAAGGCGCCCCCAACCAAAGCACAAGCAGTCACAGGCGCCTCCCACTGAGTCAACCAAGCAGGCACCAGGCTGCCCCACCAAGCACAAGGAGGTGACGAGGCGCCAGCCCACCAAGCACAAGGTAGGCTACCAGGCGCCCCAGCCAAGTCCACAAGGAGGCACCGGCGCCCAACAAGGCCACAAGGAGTGAACGAGGCGCCCCCACCAAGCCCAAGAGCACGGCGCCCCCACCAAGCAGAAAGCAGGCTACCAGGCGCGTCCCACCCAAGCACAAGCAGGCGGCACCACGCGCCCCCACCAAGCAATCAGCAGGGACCAGTGCGCGCGCACCATAGCACAAGGAGGCACCAGCGCCGCCACCAGCAAAGCAGGCATCCGCAGGCGACCACCAAGGGCACTAAGCAGCACCAGGCGCCGCCACCAACAGACGAAGCAGGCACCAGGCGCCACCACCAGACAATGCAGGGACCTAGGCTGCCCACCCACGAAGCCACAAGCAGGCACCAGGCTGGCGCCACCTTTAAGCACAAGCAGGTACGACCAGCGCCCCACCAAGGACAGCAGGCGCCCCCACGAAGCAAAACAGGGACCAAGCGCCCCCCACCAAGCACAAGCAGGGACCCAGAGCCCCAACCACAGCAGCACAAGCAGGGACCCAGGCGCCCCCACCAAGCACAGGAGCAGCACAGGGCGCCCCCACCAAGCACCAAGCAGTGCACCAGGCGCCCCCACCAAGCACAATGCAGTGACCAGGGCAGCCCCCACCAAGAAAAGGCAGGGAGCCCAGGGCCTGGGGGACCAACGCCCAAGGAGGCCCAGGCGCCGCCACAAGCACAAGCAGGCCACCAGGCGCGCACCAAGCACAAGAGGCACCAGGCGCCGCCCACCAAGCAAAGCAGTGCACCAGCGCCAACCACCAAGCTACAAGAAAGGGACCATGCGCCCCCACGAAGCACACAGTCAGGCACACAGGCGGCCCGCCCAAGCACAAGCAGCACCAGGCGGCCGCTCACCAAGGCGACAATGGAGGCACCGGCGCCGCCCCTAAGCACAAGCAGGGAACCAGTATGCGCCTCACAAGCACAAGAGGCACAGTGCGCCGCACACCAATAAGAAGAAGGCACCAGGTCCCACCACCAAGCACAGTCAGGTACCAGGCGCCCCCACGAAGCACAATGCAGGCACCAGGCGGCGCCACCAAGCACCCAGCAGGTGACCAGGGCCGCCCAACCAATCACAATGGAGGCACTCCATGTCGCCGCCACCAAGCACAAGGCAGGCATCCAGGCTCCAACACCAATGACCAAGCAGGGACCAGTGCGACCCACGAAGAAAGGCACAGCCCAGTCAGGCACCACATGAAGGCGGGCCCCCACCAAGCACAAGACAGCGGCCCAGCTACCGAACGCAGGGCAGGGCGCCACCAAAGCAAAAAGCATGGGACCAGCGCCCCACCAAGAACATAAGCGGACCATGCGAGCCCAACACAGCATTTACCATATCCCACTAAATCATTACTCAGTCTCCCCCACCAATACAATATACATTCCAAATTTGATCCATTTCTCCCCCACCAATGCAGTACTCAGTGTTTAAAGAAGCCAATCTTAGTATTTCGCCAACGTATATAAATTTTTTTTAGGAGGCCGTAATCCCGCTATTGAATCTGTGCGTTCTAAGTGATTGAAAGAGATGCTGATGTGTTACCAGTATTGAAAAGCTCTGTTCCAATCCAGGTAATTATAGATCAGGGGAAGATGATGTGGTGGGAAGGAAAGCTTTTAGAAGAGATATTAGGGGTATCAGGTATTTTAATTACCATTTAATACATTGGGTCCCATGGTTTTACATTGGTAATATATCCGTACCACCAATCTGATGCTTCCATCAAGAGGGTAAGTCTGAACCAGATCTGGGGGTCAGTGGATGTGACTCATTGGGATTTTGGACCACTTATCATACGATATCTATAGAAGGGTATTATGTAAAATAAGAAACGTGTTCGTGGACAAGTGTTGTTAGTTGATGTGTCCTAGGGGTGTTGTGCCTCGGGGTCCGGGGGTACTTTATCTATTATAAATGACCTAGTGTTTAGACATGATAGTATGTCTCTGGTGTGATATAAAGGATAGATTATAAAGGTGATTATAATGGAACATTATCTAGTTTGACCCAGTGTTTTTACTGATGTTCCTATCGGGGTTGTTGTGTCCTGTGGTCGGTACTATTGGTCCATTCATAAATGACCTTAAGTGTTAGAATTATAATAACGATCTCTGTGTTTGATATAAGGTAGAATTATAAAGAGTGGATTATTAATGGAACATTAATTCTGTTGGACCAGTGTTGTTAGTATGTTTCCTCAGGGGTGTGGCCTGGGCCGGTACTTTTTAATAAAGAATTAAAAGTAAAAAGGGGCTGCAGTATAATTTCTATCTAGCGGAAGAAAACCACGTGCACTTCCTGTAAACTACAGAGTCCGTGTGCAGTATATTAATTTAACCAGCTGATAAAAGATAGGCATTATAACAAAATTCAGAATTTGAGTTGGGTTTTTTTTTTTTTTAAAATTGTGATTAGGGCGGTGAACGTTACAACGCTAGTTAAAATTTATACAATTAATTCAGCGGATTATTATAGTATGGATTTAGTTCAAGCACGTGTTTTGAAAAGAGCAGTGCTCGGAAGATTTATGTGGGAAGCCGAACAGAGAAAAAAAAAAACACTAAAGGGGAAACGACACGTGATCATCCTGTTAATAGGAGATTGTAATGGTAAACTTCATTCAATTGTTATTATGAAGAAATTAGGGACTGACAGGGATCGGAGGTGGGAGGATATAACAGGACAGAGGATCGAAGAGGAGAGGATATAACAGGACAGGGATCGAAGAGGGAAGGATGTATAACACGGACGGGATCGAAGAGGGGAGGGATTTTAAACAGGACAGGGATCGAAGAGGAGGGATATAACAGGACGGGGATCGGAGGGGGGAGGATTTTATAAACAGGACAGGGATCAAAGGGTGAAGGATTATAACAGGAAAGGGATCGAAGAGGGATGGATATAACAGGACAGGGATCGGAGGGGGGAGGATTATAACAGGACAGGGGATCGAAAGAGGGGAGGATATAAACAGGGACAGGGATCGAAGGAGGCGGAGGATGTATAAACAGGACAGGGATCGAAGAGGGGAGGATTATAAAACAGGAAGGGGATCGAATAGAGAGGGGAGGATTATAACAGGGAAAACGGGATCGAAGAGGAAGGATTTATAACAGGACAGGGATCGGGGGGGGAGGAGATAACAGGACAGGGATCGAAGAGAGGAGGATATAAACAGGACAGCGGATCGAAAAGGGAAGGAATATAACAGGACAGGATCGAAGGGGAAGGAATTATAACAGGGACAGGGATCGAAGAGGGAAGAGGATTTATACAGGAAAGGGATCGAAGAGGGACAGGGGAAGGATATAAAAGGACAGGGATCGAAGAGAGGAGGAATAAAGGGCAGGGATTGGAGGGAAGGAATAACAGGACAGGGATCGAAGAGGGGAGGATTTAAACAGGACAGGGATCGAAGAGGGAGGATTTATAACAGGACAGGGATCGGAGGGGGAGGATATAACAGGACAGGGATCGAGAGAGAGGAGGATTATAACAGGACAGGGATCGAGAGAGGGAAGGTCTAACAGGACAGGGATCGGAGGGGGGAGGATTTAAAACAGGACAGGGGGAAGAGAGGAGGAGTTATACAGGACAGGGATCGAAAGGGAAGGATAATAACAGGACAGGGATCGAAGAGGAAGGGAGATATTATAACAGGGACAGGGATCGAAGAGGGAAGGGAGGAAGTGATTATTATAACAGGACAGGGATCGAAGAGGGAAGGATATAAAAGGACAGGATCGAAGAGAGGTCGGATTATAACAGGGAAAGGGATGGAGGGAAGGATATAACAGGACAGGGACGGGGATCGACAGAGGGAAGGATTATAACAGGACAGGATCGAAGAGGGGAGGATTAACAAAGGACAGGGATCGAAGAGGGGAGGATATAAAAGGACAGGGATCGAAGAGGGAGGATATAACAGGACAGGGATCGGAGAGAGGGGAGGATATAAAGGACAGGGACGGAGAGGGGAGGATATAACAGGACAGGGATCAAGAGGGGGAGAGGATATAACAGGACAGGGAGCAGGGGGGAGGATATAAACAGGACAGGGACGGAGAGGGAAGGATATAACAGGAACAGGGATCGGAGAGGGAAGGATTTATAACAGGACAGGGATCGAGAGGGGGAGGATATAACAGGACAGGGATCGAGGGGGAGGGGAGGCGGGGGAGGATTTATAACCAGGACAGGGATCGAGAGAGGGGAGGTATATAAACAGGACAGGGATCGAAGAGGGAAGGATTATAACGGACAGGGATCGGAGGGGGAGGATATAAAGGACAGGGATCGAGAGAGGAGGTTTAACGGGACAGGGATCGAAGAGGGTAAGAGGGAAAGATATAACGGACAGGGATCGGAGGGGGGGAGGATATAAAGGACAGGGATCGAAGAGGAGGAGGATATAACAGGACAGGGATCGGAGAGAGGAGGAGGATATCAACAGGACAGGGATTGAGGTGAGAAGGATATAACAGGACAGGGAGCGAGACGGGGAGGATACAACAGGACAGGGATCGCGAAGGGGGGAAGATGTAACAGGACAGGCATCGAAAGGGGAAAGATATAACAGGACAAGGATCGAAGAGGAGAAGGATTATACAGGACAGGGATTCGAAGAGGGAAGGATATAAAGACAGGGATCGGCGAGGAAGGAAAGGATATAACAGGACAGGGACGAAAGGGAAGGATGCTAACATGGAAGTGCTGTGAACTTCCCCATGTGAATAGTTGCTCCGAAACACCAACCACAACCATGGCACCATTGCCGCCTAACCATGGCACAATGCTTTGTACAATTTCCCCCATTCAAATCACAAATCGTAGTTAGACATTGACTTGTATGATCTTCTGGTTTGTAAAGGAGATTACATAGAGTGGTTATAATGGAAACATTATCTAGTTGGACCAGTGTATTATGATGTTCCTTAGGGTGTTGTCTAGGTCAGGATACTCTTTATCTATTTATAAATGACCTGAGTGTTGAATTGATAGTACAACTCTGTGTGTTGATAAAAGTATAGATTACATAGAGTGGTTATTAATGGAACATTATCTAGTTGGACACCAGTGTTGTTAGTTGATGTCCCCTAGGGGGTGTCCGGGTTCGCGTATCTTTATCCTATTTATAAATGACCTAGGTTAGACTTGATATATGATCTAGTGTTTGATAAAGGATAGATTATTAAAGAGGGTTACTTATGGAACATTATCTAGTTGGACCAGTGTTGGTTAGTTTGATGTTCCTTAGGGGTGTGTCCTAGGTCAGGTACTCTTTATCTATTAGTATAAATTGACCCTAGGGTTAGAATTGATAGTACAATCTCTGTGTTTTGATAAAGGATAGATTATAAAGAGTGGATATTTAATGGAACATGTCATTATTAGTGACCAGTGTTATTGTGATGTACTCGGGGTGTGTCCTGGGTCCGGTATACTTTTATCCTATTATAAATGACCTAGGTGTTAGACATTGATAGTACAATCTCTGTGTTGTATAACGGATAGATAATAAAGAGTGGTTATTAATGGAAACATTATCTAGTTGGACCATGTTGTTGTTAGTGATGTTTAGGGGTGTGTCCTAGGTCAGGATACTCTTTATTCCTATTTATAAAATGAACTCTAGGTTAGACAATTGATAGTACATTCCTGTGTTTGATAAAGATAGATTTAAGAGTGGTGTATTAATGGAAACATGCTTGTGAAGGTTCTCATTTATCCAGTTCATGGTATATCTGTTGTATCAATTAGATCAACTGGACTTGAAAGGTGTTACTTGAAGACGTTTCGCTAGTCATCCGACTGGCTTTTCAATTCAGAATGACTGTACAAGAATCTGTGGCAAGTATGTACCCTGGAAAATCCCAATTAGCATAGCACAGCCGGTAGGTGTGTGTTATGTGACTGTGGAGGATCTGGATTGATATTTTAGATAGTGGCGTAGGTAGAATTAAGGAAACTGGTTTTAAACTGGAAGTGAGAGGGTTACAGAAAAAACCACACACACGAGTAGTAGTTGAGTTTGACCCCACCACCCTTTAGATCACAAGCGGGGTATGAAGGAAACGGCGAGACTCCCATACAGGAGAATCCCACTCACAGACGAGAACACCCAGACCGAGGAGAACATCCCACTAACGACAGAGCGAGAACACCATCCACACTAGCACAGAGGCGCCGAAACATCCCACCTGAGCCACAGAGCTGAGAACCACCCACTAGAAACCAGAGCACGAGAAATCCCCACTAGCCACAGAGCGAGAAACATCCCCACTAGCACAGAGCTGAGAAACATCCCCATAACACCAGAGCCGTAGAACATCCCCACTAACACAGAGCCGAAGAAACATCCCACTAGCACAGAGCTGAGAACATCCCCACAACACAGAGACAGGAGAACTATCCCCACAAACCGCAGCCGAGAACATCCCCACTAGAACAGAGCAGAGAACATCCCACAACCCGAGCAGGAGACACCCATAAACGACCCACTACAGAGCGGAAACAGACTAAGCCGAGGGAGAACATCCCCTCAGCAAATCAGACACAGAGCCAGAGAAACATCCACACTAACACAGAGCTGAGAACATCCCCACTATAGCAAGAGCTGAGAAACATCCCCAACTAGCACAGAGATGAGAACATCCACACTAGAACGGAGCTGAGAAACATCCCACACTAGACAGAGCTCGAGAACATCCCACTAACATCAGAGCTGAAGGAACTCCCCACTAGCCAGAGCTGGGAAATCCCCGCTAGCACAGGCTGAGAAATCCCCACTAGCACAGAGCTGAGAACATCCCCACTAGCAACGAGCTGAGAACACAACCACTAAGCACAGACTGGCTGAGAACATCCCCCAAATAGCACAGATGACTCACCAGCAAGAGAAACACCCCACTAGCACGAGTGAGAAACATCCCCAACTACACAGAGCTGAGAAACATCCCCACTAGGCACAGAGCTGAGAACATCCCCACTAGCCCACACAGAGCTGAGAACAACAAGCAGCTCTCCCACTAGCACGAGCTGAGAATCACACCCCACTAGCACAGAGTGAGAACATCCCCACTAGCACGAGCTGAGAACACCCCCACTAAACAGAGGCCTGAGAACCACCCCACTAGACAGAGCTGAGAACATCCCAACTAACCACAGAGCTGGAAGAACATCCCACTAATACAGAGCTGAGAACATCCCCACTAGCACAGAGCTGAGAACATCCCACTAGCAGAGAGCTGAGAACATCCCCATAACACAGAGCTGAGAACATCCCCACCGAGCACAGTAGCTGAGAAACATCCCCCACTAGCACGAGCTAAAGAACATCCCCACTAGCACGAGTCGAGAACATCCCACACTAGCAACAGAGCTGAGAAATCCCCAAAACACAGAGAGGAGAAACTCCCCAGTAACACAGAGCGAGAACATTCACCACTAGCACAGCGCTGGAGAACATTCCCACTAGCACAGAGCCGAGAACATCCCCACTAGCACAGGCTGAGAACATCCCCCCAATAGCACAGAGCGAGAAACATTCCCCACTAGCACAGCAGCTGAAGAACATCCCACTAACACCACAGAGCTGAGAATCCCCCACTAGCACAGAGCTGGGAGGAAACATCACCCACTAAACACAGAGTGGGAGACATCCCCACTAGCACAGAGCTGAGAAACATCCCCCACTAGCACAGAGCTGAGAACATTCCCCATAGCACAGAGCTGGAAACATCCCCCCACTAGCACCAGGCTGAGAAAATCCCCACTAACACAGAGCTGAGAACATCCCCACTAACACAGAGATGAGAAACATCCCACTAACACAGAGCTGAACATCCCCACTAGGCAGAGCTGAGCACATCCCCACTAGCACGAGGCTGAGAACATCCCCAACTAACACAGCAGCCTGAGAACATCGCACACTAAACACAGAAGCTGAGAACATCCCCACTAACACAGAGCTGAGAACATCCCCCACTAACCGAGAGCTGAACATCCCACCTCAGCACAGAGGCGAGAACATCCCACTAGCACAGAGCTGAGAACAATCCCCACTAACACAGATGATGAGAACACCCCCACTAAACAGGCCGAGGGAACATCCCCACTCGCACCAGAATGAGAACATCACACTAACACAGAGTGAGAACAATCCCACTAAAAGAGCATGAGAACATCCCCACTAGCACAGAGTGAGAACATCCCACCCACACTAGCCAGAGCTGAGAACATCCCCCCTAGCACAGAGCGAGAGACAATCCCCACTAACAACAGAGTGAGAACATCCCCACTAACAACGAGCTGAGAACATCCCCACAGCACAGAGTCTGGAACAATCCCCAGCTTAGCACAGAGGCGAAGGGCTATAAGCGATGAAACATCGAGAGGAGCCCTAAACGTGTGGATATCCAGACGGGCCTTTGTCAAAGAAGTAGAAGGAAAGAAAAAGAAACACAATACTGTTTTTTTAAGAGAATTTGACAGCGTTAAAAAATAAAGCGCCTTTATAATGTGGTTGCAAGACAGTAAATGTTACTAACCTAACCACTATTTTATTTCTAGGAGGGTGCCTGTGTAAGTAATTAATCACTAGTGTATTCTTTAATTTTTTTTACTACTTACTGCTTGAATAGGGGGTAGGAATTGTTTGAGTAAACTCAAAGCACTGGATTTACTATAAACAAAACTTGTGTTTAAAAAACACTGTTACTGTGGAGGGGGGGCTGTAGGAGACAAAGGGATGAAAGGTGTTTTTTTTTCTTTTCCTCTCTTCTGATTGGATGGGGGTGTGTTGTTGTAACTAATTGGTTGTAAATTGGCTGAGGCCTGTGTGCTCTGTGGTTGTTTTGAACCTCATTGAAGCCCCCTTCCCATGGCGATTAGTATCCCTGATGCGGATTTCCCTGCTTAAAGAGATTTTTGCTGTTTTTAAGAGATTGGACAGCGTTACTACAAACTAAAGCGTTTTTAAGAACAACACATTTCTCTACGGTGTTCTTGGTCGTGATTGGTTTAGTTATGGGACAGTTTTGTTGGGGTCCGCCATGTGCATCATGCCGGGCATGTATGGATTTGGAGCAGCCGCCCCCAGGGGACCTATGTATGGGTCAGATTGTGAGTGGGTTGCCCATTTGGGAATCTGAGGTGTATCAGAAGTCGAAAGGGGGGTGTGTGTAAAACTTGCAGCATTTGCAGGATCTTGGCAAACTGGGGGAATGCAAGGTTGGTACTGGCAGGGGCCAGTTAAAATGGTGGGTGGAGGATGGTGCAGATAAGGTGGAGAAAGGAGATAGATTGTAAGGGTCACCAGGGGAAGTAGGGGACGGAAGGGATAGGGGGGCTTCTTCCCGCTGGTGATCCCAACAATTTGGCCATGGTAGGTTGACATGTGGAGGAGATGGCTCGAGAAGCAGCATGTATGGAGGCGGCCTTTCCCTTGGAGCACCCAGGCGGACGGCCATCTCCAAACAAGGGAGGGAGAACTGGGGCTAGGAAGGATAGCAGGTTGTTATGGTTTTAGTGGGTAGGGGGATTCATATTATTAGAGGGTAGATAGGGTAATCTGTTCACCCAGGACCTGCATGCCGAACAGTGTGTGTGTCTGCCTGTGTAGGGTTTCGACATGGGTGGATCGGTGTAGACAGATTAGTGGGTGGGGCTGGGAGTGACCGGGCGGTCTTGGGTTCATGGTGTGCAATGACAAAGTTAGAGGTTGGAGAGGTGAGGTCATTAAAAATGTTTCCGAGGAATAGGGGCCAAGTTAAAGCAAGAAGGACCCAGGTAGTGATTTCAGAAATTACTACCGCCAGACACTGATGTGCTACGCTAGGCGAAGGCCACGGGAGCTCAGGAGTATAAATGCGGGCTAGGGAGTGGTGTAAGGAGATGGGGGTTTGGGTTTTTAGAGAAGGGGCTGACTTTCTGTTGGCTACAGGTCATTTGTAGTGACGGATTGCACCTCAATGGTGGTGGCTGGTGCAACGTGTGGGGAGAAGATGGCTGGGGTTTGGAGGACGATTATCAATAGGTATGGGGGGGGAGGGAAGTGAAGTTAATACACAGTGGGTAGATAGAGAAGTTAGGGTATCTGGCGGGGCTAGATAACACAACGGAGGGAGAGAGAAGGAGGAGGGGGGGAGCATAGAGGATAAGGGGCATGTACGACCATGTATGGAAGTAAATCAATGATAATCTAAAATGTTATGTTTACAAATGCAAGGGTCTGGCTGGAAAAAACCGGCGAACTTGAAACTAATGCGTTATAAGGAAAGGTATGATGTAATTTGGTATTAGCAAGAATCATTGGCTTAGATGATTCACACGACTGACAGTAAATATTGAAGGGTACTCCTTATTTAACATGACCGAGTTAATAAGAAGAGGAGGCGGAGGAGTAGGTTGTATGTTGATTTAAAACAGGGAATTGAAGCCAATTTAAAAGATGGAAATTAGATGGGGGAGCAAACGAGCGGGCAGAAGCAGAAAACATTATGGGTGGAAACTGTGTACAGGAAAGCAAGAAGGTAGGTAAATTAATTGTGGAGGGTGTTTATAAGCCGCCAAATGCCGGGGAAGAGGTGGAAAAATGAATCTCCATTGCAGTTGGCGAAGGCCTGCTGTTGGTATGGGCATGTCTGGTTATGGGGGATTATTTTAAACTACCCTGACATAAGATTGGAGTAAGGAACTGCCAGCATCACCAATAAGTATTTGAAAGTTCTAAATTCTCTACCTGAGCATTTTCTTTACAGCTGCCGTAGCCCCCCCACAGGACAGTCTCCCCTACTAGGAAAGGAATGGTTGTTGGATTGGTGGATATTCAAAACCCAAGAGTCAATTTTGGGATAGGAAGGTAATGGGAAGCTTAGGGGAATAGTGACCGATGATTATAGTGCATTTACTATAGGTTAGGGAGAAAACTAAAGTGCACGCGGCCTTAACAAAAACTTTAACTTTAGGAAAAGCTATTTTATGCTTTTAAAGAAATCGCTCCTGCTTCATAGACTGGGGGGAAGGAACTGTTTCTGGTAAGATGAATGAGCAGATGTGGACCACTGTTAAAGGGATATTAAACCTTAAACATTTCCAAATCGGTACCTTTTAAGGATCCAAAGTGTAAAAAAAATAGGTCACTCCTGCATGGCTTAATGCCACGGTAATTAAAAAGGGGATAATGGAAAAAAAAAGAGAAAAGGGCTTTTACAAATTTTGAAAGCAGAAGGAACAGAACCAAAGGCTTACAGGGACTCAAAAGTTGTAATAAAAGAGTTTTGCAAGGAAAGCAATTAAATAAGCTAAAAATAGAAAATGCAACGGATGTACGAACAAAGGACAAGTCCAACCCCAAGATGTTTTTTAAGTTATATAAATGGTATTTAAAAAAATGAGGAACTGAGATGTGGGACCATTAAATAAATGGAGCTGAGGGGTGGTAGGAGGATGCCGAAAAGGTAATGCTAAACCGTTTTGGACATCGGTTTTTACTGTTGAGAATCATCAGTCAGTTGCTTGAACAATGTGCCAGAGGAGGAAAGAAGAGTTCACATGTCGATAACAGAGGAGATGGTCGGAATCAATTAGACAAAGTTAATATCAATAAAGCGCCAGGACAGAGGATGCATCCTAGGATTTTAAAAGAGCTTAGTTCAGTTCTAGGCCAAAAAGACAACTGTGTCTCATCTTTACAGATTCGCTTTTTGTATGGGGATTGTGACGGCGATGAAAAAAAGCCAATGGTAAACCTAATATTCAAAAAAGGTTAGTCGTTCACAGCTTTGGGTAATATAGACCTGTAAGGCCTACATCAGTGGTAGGGAAGGTGATGGAAACTTTGTTAAGGGATCTCAATCCTGACTTGTCTCCAGAGATCATTTATTAGTAGTAGTCAGAGGATTTTATTGAGAAATAAGATCATGCAGACAAATTTTAATTGGTTTTTGTTATGAAGAAGTGAGTTAAGAAGTAGATCAGGCACAGCGTGTGGTTGTGATCTATTTGGCATTGTTTGCAAAAGCCTTTTGAACTGTGCCACAGGCGGAATAAGTATAAACATGAGGACGTGGCCTTGAAGGAAAAACATTTGTTCTGGATTAGAGAACTGGTTTATTGGGACCGCAAACAGGAGTGGTTGGTAATGGAGTACATTCTATGGTGGGCTAAAGTTCTAAAGCAGGAGTTCCTCAGGGTTCTGTACTGGGCCCGACTTCTGTTTAATCTATTTGAGGAACTGACTCTTACGAAGGTGGATTGAGAGCAAAGGTCTCTGTGTTTGCTTAGATTGACACTAAACTATCGCAGAGCTTTGAGGAAACTTTCAATGATGTGCAAGTGCTTGCAGCAGACCTAGATAGATATCAAACATGGGGCAGAGAATGGCAGAGAGATTCAGTTGATAAAATGTTAGGGGTGATGCATTGGGAAATAATCTCCCTGTGCGCCACACACAATAAATAACCTGCTGGTAGTGCATATCTGAAATGGAAAAAAGATTGGTGGGTTCTGGTCGATAACAGACTGTAAGCTGTATCAAAAACAATGGCCGGTACAACAGCTGTTGCTAAGAAAGATATGTTGTATAAAGACGGGGAATGGAATCAGAGAGGAGAAAATATTATTCTCCCTCTTTCAAGGCCAACTGGTAAGGCACACATTGGAATACGCGGTGCAGTTTTGGAATCCCAATATACAAAAAGGAACATCTTGGAAATTTGAGGGCAGTTCAGAGAAGGGCAAACTAAATTAATTAAGGGGAATGAGGGGCGTTGAATATGGCAGGCAGATAGACAAGGGGTTAGGGCTGTTTACATGGGCCAAGAAGCGGGCGGTGCGTGGAGGGACGATAACCTTATACAAATATATATTAATGGCCATTACAGTGAAACTCTTCTGGTGCATTGTTCAAATAGGTCATATAAGAGGACTCGTGGAACATCTTTTAAGGTTGGAAGAAAAGAAGTTTCATCTTCATAGTTAGGAAGGTTTCTGTACAGTGAGACGGGGTGAAACTGTGGAACTGTCTTCCCGCAGAGGTTGGGTAATGGCAAGTTACATTGAAATAAACTTTAAAAAAAAGCGCTCTGGATAAGTTTCTAAAACTAAAAAAATATTGAGCAATTACGGTATTAATGCATATAGATCTGAGTGATCCAGGCGTACTTTCCGATTGCGTTGGAGTCAGGAAAGGAATTTTTTCCCCCCTTTTTTAGACTGGGGTTTTGTTGCCCTTCTCTGGATCAACTGTTAGGTAGGGTTTTTAAAAAAAAAAAAAAAAAAAGGGAATAGGTTGGACTTGATGGACGAATGTTCTTTATAACCTTAATTATATGTTAACTATGTTACCAACAGTGGAAGGGGAAAAGCAAAGACCAAGGAGGAAGAACACTGGTTCATCCCATATGTAGCAGGTGTCTCCGACGAAAATAAGAAGAATTTTCAAAAAAACATCGTTTATCCTGTCTGCTTTTAAACCGAACACACACACTGGGCAAGCAATTGGTACATCCGAAAGACCAATACCAAAAACACCAAGAAAAGCGGAAATCATATATGCAGTGAGCAGTGAACAGTGTAAGAATGCCTGATTTGTATGTGGGGGACGACCAAAACCAGCAACGGCATAAACGTATGCGCCGCACAGAGAGCCAATTCCTCTGGGTTCAGGGACTCAGCCCGTTGTGTATCTGATCTTTAAGGATTTAAAAAGGACATTACCTTGAAGATTGTAATTTAACATATTGGCGAAGGAGAAAATGATGGTCAAGAGAGGTGTTAAAGAGGCCATTTAGTGAATAATAAAGGAAACCAAGCCTAAATAGAGGTGGGGGGGATTCACACATCGTCTGCCATGTGTATCAATGTGTTTTAAACCTTATCTGGGCGGTTCCTATAACCCACCCTTAGCCAACGACTAATCACACCTTAACACCTGGCTGTGGAATGTAATTGATGTTTCCAGGGTAAATAATTGCCACAGATTCTTGTACAAAGTCATAGTTGAATGGAAGATCCAGCGGCATTGGATGACTAGCCGAAACGTCTTCAAGAAACTTACATTTCCAAGTCCAGTATGATCTAATGCATGACAAACAGATATGTTATTTAATGGAAACATTATCTAGTTGGACCAGTGTTATTAGCGATGTCCTTAGGGTGTGTCCTGGGTCGTACTTTTATCCTATTTATAAGTATGACCTAGGTAGAATTGATTAGTATGATCTCTTTGTTTGATAAAGGGAGAGATGATGAAAGAGTGCGTATATAAGTGGAACATTATCTAGTGGACCAGTGGTTATTGTGATGTTCCTTAGGGGTTGTTGTCCTAGTCAGGATACTCTTATTCCATTTATAAATGACCCCAAGGGGCATATTTAAAAGGATTGTTCGTTGTTTCTTTTCGCCAAATAATTAGCGCAGCACATCGCAGCGAAAATGAGTGCCATTTGGGGCTTCGTTTAGCCTTATGTATAAAAAGCGAAAGAAAAAAAAAAAAAAACACAACTTCGCGGCTGAAAAAAAGGCGACGAACCGGCGCGAAAAGAGCGAAAAGGGATCGCAGCGAAAACTTAACGCATCTAAGACGACTGCATGTGAAAACCATTGTCAAAACCAGAAAAGCCCACTAGAGAAAATGACTGTCAGTTCAAAAGGCAACTCACAGGTTACCAAGAAGTCAACCATGTCTTATTTAGCTTCAATTCTTCTTAGAATTTCGCAATTGGAATACAATTTTCTTTTGCACTGCACATTGCCTTTTAATGCGCGTTGCCTTTCTAATGCGCGTTTGCTTTTCCAAGGCTATTCCCAATTATAAGTGCGTGGCCTTTCTAATGTGCGTTCGCCCCTTTCTAATGGCGTTCCGCCTTTTCTAATGCGCGTTCGCCCCTTTCTAATGCGCGTTGCTTTTCCAGGCATATTCCATTTATTATAATGTGGTTCAGCACTTCTAATGTGAGTTAGCCTTTCTAATGTGCGTTCGCCTTTCTAAATGCGCGCTTCGCTTTTCCAAGGGCATACCAATTACATGTCTAATGCTGCGATCGCCGTTCATAATGTCGCTTGTTCCAAGGCATATTACCACTTAATGCGCATCGCCCTTTAATGCGTGTTCGCTTTTTCAAGGAATATTACCCATTAGAATGCCTTTTCGCTCAAACAATGACCTTTGCACAACTTCAGGGTTTTTCGCGCTTAATCTTTCGCTCGTTTTAAAGCAAAAACCACCTTTCGTCTTTTATAAATCTCCGTTGTGCATTTTTGCTCCTTTTTCGCTAAAATTACCATTGTGAAGTAAGGAGAAAAAGAGGGTGTAGCGATAGCTCGCGGGGAATGGAGGGAAGAAGGAGGAAAAGGGAAACGGTTTCGCCATTAGTTAACGGCTACCTTTTATAAATAGCGTTAAAATGTTTTTGGCCGGAAACCCATGCGAAAAGCGGGAAATGCGAAAAATTCGCTATTTTCGCTCTTTTATAATATGCCCCTAGTTTCGACATTGATAGTTACAATCTCTGTGTTTTGCAAAGGATGATATAAAGAGTGGTTAATTAAGGAACATTATCTAGTGGGACCAGGGTTATAGTGATGTTCCTCAGGGGTATGTGACCTGGGTCCGGTACACTTATCCTATTTATAAATGACCTAGTGGTAGACATTGATAGTACAATCTATGGTTGATAAGGATAGATTTATAAAGAGTGGTTATTAATGGAACATTATCTAGTGTGGACCAGTGTATTAGTGATGTTCCATCAGGGGTGGTGTCTGGGTCCGGTGTACACTTATCCTATTTTTAACGACCTAGTGTTAGACATTGATAGTACAATCTCGGTTTGATAAAGGATAGCTATAAAGAGTGGTTATTAATATGAAAAACATTATTAGTTGGACACCAGTGTTGTTTAGTGATGTTCATTAGGGGTGTGTGTCCTAGGTCAGGATACTCCTTATTCCATTTATAAATGACCTAGTGTTAGACATTGATAGTTACAACTTGTGTTTGAAGACCGAACGATAGATCGACTACTCGACTAGCTAGATAGATGATAGATAGAGATAGATAGTGGAGACAGACGACAGGCAGATAGATAGATAGATAGATAGATAGATAGATAGATAGATAGATAGATAGATAGATAGATAGATAGATAGATGATAGATAGATATAGATAGATAGATACTATAGATGATAGATGATAGATAGATAGATAGATAGATAGAGAGATCGATAGATAGATAGAACAGTTACAGATAGATGACAGACAGACATGCAGACAGACAGATAGATAGATAGAGTAGATAGATGATAGATAGATAGATAGATAGATAGATAGATAGATAGATAGATAGATAGATCTATACAGATGATAGATGATAGATAGATAGATAGATAGATAGATAGAGATAGATGATAGACAGATAGACAGACAGACAGACAGAAAGAAAGAAAGATAGAAGATAGATAGATAGATGATAGATAGATAGATAGATAGATAGATAGATAGACAGATACATAGATAGACAGACAGACATGCAGACAGACAGATGATAGATAGATAGATAGATGATAGATAGATAGATAGTAGATAGATACTACAGATGATAGATGATAGATAGATAGATAGATAGATAGGATAGATGATAGACAGATAGACAGACAGACAGACAGACAGAAGAAAGAAAAGAAGAAAGATAGATAGATAGATAGATAGATAGATAGATAGATAGACAGATAGATAGATAGCAGTTAGATAGAGTAGATAGATAGATAGAGATAGAAGATAGATAGATAGACAGATAGTAGATAGATAGATGATAGAGAGATAGATAGATAGTAGATAGATGATAATAGATAGATAGATAGATAGATAGGTAGGTAGATGGACACAAAACCAAACTCGAACCCGGTTCGAGCCCAACCCTCAAAGGTACCACACAACCATCGATTTCACCTATAACCCTCAAATGTGGCATTCAGTGAAGGATAAAGGAAGTGTGGGGACTGTGTGTGGAGCTGGGTGAAGGAAGGGGAGGAGCTGTGTGAAGGAAGGGGAGTGGCTTGGTTAGGAAGGGGAGGGGCAAGGGTGAAGGAAGGGGAGGGTCTGGGTGAAGGAAAAGGAGGGGCTGGGTGAAGGAACAGGAGGGGGGGTATGTATACTGCAGAAGAAAGGTAAATATAATTAAAATGAATGTATTGAATTGCTTCTTATTACATTGAAAAAATTGCAAAAAAAAAAACATTAAGGAATTTATAATAATAAATAATTAATAATATTCTGTAAAGATAAAAATATTTATTTAAGCGCTAGTGCAATTCGCAGCCCAATTAAGAGCACACTGGCACAACCCGCGTGATGTGGGTCACCCTAGAGAGAGATTATGTTCTTATTAGTGAGACCTTAGTGGAATGAAGAGGAATCTGCAATGCACCCTGGGGAGTCGTCTTTCTCAATGATCGAGACTCAGCAGGACGCCTAACGTTGGAAACTAAATGATTTTGGGAAAATTTAGACAAGAAATGGGGAAAAAATGTGTTAAACATCCAATACGTATCTTATGATGGATCTGTCATCCCCGAATGAATCAATTCGAAATATATTGACGACATCTGTATAAACTTGGGGACACAGCGCTGTACATTATAACAATACAGAGGGTTATCCAATAAAAGTTCTTATCGTTTAAAATGGTGCTAATTTTGCCCCAACCAATCAGATGTTAGCTTTCAAATGTTAAAGAAGATCGATTGGGTTGGGGCAGAATTAGCTCCATTTTAAACAATAAGAAGTTTTATTGAATCTCCCCGAGACAAACAAGGGGAAAAGTGCGATTATACAATAAATAAAACTGAAATACAGTTTCATACACCGGTTAAGAAAGCATATATATAAATTATGGATAAACTGATATAAGTGCGCATTGCCCCAAAGAGCTTACAATCTAAGTTTAGTGGTCATTTAGCTGGTGTGTGTGTTTATAGGATCCATAATATACTGAATTGTAACATAGTATAGCAGATTTTTGTCAACATTAATTTAGATGTGTGATGAGGATGGTATCTAATTTAAATTAACCCAGGGAATACAAGCAATATAGGAGAGAGAGTCCTTATATGTGTATATAAGCAATTTAAATATAAAGATTTACATATTGTAATTGTAGTGGGTCACACTCTACTAGATAAATTCTACCAATTCTACCAATTCTCTACTGTTTCTTGAATTAAACTGTAGTGTGTTTTTTTTCCCACACCCTAGAAGCTGTAAGGTTAAACAGAACAAAGGGGAAATTTAACAGTGTTGTGCCAGGATGCAAATCGTGTCTGCCTTGCCTTTTGCTGAGAACATCAGGTTACAAAGACATCAGCATTCTTCTACAAACAGGGGATGAAATAAACCACCCAGAGATACAAAGTAACTCATTGAACATGTAGTTCCTTCTTCACTTCCTGGGTAACACTGAGCATGTCTGTACCAGTGGGTTACAGGCTTGATTTCACCCAGGTAAATCTCCAGTTAGAAATTATTTAGAAAGACAAAATACATCATTTTAATCAGTACGGTTACTGTATAAATTAGTGATATATGTTTTACCATAAACTCTTTCTGAAAGATGCAGGGATATAAGATGATATTGGTGTATGTCAGATATTACCTACCAGTCCTATTTATATGTATTTTTGTATATTTGATACTTTGCTGTTTACAGTACTAGAGGTAGTGAAATTGAACGTTATTATGCAGGTCTTTGATTGACAGGTTTCAGATACAGAAGGAGAGCAGGTGGGAACAGTAACTCACTCCAATAAACTCCTCATTGATTTGAATAATGACATATCACTCATTTACCTGTATTTATAGAACATTGCAACGTAGTAACGCCCTCTTCAGTTGACATTAACACAATGCTGGATAAATGATTTCTTTATATTCCTCTGGGTCCGCAGTATTGGATCATTGTATTATTATCATAATATATATATAAATACCTCAATGTTTTACAATTGTAACAAATGTGATAATATATCATTTGCAATAATGTAGGAACATGTGATTTGTTACAATGTAACAAGAAATCATTTGTAACAATGACATTTTTTTGGGGGGTAGGGGGGCTCATTACTGACTCCCTGATGCTGAGAATATATGTTAACTGTTTCTGCCCTTAATGGGATTTACATTGGAAGGTGTTATGAGATCAGGGATACTGTCTCTGGCTGTCCTGTTGGAAATTAAAGTGCTTTAATGCGACTCTGGACGACTCATTGTTATTCAACTTCCATTAATCATGGCTTCAGCTGTCAGGATGGCAGTTAATAACACGCTTTATGCTTTACTGGAACCTGCCCCACTGCAAACGCAGCTTCCTAAAAAACATTTCTGGGGAAAGGGAAAAAAATGATATTTCTTTGTGTCTGACTTAAACGCTTACAGCTCGAGTGGAATGGGTGAGACTTAATATTCCTAAAAAATAGAGAAAATTGCTCCCAAGGATAAAAAAAAACAGAGCAAGTCTGATAGGTTCCCCCCAAAACGAAATCACCAGCAAATGTCCCTGAATTACGAACACAGAGCGTTGAATAAAATGATGTATCACTTGCTTTTTTACACTATTCCAACAGGAAGATCCAACGTTATGAAACAATATTCATTTCCACTACAGTGTTAAAGATAGGATGCATGATAGCTGATTGGACGGCCTCGGGTAAGAGGAGGGGGAAGAAAGAAGAAGTGACTGAACTGTCTGCTCTTGGGAAAGGTTTTCATGTCTTTGCAACCGTAGCTCTTTAAGAAATTCCAAAAATTCCACTCTGGTTTAAAGAACCATTAGAACTCTTAAAGAACTTTCACCCAACATTGCATTTAGCTCGCGAACGCTGTTTTATTAGGTGAAGCATTTGGAAGGGCGCCATGGAAATTACCAGAAGTCTCTGTTCCTTATTTTCATCAACCAAGAATTTCTTGAACTTGTCTCTCTCTTTCTGTTCTTCGAACTTTCTTTTCTTTGTATTTTTCCATAGTTCATCGGTTTTCTCAATGGTTAATATTTAATAAACATTACCGTTCTATAACTAGATCTCTCTTCCCATGAAGAAAGTTGTGAGAGCATCATTGATGTTCCTATAAACTTGTCTGTAAGGTGACCATACATTGGCGGATTTTTGTACAATCTGACATTTTTATTGTTTGCCCAAAAATGTACATTTTCCAGATCTTATCATGTGACATTTGTTAGGTTTTATATATTCACTTAGCCTAATAGCAGCCATTTGTTCTCTGACTCCATTTTGTCTTACTTATTGTCGTGTTATTGCAGATGTTTTGTTTCCAAATGTTCTTTCTATTTGATAAACATTGAGCTTCCCAGTGAGCTAAGGTCTTTGCTCCTACATCCAAGGTTTTAGTACGTCATGGCAGACACTGTGTCTGGCCACGCCCACTTTTTCTCTTTGTGAAACCCAATGTAACATGTGAAAAACCGAGAAACTGGGCTCTACTACACCATGCTGTGTTGTGTGATCCATTCTCCCAGCGTGAAAGGTCTCTAAATGATCTGACAGGCATCAATCAGAGTCCGGGGGACTAGTGAGGATATTTATTCTAACAACATTAGATCGTAATATCGATCGTAATTACGATTGGGAAAGTCGTTTTTTTAAGTCGATTGGTAAAATGATTGTAGTGTTTTCTAAGTTCCGATTAAGTGTTAACGTAATGTAACCTCACAAGGACGACATTCAACACAAATCACAAAACAATTGTATGTTGAACAATTTGTATAGTACATCTACATACAATTAACATTGTACATCTGTCTATCAAAATATGGTCGGTTTAAGATCGTAATTACGATCCTAATAGTCTATGCCACCTTGAGTCTCCCCCAATGATAATGTTATTTGGAACCCAGACAGAGAGAATCGGGAAGAGTAAAATTGTTTGTTAGCTAATGGAAGATTCCCAAAGACCTCAGACTCCTCCCCAGACGTTCTCTCCGTCCATTTATCTTTCCTTCTTCCCTTCCTTATTCTGGTGCTTTAAATGATAAATGAAAGTCCCTCTGAATTAGCATTTTGTCTAAATTGTCTGGCAGCTCAAACCGCTAGCAGTAATAATTCATCGCCCTCCGTATACACACTCCTATCACATAGATCCTCTCCCATTTAGAATTCAAGGGAGAAAGAAGAGTTTTTCGTAAATAATGTCTTGGAGGGGTAAAGCCGAGCATTATGGCGACACAAACCCTCCGGGAACAGTTCAAAATTTTGATACAAGTCAAAACAGATACATTCATCCCAAAACCGGTTCAGGTAAAACTATGCTACAGTACATCTCTATGGAGCCTTTAATTATAAAAGTCCTTTAAATCCTCTCAGGGTTACATACAATACATCACAGCTTTAATTAACGTGGACAACTTTATAGTTTGTTTTCATAGAACTTTGCCAGGTTAATGACAGAAATATACTGATCAAAGAAGATATAACTTACATACATAGTAACATATTGAGCATAGTAGTGGTGGTTGAATAAGATATACGTCCATCTAGTCCAACTTTATACCCTACCCATAATGTCTGTATACAGTTACATAGTAAACATAGTATTGGAGGTTGTATAAAGACATACGTCCATCTAGTCCAACCTTTTACCCTACCCATAATGTTCGTATAACAGTTACATAGTAACATAGTATGGAGGTTGTATAAAGACATACGTCCATCTAGTCCAAACTTTATACCTACCCATAATGTCTGTAAACAGTTACATAGTAACATAGTATTGGAGGTTGTATAAAGACATACGTCCATCTAGTCCAACTTTATACCTACCCATATGTCTGTATAACAGTTACATAGTAACATAGTATTGGAGGTGTATAAAGACATAGTCCATCTAGTCAAACCTTATTCCCTACCATAATGCCTGTATAACAGTTACATAGTAACACAGTATTGGAGTTGTATTAAGATATACGTCCATCTAGTCCAACCTTTATACCCTACCCATAATGTCTGTAAACAGTTACATAGTAAACATAGTATGGAGGTTGTATAAAGACATACGTCCATCTAGTCCAACCTTTATACCCTACCCCTAATGCCTGTCTAACAGTTACATAGTAACTAGTATTGGAGGTTGTATAAAGACATACGTCATCTAGTCCAACTTATACCCTACCCCTAAGTCTGTATAACAGTTACATAGTAACACAGTATTGGAGTTTGTATAAGAATACGTCCATCTAGTCCAACCTTATACCCTACCCATAATGTCTGTTAACAGTTACATAGTAACATGTATTGGAGGTTGTATAAAGAATACGTCATCTAGTCCAACCTTTATACCCTACCCATAAGTCTGTATAACAGTTAATAGTAACATAGTATTGGAGGTTTTGTAAAGACATACGTCCATCTAGTCCAAACTTTATACCTACCCTAAGTGCTGTTAACAGTTACATAGTAACATAGTTTGGAGGTTGTATAAAGACATACGTCCATTAGTCCAACCTTATACCTACCCATAATGTCTGTAAACAGTTACATAGTAACTAGTATTGGAGGTTGTATAAAGACATACGTCCCTAGTCCAACCTTTATACCCTACCATAATGTCTCTATAACAGTTACATAGTAACATAGTTTGGAGGTTGTATAAAGACATACGTCCATCTAGTCCAACCTTTATACCTACCCATAATGTCTGTATAAACGTTACATGTAACATAGTATTGGAGGTTGTTATACAGACATACGTCCATCTAGTCCAACCTTTATACCTACCCATAATGTCTGGTAACAGTTACATAGTAACATAGTATTGGAGGTTGTATACAGACATACGTCCATCTAGTCCAACCTTTATACCTACCCATAATGTCTGTATAACAGTTACATAGTAACATAGTATTGGAGGTTGTATACAGACATACGTCCATCTAGTCCAACCTTTATACCCTACCCATAATGTCTGTATAACAGTTACATAGTAACATAGTATTGGAGGTTGTATAAAGACATATGTCCATCTAGTCCAACCTTTATGCCCTACCCATAATGTCTGTCTAACAGTTACATAGTAACATAGTATTGGAGGTTGTATACAGACATACGTCCATCTAGTCCAACCTTTATACCCTACCCATAATGTCTGTATAACAGTTACATAGTAACATAGCATTGGAGGTTGTATAAACACATACGTCCGTCTAGTCCAACCTTTATACCCTACCCATAATGTCTGTATAACAGTTACATAGTAACATAGTATTGGAGGTTGTATAAAGACATATGTCCATCTAGTCCAACCTTTATGCCCTACCCATAATGCCTGTATAACAATTACATAGTAATATAGAATTGGAGGTTTAATAAAGACATTCGCCCATTTAGTATAACCTTTATAATCCACTCATAATGCCTGTCTAACAGTTACAGTAAGTTATTTTTGAAATTAAGAAACCTAAGCAGCCCTCTCCTGTAACTATCGAATGAACCTGACGTTACCAAATCTGCTGGACCGTGTAATAGTCAACCAGTCATCCGGGTAAACAAATCTACCCTCTACAGGCAACTTTGCATTTTAATTCTTATATGTGGCCAGTAGGGAGCAGCGCAGACAAAAGCTCAAAGGCTAATTATAAAGAGAAATCACTAGCTATGTGTAGTTGTATTCAGTTTGATTTACCGGTGGAAAGGAATAATAAGGAATAGCTGTAACCCAAAGATATTGACTATCAATATGTGGCTCAATTGCCGTCGAGATGAGTTGCAAAGAATTTTTAGCTGTTTTCTGGGATTTTCAGTAGGGCTCGGTGCAAGTTAACGGCTCTGCTAACGTTCTGTATTAGACAATTAATCCGCAGCCCTTGATACATCGATGTCTCCTGGAAATACACAAAAGACTAAGATGACTGTGTTTGAAAGGAAGGTAAACGTGGGTCATTGTGGGCCTCTCCCGGATAATAAGAAAAAGCAGGAAAATAACCTGAAATCTCTCCAATTACAAAGCTATTTATCTCCCGGAGAGATCGTCGCTGTCTGAAGGTGTTTACAGCCCCCGCGGTTTCAGAATTTCACTGGACGTGTCCATAAAATAAACGACTGTTCTGTGGATTGTTTGTCCTAGAAAGGAACTTTATAGATCATCCTGCAAAGGTTAAAGGAGAACTGAAGTGATACGTTTAAAATTTAATATGTCTGAAGCATCGCGCCTATAAAGCCATCACCGTGCCCTGAAACACAAACCAAACGTCCAATATTACTCAGAACTCCCTGGGTATTGGGCAGGGCTGTCATTAGGGGCTCCTTTGTTCTATTTGTTGTTTGTGTTTACTGGATCCTAGTAACTGGACTGTCGAGCCTTGTTCTAAAAATGCATATGTCTTGGACGGTCCATGGAAGACTAGGCTATGGGGGCAGGGCTTAAACAAACCCCACCCACTATCGAGCGGTCGGTCAGGACGAATCACTGTCGGTTGTGGCAGAAGTAGCTACAGCTAACTAGAGATGGACTTGAACTCGAACCCGAGATCGAGCCGAACTATTCAAGTTCCAACGAACTTGGACTTCTCAAACTATCCCAGACCCAGATAATTATCGAATGTTCGAATATGCGAGTAAAATTGACTTTACTGGGTCCGTTTTCCATATAGTTCAAAAGTTCGAAAACGGACCAAACTTTCGAAAGTTCGTCCATCTCTACAGCTAACAGTTTAACTGGGATTTTTGGACATACCCAATCATCCGTTCGTCTGATCCGGATGAATGGGCAGTACGGTGGCTCAGTGGTTAGCACTGACACCTTGCAGCTCTGAAGTCCTGAGTTCGATTCCACCCTTGGACACATCTGCAAGGAGTTTGTATGTTCTCTCCGTGCTTGCGTGGGTTTCCTCCGGGCACTCCGGTTTCCCCCACAATCATAAAGACATACTGATAGGTTGTATGTGTCAAATAAATGTGATTAGATTGTAAGCTCTTCGGGGCAGTGCCTGATGTGAATGTATACATGTCATTGTAAAGCGCTACGGGAGATGTTGGTGATATATAAATCCACAATAATAATAATATCGGCTGTGGACACCCGCTAATACACTATCCAATTTTTTAGGGCGACCGACTGACTATAAGTTGGGTGTGTGTGTTGGGGGTCATTAAGGCGAAGCATCTGGCCAACAATTGCAGAATTTCTGTCTCTCTACCTGCCGAACGATCCTGGAGGGGAGTTCGTCTTCCCCGGGCCCAGAAACGTTAATGACACGAATCCAATTGAAAGTGTAGTTACCGGACGACTGCAAAATCAATTCTGAATTACGAGCCCGGCCATAGAGACTGAGAGAGAAAAGGTCTCCGGAATTTAAAGGTGCGGGGCGCATTGAAATAAAAGGAGGTTATTGAGCTGGGGACACAAAGAATCTCAACAGGTGAGAGATTCAATATTCAGGACAGAACATAAAAGCCAAGAGCACAAAGAGTTTTATTGTCTGTAAATGGGAAACCTTTAGACTGACTGCCTGGCCGTGAGCTTATATATAGGAGGGGGGGTTAAATGTTTTCATGGCCGAGAGGGAATTATATTTCAGGGGGTTAAATTTCTCTGCCGGGGGTTTAATTGGATACAAAGGGAAATATCTCTAATATTTGAACAAGGCATTGTAGGAAAGGGAAATTAGAATAACCCCTCTAGAGTTCTATATTACCGCGTATTATTCACAAGAATCGCGCTGAAGCAGATGGCAAGCATATGTCTCCTCCCCAACATCCCAGCTACCGAATAACAATATCAAACCCTAAACAAAATATTCAAATAAAAACCAAGACCCAGGAACCAACATTATCACTGATGTCGGATTTAAACCCTCAGTTAAAGAAACCCAAACACGTGAGCTGCGTCCAGAATCCCCCAGTCAGGGCTCTAATTTTGTCCTAGTAAAGGTCGTGGCAGCGTCGCCCCTCGAATGCCCACTCTCCTCTACAGGACACCCTTAGCCCCACCTCTCCATCTCTGCCCCACCCCTTTTGCACTTCTGCCCCACCCACTCTCGGCCTTTGCCCTGCCTTCTGCTCGCTCAAGTGCAGCAAAAATCTGTCAACCCTGTTTAAAAATGTCCATACATTAGCGCTTACCTGTCAACTGATCCTGTGACTTTAATTAATTCTGCAGGAACCCTTCGGGTTCCGAAATTCGAACGTTCCGTCCGAAATGAGGTGGATCGTTCGTATTTTGGGAGTTCGGAACTGCATTTTCGAGGGTTACCGAAAATAACCTTGTACATTCGATAATCCTCGAAAATGCAGTCCGAATCCTCGAAAGTACGTTCCGTTTTTGGATCTTCGTTTTTCTCCCGAGATCCATAAATCCAAAAGCGTAACGAAACGTCCGAGTTTCATCCATCTCTAGTCTGTACAGGAGCTGGTTCTGTGATGAGCGGAGGGTACGGGCAGGAACATATGGGGACACTAGAGAGGAAATATAAGGAGGCGATGCAGAGCGAAGGGATTTAAAGGTTAAGAGAAGGATTTCGTATACAATGCGCTGTTTAACGGGGAGCCAGGTTGTTGTCCGGTACAGAGGAGATTTGGGATCCTGTTTATTAGAGAGAAAAACAAATTGTGCAGCAGAGTTAAGTTTGGGCTGAAGGGGAGAGAGTTGGGAAGCAGGAAGACCAGTAAGTAGTAGGTTACAATAGTCCAGGCATGATAGGATGAGAGCATGCATAAGCATAGCGGTATCTAAGTACTTAAGTACTGTAGACTGTTTGAATTGATATTTCCTCTAGAGATAATCCAGATTGTTCCCGTTTAAAGGCAACACTTAATAACCCTGAAAATGTCTTACGTTTAGCGGATAATAACAGTTAAAATCGACCTGTGCTCAATGGTGTATTGGCTATGTAGGAAGATAAGAGATCTGATTGATTGGAAATCTAATAGTGAGGATGTTTTCAACCTGAAAGGACACTTGTTTTCAGGGAAATGGGGTTTATCGGAATCTCTCCTTACTGGCTTTATTCTCCATAGAAAGGGATTTGGATTGTGTTAGTAGATACCGGGACCATTAGGATAAGAAATCCCTGTTTCCATCTGCTGATAGATATAGATTTCCTATAGAAAACTCTGTACTGTGTTCAAATGTTCTGTATGGAAACTGGATTGGGAGTTTTAGGTGATAAGAGTTGGGGGAAATTAGATCCGTTTTTATATAGATCCGTGGTTATATTTCTAATGTATCTACAAGACTCAGATACAAAATCCTCCTCCACCTAATTAAAAGAATCCATGTGCAGGTGACCGAAGAGTAAAGTGTCCCAAGACAGAAACAATGGACAGATTGTTGCCACACAAAAAAGGAATATGTTAAAAAGTCTGTTCATCCATTAATATCTTAGATTTTCTGTCTATCCAACACCCCATTTCTCCTTCTCTCTGGCCAACAATCTGTCCATTCTCAATGATTTATTTCTCTGTCAGTTGATCTGTGACTTTTGTGGCACGATTGTGGTTCTCACAGGAGAGGCGCCTAAGCCAAATGGCTCACTCTGCCTCATGGGAGAGGCGTCCCAGACTCTTCTGCTTGTCAGTTGATCTGTGACTGTTCTCTGTCTGTCTCAGTGTATTTGTGACTGTTCTCTGTCTGTCTGTCTCAGTGTATTTGTGACTGTTCTCTTTCCCTTACTGATTGACACGTGACAACATCGAATACCGTACAATGTTGTTACTGTTGTGATGTGGACGGTGTTTTATGACTGACATAAAAATTTGAAACTACAACATTATTACTATGTCTATATGTATATGTAAAGGAAAGTGTAAATGAATCAAAGGTCCAAATGACACAACACAGTTATGTTTACTACAATAAACAGACCCTTTAATTAACTTTAGTCTATCCATGCAGCCATGATAGGGTTAACACTTCCTGCTTGCACTGTCTACCATCTCCAGCTGTGACACGGAGGAAGCTCTCTGCACTGATAGCTGCTAATTAATGTACCCAGACACCTGTAAAATGCATATTGCATGCCTCTGCAAGTGACGCTGCCCATCCATTAATAACGGTGCCACTGATAACGGCACCACTGATACCACGGTAACCCATACCCATAACAGTGCCACTGATAACGGTACCACTGATACCACGGTAACCCATACCCATAACGGTGCCACTGATAACGGTACCACTGATACCACGGTAACCCATACCCATAACGGTGCCACTGAACTTGTCATGTTTGGACAACTGGCAAACAAACGGATCATTTTATTTTTCACCATCAAAGTTCTGAATGCAGGTTCATGCATCTTACTACTGAGTATAAAGACCAGTGATCCCCCCCCCCCCTTTAATGGGAGCATCAAGTTGGGATGTTTTTGTTGGTGAGTTTCCAATAAACTCACCTTTCACATTGGAGTGCGACTCTGCATTTTATCTGGCCAATAAAAGCCTTCAGTCTTTCCTAAAAATGACCCACACAGCGTGTAACAATAGGCACTGTAGCCCCCATGATGGTAAGACTAAGATGGACCTGCCGACCATCACCCAGGTACAGATCCAATAGTCACTGTAGCCCCATGATGGTAAGACTAAGATGGATCTGCCGACCATCACCCAGGTACAGATCCATAGTCCCTGTAGCCCCCATGATGTAAGACTAAGATGGACCTGCCGACCATCCCACCAGTACAGATCCAATAGTCACTGTAACCCAATGATGGTAAGACTAAGATGGACCTGCCGACCATCACCCAGGTACAGATCCAATAGTCACTGTAGCCCCATGATGGTAGGACTAAGATGGACCTGCCGACCATCACCCAGGTACAGATCCAATAGTCACTGTAGCCCCATGATGGTAAGACTAAGATGGACCTGCCGACCATCCCCCAGGTACAGATCCAATAGTCACTGTAACCCAATGATGGTAAGACTAAGATGGGCCTGCCGAGCATCACCCAGGTACAGATCCAATAGTCACTGTAGCCCCATTGGGTAAGACTAAATGGACCTGCCGACCATCCCCCAGGTACAGATCCAATAGTTCACTGTAGCCCCATGATGGTAGACTAAGATGGGCCTGCCGAGCATCACCCAGGTACAGATCCAATGTCACTGTAGCCCCATGATGGTAAGACTAAGATGGACCTGCCGCCCATCCCCCAGTACAGATCCAATAGTCACTGTAGCCCCATGATGGTAAGACTAAGATGGACCTGCCGACCATCACCCAGTACAGATCCAATAGTCACTGTAGCCCCCATGATGGTAAGACTAAGATGGGCCTGCCGACCATCCCCCAGGTACAGATCCAATAGTCACTGTAGCCCCATGATGGTAAGACTAAGATGGGCCTGCCGACCATCCCCCAGGTACAGATCCAATAGTCACTGTAGCCCCATGATGGTAAGACTAAGATGGACTCCGACCATCCCCCAGTTACAGTCCAATTCACTGTAGCCCCCATGATGGTAAGACTAAGATGGGCCTGCCGACCATCACCCAGGTACAGATCCAATAGGCACTGTAGCCCCATGATGTGAAGACTAAGATGGGCCTGCCAACCATCCCCCAGGTACAGATCCAATAGTCACTGTATCCCATGATGGTAAGACCAAGATACCTGCCGACCATCCCCCAGTACAGATCCAATAGTCACTGTGCCCCATGATGGTAAGACTAAGATGGGCCTGCCGACCATCACCCAGGTACAGATCCAATAGCCACTGTAGCCCCATTATGGTAAGACTAAGATGGACCTGCCGACCATCACCCGGTACAGATCCAATAGTCACTGTAGCCCCCTGATGGAGACTAAGATGGACCTGCCGACCATCACCCAGGTACAGATCCAATAGTCACTGTAGCCCCCATGATGGTAAGACTAAGATGGACCTGCCGACCATCACCCAGGTACAGATCCAATAGTCACTGTAGCCCCATGATGGTAAGACTAAGATGGGGCTGCCGACCATCACCCAGGTACAGATCCAATAGTTACTGTAGCCCCATGATGGTAAGACTAACATGGGCCTGCCGACCATCACCCAGGTACAGATCCAATAGTCACTGTAGCCCCATGACGGTAAGACTAAGATGGGCCTGCCGACCATCCCCCAGGTACAGATCCAATAGTCACTGTAGCCCCATGATGGTAAGACTAAGATGGACCTGCCGACCATCCCCCAGGTACAGATCCAATAGTCACTGTAGCCCCCATGATGGTAAGACTAAGATGGGCCTGCCGACCATCACCCAGGTACAGATCCAATAGTCACTGTAGCCCCCATGATGGTAAGACTAAGATGGGCCTGCCGACCATCCCCCAGGTACAGATCCAATAGTCACTGTAGCCCCCATGATGGTAAGACTAAGATGGGCCTGCCGACCATCCCCCAGGTACAGATCCAATAGTCACTGTAGCCCCATGATGGTAAGACTAAGATGGACCTGCCGACCATCACCCAGGTACAGATCCAATAGTCACGTACCCCCATGATGGTAAGACTAAGATGGGCCTGCCGACCATCCCCCAGGTACAGATCCAATAGTCACTGTAGCCCCCATGATGGTAAGACTAAGATGGCCTGCCGACCATCCCCCAGGTACAGATCCAAGTTCACTGTAGCCCCATGATGGTAAGACTAAGATGGGCCTGTCGACCATCACCCGGTACAGATCCAATAGTCACTGTAGCCCCATGATGGTAACTAAGATGGACCTGCCGACCATCCCCCAGGTACAGATCCAATAGTCACTGTAGCCCCAGATGGTAAGACTAAGATGGGCCTGCCGACCATCCCCCAGGTACAGATCCAATAGTCACTGTAGCCCCATGATGGTAAGACTAAGATGGACCTGCCGACCATCCCCAGGTACAGATCCAATAGTCACTGTGCCCCCATGATGGAAGACTAAGATGGGCCTGCCGACCATCACCCAGGTACAGATCCATAGTCACTGTAGCCCCCATGATGGTAAGACTAAGATGGGCCTGCCGACCATCCCCCAGGTACAGATCCAATAGTCACTGAGCCCCCTGATGGTAAGACTAAGATGGGCCTGCCGACCATCCCCCAGGTACAGATCCAATGTCACTGTAGCCCCCATGATGTAAGACTAAGATGGGCCTGCCGACCATCCCCCAGGTACAGATGAAACCGATGAGAGGATTGCACACAATTTAATGCTGTATTGTATTGTTTAGGGAGCTGCTATAGTTTCCAGCTTTCGACGCAGAGCTGCAAATCGAGGATCCCCCAGCGTCCTGTCCCTGGCCTCCCAGCGTCCTGTCCCTGGCCTCCCAGCGTCCTGTCCCTGGCCTCCCAGCGTCCTGTCCCTGGCCTCCCAGCGTCCTGTCCCTGCCTCCCAGTCTGTCCCTGTCCTCCATTCCTGTCCCTGCCATCCCGCGTCCTGTCCCTGCCCCCGCGTCCTCTCCCTGGCCCCAGCGTCCTGTCCCTGGCCTCCCAGCGTCCTGTCCTTGGCCTCCCAGCCTCCTGTCCCTGGCCTCCCAGCGTCCTGTCCCTGGCCTCCCAGCGTCCTGTCCCTGGCCCCCCAGGGGGAAAAATCACTTCCTGGAAAATGCTTAAAAATGCTTTAACTTGGAAAACGGGCATTTATGTCCATTTTCCAACTTTGTTACCATTCCGAAATGCGATCAGATGATTGTCTGTGTGAATGAAAAAATATTAAAGTGAAAGTAAAATGGGAACATAACATTGTTTTAATTGGTATCCCTGCAGGTCAGTAGCATTACCTGCCAATGCAAGAACTACACAATCACAGGTACCAAGACACAAAAGACCGAACTGGATTTGCGTTACCATCCGTTTGTGCTGTGATCCAAGTGATAGTCGCAATCGGAGAGCAATGCGATCCATAAAAATACGGTGATTGCATGCGTTCTGAAAACAGACCGCAGCGCATGGAATGTGGCCACCCACGACCAAAAGCAACATACGTGAAAAGCGTGCACGCCGCAGCACACATTTCATGCGCATTATCGTCTGTGCTGCAATCTGCGCATTCGAAGTGCATGTGACCCACGAAAAAATGGTGATCGCTATTCGAAAGCCTTAATCCTAATGTTTGGAGACCACAGTTGCCCTTTAAATCCTTTCCTTACTCCCATGTAGTTTATCTCTCATTCTATCTTCTGTCACCCTTCGGGGTGTATGTTACCCTGTATTATTGACTGTGAGATTTTTATTTTTATTTTTAATTCCGCCCACCTGTCCGTACTGGAAGCTCCTGATTGGATGAGATCTTAACCAATGGGCAGACTGTCAGTTACACCATTTCCCGGGACTTTCCATTTATTAAAGGGGTGGGGGGGACGATTATGTTTTATATCTGCTTTTCTTTGTTTGTACCAGATTGATGTCATTCACTGCCCTGCATGATGTATAACAGCCAAGGCATGCTGGGAGTTGTAGTTTCCAAACATCTGGAGTGCCATGGTTTTGACACCGCTGCTTTGGGATCTCTTCTAGCTCCATGGTGGTGGGCAAGGCCATTTTCCCTGGGCCACTTGGCTAGTATCCGTTAAGCAATATCAATCAATCTCCGTCTGTAATAGGACTGCAATTCCCATCATCCCCTGAAACGTTTATCTGAAAAGTTGCACGTGGCCTTTTTAAGGGGTGGGGAAGCAGCGGTAATGTGCGGAAAACGTGCGTGATTTTCCCAATCATGGTCTCAGCCTTTGGAACAATTACAATTCCTATTAACATCCTCATTCAACCTTTATGGTACGGATGTACTGCCCTCATCTGTGTGATATCAGGAATAGCTGAACCTTACACCTGGAGCTAAACTACAATTCCCAGAAACCCGCAGCAGCGGACATCCCCCGATTTATAGAAATTTCTATTTTGGTCTCTCCAAATTCCTTTTTCTGTAAGGCCCCATATCTCCCTCTCTTTAAAGATGGCGCAAAACCGAACATGTGGAAAATTTGAATTTCTCTCATCCGTCACTTTGGGTTATTTCGGATCCAACAAGCTGTTTAGCAAAGCTATGAAAATAAATCCCCATCTGCCAACGTAACTGGTCGAAATCAGTTCCTTGCGCTCATTTCCTTATTCAACCTCCCGCCCCTTTAATGGTAAAAAAACCAAAAACTTAAATCTCCCGCCCCTTTAATGGTGAAAAACTTCAACCCTCCGACAATTTAATGGTGAAAGACTTCTAAACTCCGCCCTTTAAATGGTGAAAAACGTCAAACCCCCGCCCCTTTAATGATGAAAAACTTCAACCCCCTGCCCCTTTAATGGTGAACAATTTTTGAAATAGACTCCGTTAATATTCGGTAAACTCTGCCCTGTTAATTCGCTATTCCATAATGTATGCTATAACTCAACGCACCTGATTTATTTCTTTAACCATAAAAGCTGCTTTACGCTGCTTTCCCATGTCTAAACAGCCAGTACAAAATAATCAATATTTTAAAGCCACAGAGCAAAATATTAACCATGACACGTTATTTACTAATACAGTCATTGGTGATTAATGACTGCTTTGGTTTTTTTATGGCTGCGGCCGTACATTAATCATAACTTTGAACTATACTTTTCAATAATGTTCCTTTAGTATTTTATTTGTCAAGGAGAAATTTTACACTATTTTCCTTGAATATTTGCATTGGTAAAACAATTTCTAGACAATTTCTAACAATTTCTGCAGTTATTTTCACCTTCAGATTTAGTTTCTCAGAGAGATACACACACTGAGCATGCCTGAGCCACTGACCATGTGAGTGGGAGGAGTTGTAATTAACCAGAAGGATTAACACAGGGGAATCTTTAGTCAGGGGACAAATCATTTTAATCAACTGATACGTCTGACAGTGTCTGTTTTCTTTCAATTTCACAGTTTTATAAACTTTCGAATGTTGGAAATCCCGAACGTTGGAGGAAAAAGAAAAAACCAGGTCACTGTTTTGACATCAACAACTCAACCATGATACCGTTTAGGTTCACGAATCATATTGAAATGTACTCAGCAGTCAAAAAAAAAAAATCCCCTATATAAATAAACATAATCAGCTTTCACCATGGAAACCCTAGTTTCCATGGTAATTGGTCCATGAAATCTTCTTTTTTTTTCTCCTTATTTTGCTTTTTTTTTTCCACGGGATTGGGGACAGGTTTCCGCACAAGGTGCACAGCGAGAGAAGTTTTTTTTTTTAAATTCATTTACTGTCATTAGCCTAGCCAGCTGCTCTTATCGCGGCCGCAAGAATGAAGAGGGGGGGGGGACTCTTTTCAGTTCAGTTATCAAATTAAATAAGCTTCAGAGCCCATTATCGGATGGTAATTCATTGATATTTTTAGCCACTTAAAATTGGTACCAGGTTTGCTTCTTACCGGGGAAATAAGGATGAAGTCAGGGTAATGGATAATGGAATTTTATTTCAGTGCAAATGCAGCGTGATGCAGGAGGCACAGAGGATTCAAAGGGCAAAAGTATCGTTTATCTGTGCAAAAGGTTAATTTATTTAGACCAGCGATGTCAAGCTTGCAGCCCTCCAGAGGTTTAGAAAACTACAACTCCCAGCATGCTACTGCAGCCAGGGAATGCTAGGAGTTGTAGCTTTTAAAACATCTGGAGGGTCGTAAGTTTGGCATTGCTGTTTTAGACCTTAACTGACCGATGTCCAAAGATGCAGATAAACTATCAGGGAGATTCAATAAAAGTTCTTATCGTTTAAAATGGTGCTAATTTTGCCCCAACCAATCAGATGTTAGCTTTCAAATGTTAAATAAGATCTGATTGGTTGTGGCAAAATTAGCACCATTTTTAACGATAAGAACTTTTATTGAATCTCCCCGTAAATCTACTAAGTGCCAAAGGTATCACATGCGCACACTAACCGCACACTTAACCGCTGTGCAATCTACTATTCATACTAAGGGGCATATTTATAAACGATCACTAGTTTTGCCTTTTGTGACAGAGCGATGTTATCGCCGTATTTCTAAAGCCAATTGTTTTCAGCGCAACAATGGGCGGCAGTAGTAGCGGTAAAGCGCGCCACTGACATCGCCGTATTCATTGTGTTACGTCGCGGTGTGTCGCGGTGAAAATAAAAAATAGCTGCAAGTGGAGGTAAAAAGGTGATCTTGGTCAAACCGGAAATGGACAATCGTATTACATTAGAGTAATTGCTGAATTTTAGTCTAACCTCCCCTTACTAGTATTGACAACTGACACCTTCCAGAGACCCACGGACAGGCTACATATATGAGCACTGAAGTGTTTTCGTCAACTCATTATAAACGGCCGAACTTAACGCAAGTGTCGTTTATAAATCCGATCGACCGGTTACTGCAGTAATAAGTGGCAATAGGCAAAATGGCAGTGGCAGCAGTGGTGACTTATCACCGACTTTAATGACTTGAATGGTGGCGAAAAGTTAACAAACCTTTATAAAAATGCCCCTAAGTTCTCCCTACTGGCAGCACAAACCAAAGTTGGTCGCAGTTCTCCCAGTCAATCACTTGGAAGAGCCAAAAACATTTTCAGTTTTAAATTTTATTTTCAAGAGCCAAAAAGGTTATTTTCCAAATTCTGTAACTTCACATTAAATATAATTAAGTTATTGGCACTAAATGATCCTATTACCATCAGCACAAATTGTACGCTGTGCAGCCTGCATCATTTACATTATTTATATCCAGACATTTCTAAATTGCTGAGATTTCCAACTAAATGTTGTTATCAATGAAAATTACAGTTGAAACCTCAAAGATCTCCATGTGTTATATAGGAGGTCACTTTATAACCAGGCAGGTAGGTTGGAGCAAAAAACAAAAGGCTGTGACTTGGGGCCTCATTTACCCAGACTCGCTGGGTAAATATATGGAGTTAAAGTCGTGCTAACCGATAGCGAACCGACCAACTTTAGCTCCATATTAGCATTGGATGCACTTAATATTGCGTTTGCATTAGTTTTAGCGCAAACAGCTGGCGTTAAATCCCGCAGTGGGTAAATCCCGGTAATTAAACATGGTATGAAATCACGGAAGGAGCATTTGGCCAGAGCGATTCAGCGGTTCAGGGGGAAAAGAACCCCTTGGTGTTTAATTTGAAAGCAGTTGATAGAGGGAAGGAGCAGGTTAACCTACTGAATGGTGTTTCATGAGCCCCCTCTAGTGTTAGTATAGAAGCATGACAATTTCTCTATTACTGTTTACGGATTTGTCTTCATCAAATTTCAAAGCTGTAATCAAATCAACCCACACATGTAATCAGCACCAGAATAAAATTATATGGCACATTTTGTGCATTTGCTGGTTTTATTTATTTTGTGTTATTCGTAACTTACCTTGTACTTTTTTCTTGTCTTCGTACCCTACTGGTACTAATTAAGTTGATATCATTAATTTTTTACCGGCTTTAACGTTCGCAACAATAAATCCTAAATCTTTTTGGTTCTTACCCAGGAGCTCAAGAAAATAATTAATATGGTTGAGATTGAATAAATAAAGAAATATAAAATAAAAGTGATTCCCCTGTCCAGGTCCTGCCATGAATAATGTTTCTGTACATTATGGTTATGCTGACTGGATCGAAACCTCCGTAACTCAAACCCCCTTAACAGATGGTATGGAGAAGTGTATACAGTGGGTCTTCTGAAAACTTATGATGCATCCTCTGCAAAAAGGCCTTGTGTATTTATATGGTCAGGGTACACTTCAATGACTTAATATCCTTATATCATATATATATATATATATATATATATATATATATATATATATAAAACCTGTCACTTTTCCCTCTTCCTACTGTTATATGCTTATCCATGCTCTCATCCTATCACACCTGGACTAATGTAACCTTCTGCTTTCTGGCCTTCCTGACTTGGGTTGTGTAGCTTGAGTGTGGTCATTAAAGAGGAATGTCGGACGAGACCACCCTACAATGTTTTAGGGCCAACCGACCGATAAAAGGAAATATCAGACAGTCCGCCCCGAAAAATTGGATGGTGTGCACCCAGTCTTAAGGTGTCCATACACGGTATTCAGTAAGGACTAGGCCACGCTAGCTCACTAGTTTGCCATTCGTTTGTGCGTGAGAAACGCATGCCAGGCTAACCATGTGTAATCACCATTTTTTTGCAGATCACATTGTGCACTATTGCACGGATCCCAGAGCAATTGTGAAGCACTTGCACTTTCCATATGTGCTGCCGTTCTTCATAGTGTGGCCTCAGCCTAAATCCTGTGGTATCCGATATACCGAATATCGGCAATGTCTATGGATAGGTCACAAAGCCGATAACCTACCACCATCGGCATCGCAACCTAAAGATCCGAACATAAAATGTCCGTCAGATTGTTACCGGCTCCCTTTATACGGCGCCAATAACGTTACTGTCTATCCCGATGGAATTTAAAGATGAAATCTTAGAATTTGCCTTGGGTACCAGTTCTGTAATATTCTGTAATATGTCATTTCGTGACGTTCATCTTATGTCTGTACAATCTAACCTTAAACATCCTCTAGAATTCTACAGATCGGCGCAAATAAAAACCCAGCTTTGTTTAGTAGTTTATTTAATCTCCTCGTTCCACTAAGCAAACTGGTTATACATAGACACATGAATATATCTCCCCATTTACAGAGTCAGTACAGCACCAATCCTAATACAACACCGTGTCCGATTAATACCCCCCCTTACATTGAATCTGGATATAATATAATGTATCAAACATCACAACAGACAGAGAAAAACTATTCGGCATTTTACATCTTCCTTGGGATTCTGAAATGTCAAGTTTATTCTAGAATTAAAAACCAAAACGGCCTTAAATTGATCTAAACTCCCTGCGGGAAATGTTCTAATAACATAATGCGGCGAAAGTTGCCTTTAAAAAATCCAGCACCTAAAGAGTTAACAGTTACAGTGACTAAGCAGTTAGACACCAAGCTTAACCCTTCCCCTCCAGTGCGGAACTCGATGAATGTACATGTGTCTTTATTCAACCTAATCTACTTGGAAATCGTTTTCTGTCTGGTCATTTTATTGAAATCTCTAGTCTATGTAATTTTGCTAAGAATTCTGAATAAAGTTGTGTTACTGTTTTTTTTTAAAATAAATCCCTCCCACAACCCCCCCAAAAAAAAACCTTCACATTCCCACCCAGGCTCTACTCTAGTCTAGTCTAGACTCTCTAGGCTACCCACTGCCCTTAGTGTATATCGTAGGTTGAAAGGAAATTGTTATGCGTCCTGTAGATGTGTTCTCCCCATTTCTTCCTCGTCCTCATTAATCCAGAAGTTTCTCTTTATTTTTTCCTTCCTTTTTTTTCTTTTTAGATTCTGCAACAAAGTAACAATATTTGTTATAATTTCTAGATTCCCCATCAAGGTGTTTATATAGATATAATGTATATTGTATATGTATATAACTGCATACCATAATAAATTCATATAAGGATGCTGCAAATAATCTTATATTTTACCATCATGAAATTTAAATTCTAAAAAAAAATCATGACTGTGCCACTCAAATAAAGTATTATATATCGATAAACTACCTACCAAACCCCAAAACTACAATAGTTAGCATGCTGCAGTTCGTTGGGAGAATAGCATTCAGTCATTGGCTGTGATGTCAGTTGTCACACCCATGACTGACAGCTAGTAACCTGTAGAACCAAGAAGAGGAGGCAGCATTTCAGATTAGTCTTACACCTCTCGGTTTTTTTAACTATATCAGTTTTGGAGGGGCCACAAACTCCATCTAAACAGAACATTTGTGCATTGAATGGTAGCAAGCTGTCACGGGGGGCTTGATGGAATAACTTTTCCTTCTAGCAAATTAATTGGCAGGCTAACTCCCCATTTATTGTTTCCATTCTGGCAGAGTAATGCTGAGTACACATGTAGGGATCCTTCGTTCAACATCTGTGACTGGTTGGTCAGGACCATACGGGGTGTAATATTAGTAACTAATGGCTATGATTGGCTGTCCAACCATACGGGGGATGTAATATTAGTAACTAATGGCTATGATTGGCTGTCCAACCATACGGGGGATGTAATATTAGTAACTAATGGCTATGATTGGCTGTCCAACCATACGGGGGATCATGTAATATTAGTAACTAATGGCTATGATTGGCTGTCCAACCATACGGTGGGTGTAATATTAGTAACTAATGGCTATGATTGGCTGTCCAACCATACGGGGTGTAATATTAGTAACTAATGGCTATGATTGGCTGTCCAACCATACGGGGTGTGTAATATTAGTAACTAATGGCTATGATTGGCTGTCCACAACATACGGTGGTGTAATATTAGTAACTAATGGCTATGATTGGCTGTCCAACCATACGGGGGTGTAAATTAGTAACTAATGGCTATGATTGGCTGTCCAACCATACGGGTGGTAATTTAGTAACTAAGGCTATGATTGGCTGTCCAACCCTACGGCGTGTGTAATATTAGTAACTAATGGCTATGATGGGTGTCCAACCATACGTGGATGTAATATTAGTAACTAATGGCTATGATTGGTGTCCAACCATACGTGGATGTAATATTAGTAACTAATGGCCATGATTGGCTGTCCAACCATACGGGGTGTAATATTAGTAACTAATGGCTATTTGGCTGTCCAACCATACGGGGTGTAATATTAGTAACTAATGGCTTGATTGGCTGTCCAACCATACGGTGGATGTAATATTAGTAACTAATGGCTATGATTGGCTGTCCCACCAACGGGGTGTGTAATATAGTAACTAATGGCTATGATTGGCTGTCCAACCATACGGGGTATATATTAGTAACTAATGGCTATGATTGGCTGTCAACCATACGGGGGATAATATTAGTAAACTAATGGCTATGATTGGCTGTCCAACCATACGGGGTGTAATATTAGTAACTAATGGCTATGATTGGCTGTCCACCATACGGGGGTGTAATATTAGTAACTAATGGCTATGATTGGCTGTCCAACCATACGGGTGAATATAGTAACTAATGGCTATGATTGGCTGTCCAACCATACGGGGTGTAATATTAGTAACTAATGGCTATGATTGGCTGTCTAACCATACGGGGTGTAATATTAGTAACTAATGGCTATGATTGGCTGTCCAACCATACGGTGGATGTAATATTAGTAACTAATGGCTATGATTGGCTGTCCAACCATACGGTGTGTAATATTAGTAACTAATGGCTATGATTGGCTGTCCACCATACGGGGTGTAAATTAGTAACTAATGGCTATGATTGGGTCCAACCATACGGGGTGTAATATTAGTAACTAATGGCATGATGGCTGTCCAACCATACGGGGAGTAATATTAGTAACTAATGGCTATGATTGGCTGTCCAACCATACGGGGTGTAATATTAGTAACTAATGGCTATGATTGGCTGTCCAACCATACGGGGAATAATATTAGTAACTAATGGCTATGATTGGTGTCCAACCATACGGTGGATGTAATATTAGTAACTAATGGCTATGATTGGCTGTCCAACCATACGTGTGTGTAATATTAGTAACTAATGGCTTGATTGGCTGTCCAACCATACGGGGTGTAATATTAGTAACTAATGGCTATGATTGGCTGTCCAACCATAAGGGGTGTGTAATATTAGTAACTAATGGCTATGATGGCTGTCCAACCATACGGTGTGTAATATTAGTAACTAATGGCTATGATGGCTGTCCAACCATACGGGTGGTGTAATATTAGTAATATGGCTATGATTGGCTGTCCAACCATACGGTGTGTAATATTAGTAACTAATGGCTATGATTGGCTGTCCAACCATACAGGGTGTGTGTAATATTAGTAACTAATGGCTATGATTGGCTGTCCAACCATACAGGGTGTGTGTAATATTAGTAACTAATGGCTATGATTGGCTGTCCAACCATACGGTGGATGTAATATTAGTAACTAATGGCTATGATTGGCTGTCCAACCATACGGGGTGTAATATTAGTAACTAATGGCTATGATTGGCTGTCCAACCATACGGATGGAGTAATATTAGTAACTAATGGCTATGATTGGCTGTCCAACCATACGTGGTGTTGTAATATTAGTAACTATGGCTATGATTGGCTGTCCAACCATACGGGGGTGTAATATTAGTAACTAATGGCTATGATTGGCTGTCCAACATACGAGTGGATGTAATATTAGTAAATAAGCTATGATTGGCTGTCCAACCATACGGGGTGTTTAAATTTAGTAACTATGGCTATGATTGGCTGTCCAACCATACGGGGGGTGTAATATTAGTAACTAATGGCTATGATTGGCTGTCCACCATACGGGTGATGTAATATTAGTAACTAATGGCTATGATTGGCTGTCCAACCATACGGGGGTGTAATATTAGAACTAATGGCTATGATTGGCGTCCAACCATACGGGGTGTAATTTAGTAAACAATGGCTATGATTGGCTGTCCAACCATACGGTGGATGTTAATATAGTAACTAATGGCTATGATTGGCTGTCCAACCATACGGGTGGGTGTAATATTAGTAACTAATGGCTATGTTGGTGCCAACCATAAGGGTGGAGTGTAATATTAGTAACTAATGGCTATGATTGGCTGTCCAACACATAAGTGGAGGTAATTGTAATGTAACTAATGGCTAGTGGCTGTCCAACATACGTGGTGTAATATTAGAACTAATGGCTATGATTGGCTGTCCAACCATACGGTGGATGTATATAGTAACAATGGCTATGATTGGCTGTCCAACCATACGGGGTGTTAATTAGTAACTAATGGCTATGATTGGCTGTCCAACCATACGGTTGATGTAATATTAGTAACTAATGGCTATGATTGGCTGTCCAACATACGGGGGTTAATATTAGTAACTAATGGCTATGATTGGCTGTCCAACCATACGGGGTGTAATATTAGTAACTATGGCTATGATTGGCTGTCCAACCATACGGTGGGTGTGAATATAGTAACTAATGGCATGATTGGCTGTCCAACCATACGGGGTGTTTAATATAGTAACTAATGGCTATGATTGGCTGTCCAACCATACGATAGATGTAATATTAGTAACTAATGGCTATGTGGCTGTCCAACCATACGTGATGTAATATTAGTAACATAAGGTATGATTGGCTGTCCAACCATACGGTGGTGTAATATTAGTAACTAATGGCTATGATTGGCTGTCCAACCATACGGTGGTTTAATATTAGTAACTAATGGCTATGATTGGCTGTCCAACAACGAGATGATGTAATATTAGTAACTAATGGCTATGATTGGCTGTCCCACCATACGGTGTAATATTAGTAACTAATGGCTATTGATTGGCTGTCCAACCATACGATGGATGTAATATTAGTAACTAAAGGCTATGATTGGCTGTCCAACCATACGGTGTGTTTAATATAGTAAATAATGGCTATGATTGGCTGTCCAACATACGGGGATGTAATATTAGGAACTAATGGCTATGATTGGCTGTCCAACCATACGGTGTTTATATTAGTAATAATGGCTATGATTGGCTGTCCAACCATACGGTGGATGTAATATTAGTAACTAATGGCTATGATTGGCTGTCCAACCATACGGTGGATGTAATATAGTAAATAAGGCTATGATTGGCGTCAACATAGGTGGATATTAGTAAACTAATGGCTATGATTGGCTGTCCAACCATACGGTGGATTGTAATATTAGTAACTAATGGCTATGATTGGCTGTCCAACCATACGGGTGGTGTAATTTAGTAACTAATGGCTATGATTGGCTGTCAACCATACGGGTGGGTTGTAATATTGTAACTAATGGCTATGATTGGTGTCCAACCATACGGGGTGTATATATTAGTAACTAATGGCTATGATGGCTGTCCAACCATACGGGTGTGTAATATTAGTAACTAATGGCTATGATTGGCTGTCCAACCATACGGGGTATGTAATATAGTAACTAATGGCTATGATTGGCTGTCCAACCATACGGTGGGTAATATTAGTAACTATGGCTATGATTGGCTGTCCAACCATACGATGATGTAATATAGTAACTAAGGCTATGATTGGCTGTCCAACCATACGATGGATTGTAATATTAGTAACTAATGGCTATGATTGGCTGTCCAACCATACGGTGGATGTAATATTAGTAACTAATGGCTATGATTGGCTGTCCAACCATACGGGGTGTAATATTAGTAACTAATGGCTATGATTGGCTGTCCAACCATACGGGGGATGTAATATTAGTAACTAATGGCTATGATTGGCTGTCCAACCATACGATGGATGTAATATTAGTAACTAATGGCTATGATTGGCTGTCCAACCATACGGGGTGTAAAATTAGTAACTAATGGGCTATGATTGGCTGTCCAACCATACGGGGGTGTAATATTAGTAAACTAATGGCTATGATTGGCTGTCCAACCATACGGGGTTAATATTAGTAAATATGGCTGATTTGGTGTCAAACATACGGGGTATAATTTAGTAACTAATGGCTATGATTGGCTGTCCAACCATGACGGTGAGTTAAATTTAGTAACTAATGGCTATGATTGGTGTCCAACCATACGGTGTGTAATATTAGTAACTAATGGCTATGATTGGCTGTCCAACCATCGGTGGTGTAATATAGTAACTAATGGCTATGATTGCTGTCCAACCATACGGTGTGTATATTAGTAACTAATGGCTATGATTGGCTGTCCAAACCATACGGTGTTAATATTAGTAACTAATGGCTTGATTGGCTGTCCAACCATACGAGGATGTATATATTAGTAAACTAATGGCTATGTTGGCTGTCCAACCATACGGTGGGTGTAATATTAGTAACTAATGGCTAGATGGCTGTCAAGCATTACGGTGGATGTAATATTAGTAACTAATGGCTATGATTGGCTGTCCAACCATACGGTGGATGTAATATTAGTAACTAATGGCTATGATTGGCTGTCCAGCCATACGGTGGATGTAATATTAGTAACTAATGGCTATGATTGGCTGTCCAACCATACGGTGGATGTAATATTAGTAACTAATGGCTATGATTGGCATTCCAGCCATACAGGGTTTGTAATATTAGTAACTAATGGCTATGATTGGCTTTCCAACCATACGGTGTGTAATATTAGTAACTAATGGCTATGATTGGCTGTCCAGCCATACGGGGTTTGTAATATTAGTAACTAATGGCTATGATTGGCTGTCCAACCATACGGGGTGTAATATTAGTAACTAATGGCTATGATTGGCTGTCCAACCATACGGGGTGTAATATTAGTAACTAATGGCTATGATTGGCTGTCCAACTATACGGTGTTTAATATTAGTAACTAATGGCTATGATTGGCTGTCCAACCATACGATGGATGTAATATTAGTAACTAATGGCTATGATTGGCTGTCCAACCATACGATGGATGTAATATTAGTAACTAATGGCTATGATTGGCTGTCCAACTATACGGTGTTTAATATTAGTAACTAATGGCTATGATTGGCTGTCCAAAACCATCAGATGGAGGTAATAAATTTTTAAGTAACTAATGGCATGATTGGCTGTCCAACCATACGGGGGTGTAATATAGTAACTAATGGCTATGATTGGCTGTCCACCATACGGTGGTGTAATATTAGTAACTAATGGTATGATGGCTGTCCAACCATACGGTGTTAATATTAGTAACTAATGGCTATGATTGGCTGTCCAACCATACGTGGATGTAATATTAGAACTAATGGCTATGATTGGCTGTCCAACCACATACGGTGATGTAATATTAGTAAAATAATGGCTATGATTGGCTGTCCAACATACGGTGGATGTAATATTAGTAACTAATGGCTATGATTGGCTGTCAACCATACGGGGATGTAATATTAGTAACTAATGGCTATGATTGGCTTACACCATACGGGTTTGTAATATAGTAACAATGGCTATGATTGGCTTTCCAACCTACGGTGTGTAATATTAGTAACTATGGCTATGATTGGCTGTCCACCATACGGGGTTGTAATATTAGTAACTAATGGCTATGATTGGCTGTCAACCATACGGGTGTAATATTAGTACTAATGGCTATGATTGGCTGTCCAACCATACGGGGGGTAAATTAGTAACAATGGCTATGATTGGCTGTCCAACTATACGGTGTTTAATATTAGTAACTAATGGCTATGATTGGCTGTCCAACCATACGATGGATGTAATATTAGTAACTAATGGCTACGATTGGCTGTCCAACCATACAGGGTGAGTAATATTAGTAACTAATGGCTATTATTGGCTGTCCAACCATATAGTGGATTTAATATTAGTAACTAATTGCTATGATTGGCTGTCCAACCATACGGGGTGTGTAATATTAGTAACTAATGGCTATGATTGGCTGTCCAACCATACAGTGGATGTAATATTAGTAACTAATGGCTATGATTGGCTGTCCAACCATACGGTGGATGTAATATTAGTAACTAATGGCTATGATTGGCTGTCCAACCATACGGGGTGTGTAATATTAGTAACTAATGGCTATGATTGGCTGTCCAACCATACGGGGTATAATATTAGTAACTAATGGCTATTATTGGCTGTCCAACCATACGGGGTATAATATTAGTAACTAATGGCTATTATTGGCTGTCCAACCATACGGGGTTAATATTAGTAACTAATGGCTATGATTGGCTGTCCACCATACGGGGAATAATTAGTAACTAATGGCTATGATTCTGTCCACCATACGGTGGATGTAATATTGTACTAATGGCTATGATTGGCTGTCCAACCATACGGTGTGTAATATAGTAACTAATGGCTATGATTGGCTGCCAACCATACGGTGTGTGTAATATTATAACTAATGGCTATGATTGGCTGTCCCCATCAGGTGTGTGTAATATAGTAACTAATGGCTATGATTGGCTGTCCAACCATACGGTGTGATATTATTAACTAATGGCTATGATTGGCTGTCCAACCATACAGGTGTGTGTAATATTAGTAACTAATGGCTATTATTGGCTGTCCAACCATACGGTGGATGTAATATTAGTAACTAATGGCTATGATTGGCTGTCCAACCATACGGGGTGTGTAATATAATATATTTATCCAGGGTCAATGACGTAATTAATATGAATTAGAGGAGAAAACACGTTTGGTGAAATTTTTGGTGTAATAAAGATGCAAACATGGTACAGGGCAGTTATGAAATGTCCATTTAGTTTTCTAATCTATCCTTTTTGAGTTTGGTTGTATGTGGAATACAGTGTATCTTCCCCTATAAAATTCCCTGTTCTCTGCAGGACAGAAAACAATGAGTCCTGTATAAATATCCTGTGTACTAAAGGGAATAGTGTGTAACATTCAATTCTTGCCCATGACATCAACAGCTGATGAATATTTCATAGAGCCATCCAACAAGAATTCTCTTCTCACCACCAGAATAACAAGTAGAACGTTCTAATACAATGAACAACGTGGGGGCCACTGCGAGAGGGGGCTTCAGAGGTGGAATTTAACCCCTTTGCATCTTACTGGTGTAGAAATGTGAGCCAATCAAACGTCTACATAGAACATGTATAGAATAGAATATATGTTAAAGGGACAGTGAGTGACTGACAGTAACTTTTACCACTAGGAAATTAATATGAATGTATTGTAAAATGTGCAATTCTCATTAATATCCTATATCCAGTTATACCCTAATAAGTTTTGATGTACATGATGACATCACTGGAGAGGCTCAATGGATTGCGCTATGATATTATACAAATAAAATATAAGAGCAACGTCCCCAAAAGGGGAGTGGTCAAGATTAGTTCAATCAAGTAAAACTTTTCTCATCCCTAAATATTTTATTTTCAGAGGCCCCAGGAATGATAGGGCCAAATCCATGTGCTGTGTATTTTAGAATACTGAACCGATATATATTTATTACATCATCATTTATTTATAAAGTTAAAATGACATCACATATTAAATGTAACATTGTATTAATATATATTTTGTTGTTTCCAAATCTATTTACTTTTTGCCCTCATCTCTATCCATCCCTGTTAATAAAGGGCCCATTACATACAATGGTGTAATATCCACTCTATGGGATCCATGGACGCTTTGAAGGATGAGCTTTACAAATGACTATTGTTTAATTCACGGAGATATTTCAGGCTGTTCACAAAAACCTTATTTTCCTCTCTCTGTCCCTTACAGTGGGAAAAGAGGAAATCAGATTAACTGTCATTCAGGGTAAGAAAAATCCCACGGCCAACTTACACTTTGCCTTTAACCTTGATGCCCCCTGAACCTGAAGGGCCAAATGGATAAAATATCTAAACAGGAGAATATATGAAATCCAAACCTAAAACACATTTTTATGATAATTCCAGTTGAATGAAATGTATCGCTTCTCTTTCTTAATCTTAACCAAAGATATATATTGTAATGGACAAGTGAACTCAGCCAGTACTAAACTAATCACTTTTAAATGAAAGCAAAATAGTAGGTAGGAATACATGCTCCTACTTCCCATAGAATTATATATTGGGGGGTAGTGTGAAGTTGTTCTTTAAGCCCCTCCCCTGACCCAGCAGGTTTCTTTAAAAATATAGCAGAGACCTGTAGCACAGCTGGATATGACTCTGTTATTTATAGATTGGGTCTTGTTTATCGGGCATTTCCCATCATGCTTTATTGACTTGGCTATAATGTGTGACATTTTTAAATAGAAGTTGTGCCAAGCTTGCCGGAACTAGTTTAAATCCAGTATGATTATGTCTGGGTTACTTCCGGCATGCTGTCATATGAATTGGTTAGGTTGCTTCCAATTAAAGTGGCACAATCATTGTACTATGAGTGGGCCATCCAGTTTGTAGCCAATCAGAACTGAAATCCATTATCAGCAGACCTGTTTTTTATTTCCAATCTGGCTTGATCCTCACGTCTTCAAGTGAGAGTTAATTTTGCACATGGTTTGGTTTGTGCTACTGGCCCTTTAATTGAAGGTTGAATCGCTCCCTGTACTTGTGCTAAGTAAGCACAAACATATAGTAGAATTTGGCATCGACTTTAGAGCAAGAAAGATCAGCGAAGGGCCTGGGATCGCCCTCCTTTATCATTGGGCCTAATTAGTATTAAATTTATGCTTCTCTGTATTCCCAATTTTCCCACGGGCACCTTAAGTACTGATTAATAATTCAGCTTATGCAGAATAAACAGTATAATCATGTTAGAATGTGAGAATAAGATCCTAGAACCTGTCAGTGGCGCGGACTGTAATAGACGCAAATCGGATAACGTGCCAAGAAGCATCCAACATGCATAGCTGAATGGGACTGACTACTTTCTTCTTGGGTAACCCTGACTTTTATCGATAAAATAATAAAAGTGGTGGTAAGCTGTTCAACCTAGAACTAAATACTTTAGCTTCAGGCATTGCTTTGTAATACAGTCTGCTATTTACATGTTTCAGAAGGTTTCTGTCTCCTCTCCAAGCTCATTTACAAGCTCGCACATGCTCAGAAGAGGCAGCTAGGGGAATAACATCCAGTCATTGGCTAAGCGGTAGAACAAGGAAGCAGAAAGAGTCATAAGAGAAAATCACACAGCCTTTCAAGTTAGTCTTACATCTCACATTTCAAGTTAGTCTGAAGGTGCCAACACATTAGAACTCACCTCCCGACCAATCCAACGACATTCAATCAATTCTTCAGGAGCCGCCTTTCCAATTCTTTTCCACAACCAACATAGGAAAAGCAAAATGAATGGGCCGCCATTCATTTTGCCAATAGGGGCAATTGTTACGATTGTATCGCTCGAATTCCCCACCTTGAGCTGCCGATCTCTGCCGACAGACAGACGTTTTTTTCGATAAATAGAAAAAATATAATGAATGAATGATTCAATTAAATCTACCAAATTGCTTCAAATACCGACCAAGGGTATGGGGAGCTTTAGAGTCTCAATTCAATATCCTCCATCTTCAAGAGAATTTGAGATTTAAGTCTGCCAGATCTCGAACCCAGAAGGATTGAGAAAGACATTGGGCACCGTATGGCAAGAAGACATTTATAGACGGTGAACTTACCTTGAAGTTTCGGTTTGGTGACTTTGCCGCACGGCTTGGACAGCGTGACGGATTTCTGGCATTCCGCATTGTGCAGGGCTCGTTTCAAGCTCCCGTTCCTTGTTTTAAGTCCAGTCTCAGGGTCGCAGTCTCCCCACTCCCCAAACTGGTATTTGCACTCAGCTGGAATTGGAAAGTAAAGAGATAAAGGAGCAGTCTACACTTACTGGCCCCTACATATAGAGAGATAGAGGGAGAGAGAATTAATGTTGGACTGACTGGAAAGCTGGCTGGTGGACTGGCTGGAGAGCTGACTGGTGGACTGGCTGGAGAGCTGACTGGTGGACTGGGTGGAGAGCTGACTGGTGGACTGGTGGATTCTGGTGTGGATGAGCTGTGACTTGGTGGGACTGGACTGGAGGAGAGCTTATGAGTCTGAACTGGTTATTTTTAAATGGTAGACTGTGTTGGACGAGCTGGCTGCTGTGTGTGGGTGACTGGCTGGAGCTGTGAGAGCTGTATTCTGGTGGGTTTTGGGACTGGGCTGGAGAGATGTACTGCGACTGGGTGGATGGCTGAGAGCTGACTGGTGGAATGGTCTGGACAGTGATCTGTTGGACTGGAATGTGAGACGCTGATGATGGTAGACTGGCTGGAGAGCTGGCTGTGGAATGGCTGGAGAGTCGGACTGGTGGACTGTGTGCTGGAGAGCTGACTGGTGGGACTGCTGGAGAGCGGCTGGTGTTTGGACGGGTGGAGGAGGAGCTGACTTGGTGGACTGTGTGAGCGCTGACTGGTGTGTGACTGTGGTGGAGATGATGGAGGAAGCGGACTGGTTCATGACTGGTTGGAGAGCTGACTGGTTTTGTGGATCTGGGGAGTGGAGGAGCAGACGGTGACTGGTGGGATGCTGGACTGAGAGCTGGACTGGTGGATGAGCTGTGAGTGGATGGCTGAGAGCTGACTGGTGACTGGATGGAGAGGACTGGGACTGGTGGTGGAGAGGAGCTGAATGTGGACTGGTGGAGAGCTGACTGGTGGACTGGCTGGAGAGCTGACTGGTGCTGGATGGGACTGGGTGGAGGAGGCTGACATGACTGGCTGGGTGGAGCTGACTGGTGGACTGGCTGGACTACTGGTAGCTGGACTGTGGTGTGGACGGCTGGAGAGAGCTATTGACTGGTGGATGTGTGCTTGGTGGACTGGGTGGAGAGCTGACTGGTGGACTGGGTGGAGAGCGACTGGTGGACTGGCGTGGAGAGAAGCTGACTGTGGTGGCTGGGAGCTGCGGGGACTGGTGGAGAGCTGACTGGTGGATGGCTGGAGAGCTGACTGGTGGTTGAGACTGGTGGCTGGCTGGAGAGCTGGACTGGTGGACGGGGTGGAGAGCTCCTGGTGGAGAGCTGACGTTGCTGGGCTGGCTGGATAGCTGACTGGTGGAGACTGGCTGGGAAGCTGACTGGTGGACTGGCTGGAGACTGATGGTGGACTGCTGGAGAGATGACGGTGGTGGACTGGCTCTGTGAGAGCTGGATGGTGGACTGGGTGGAGAGCTATGGATGACTTGGTGGTGTGGACTGGGTGGAGAGACTGGTGACTGGTGGAGACGCTGGTGGCTGGTGGAGAGCTGACTGGTGGACGGGTGGAGAGTGACTGGGCTGGACTGGTGGACTGGAGAGAGTGGACTGGTGGACTGTGGTGAGAGTGAGGTGACTTGGCGGAGAGCGACGGTGGACTGGCTGGGATAGCTGTACTGGTGGACTGGGTGGAAGCTGACTGGTGGACTGGCTGGGAGAGCTGACGCTGGTGGACTGGCTGGAGAGCTGATCTGGGGACTGGCTGGAAAGTCGCTGACTGGTGGACTGGCTGGATATGAGCTGGCTGACTGGTGACTGGCTGGATAGCTGGACTGGTTGGACTGGCTGATTAGCATGGTGGACTGGCTGGAGGATGAGTGACTGGTGGACTGGGGATTGGAGTGCTGAGAGCTGATAGCTGACTGGTGGACTGGGGAGAGCGGACTGGTGTGTGGACTGGCTGGAAAAGGCTGAGGTGACTGGTGAATGGCTGGAGAGTGATCTGTGACTGGCTGGAAAGCGCTGGTGGACTGGCTGGAAAGCTGACTGTGGGACTGGTGGATGGACTGGCTGGAAAGCTGACTTGTGGACTGTGGTGGAGAGCTGACTGGTGGACTGGCTGGAGAGCTGATTGGTGCATTGTGGACTGGCTGGGCGAGCTGATGGTGGATCGGTGGAGAGATGACTGGTGGGAATGGCTGGAAGTGATGGCTGGAAGAGCGATGGTGGTGAATTGTGTGAGGTGAAGGGGGTACCCCAGTTTCTTACCCCCCAAGAATATCACTCAGAGGCCAAATTGATAGTTGTAAGATCTTTATCAGACGTAGCACGTGTGGTGACAAGCACACACAGCAATTAGTGTATAGCAAGTTCCCCCCAAGGGGCGTTGGTTATCGTTCACATCAGGGACCCACCCCTAGTCACCTATCAGTGGACTGGCTGGAGAGCTGACTGGTGGACTGACTGGAGAGCTGACTGGTGGACTGGCTGGAGAGCTGACTGGTGGACTGGCTGGAAAGCTGATTTTAAGACTTGCTGGAAAGCTGACTGGTGGACTGGCTGGATAGCTAACTGGTGGACTGGCTGGATAGCTGATGGGACGGCTGGAAAAGCTGACTGGTGGACTGGCTGGAGAGCGATGGTGGACTGCTGGATGAGAGCGACGTGGACTGGCTGGAGAGCTGACTATTGGAATTCTCATAAGAACAATAGACATGTTATGATCGGACTATTGGACACAAGTTAAACTTTGTGGAGTTTGCACAAGTCCTCCCTTATTCCATGTGTAAAACTTATTGGTATCTATACTAATTGTCCTTTGTGTGTTAGGAGATTGAAGCTTTTCTGCAAAAGTTAATGTTAACTCTATAAAAAGCAAATTTTAATAAATTGCCATATGGATTTGCTGAGTTGTGGTCTTCTCTATAGAATAGAATTAACTAGAGATTTAAATACAGAATTACATAGAGATTTTATCCATCAATAGGTAGAATATTGAAATAATGGAGACTGTTTTAGGTGTACAAAGCAGTAGAGATGTTCGAAACTGTTGAGTTTCTTCCGTTTTCGAATTTTAAATTTTGCGGAAAGTTCGAAAGTTCGAGTTTCGATTTTCGAAAATTGTCTCTACTTTCGATTTTCGAAAATCGTTTATTTTTTTAATTATTTATATAAAAAATTGAAAATTCAAAAAAATCCGGTTCCGTGAAATTCGGGAGTTCCGAAAGTTTCGATTCGAAACTGGGGTCTATTCAAACCCACATTACATCTCTAACAAGCAGAATGTCAGTCTAATTTTTTTTTTACTGTTTAAGGGAAGCAATGTGGCAACTCCAATAAATATAATATAAGATATAAAGTCTGCTGAAGTGTAACGTTCAATTCTCCTCCTTAAAGGGAGTAGTAACAACAAATCTCACCCCAAATGCTTTTTCCAGTTGCAGGGAATTTTACATTCTGGGTTTTCATGGTTTGTTTACATTCCTTCCCAGAGCGAGTCCCTCCCTAGTTCCCAATCCGCAGTCTCCGCTAGTGGCCACACAAACGCTCCACTGCCATTCGCGCCGCAGTCCGATTTCTTGGCTTTCTTTTCTGTAATAGTGAAGAGGGATGAATTAGATACAATGTATCACAATGTATGAGGTAAACATTATAATCCCCTAGTTGTAGTTGAATTCACCCTCACGTTAATATTCAATCCTCTACAGAGCTCTGGTTACTGCACTTTCCTCCCAAGTTGTGGCAATTTATACATAAAATAGTAAGAAGTAAGTACAGTAATTCTAGTACATACAATAATTGGTACAATGTAAGGCTACAAGAACTGGGACAAAATGATTATTATATTGTGCAACATTGGTTTAATTATATCATCTATACAGTGAAATTCTAGTTTGCCGATGTTACCTATTAACAATGTGATCAAATGATATGTTGATAAAAAGGTACCCAACCAAATTAATAAAGAAATAATAATGAGGAGATTTGATTTGTTTACATTCAAACTACTACCCCCCAATCACAATGTTTCTCGACAAACTTTCTGCAAAATGACTGGTCTAGACTTTTAATGACTAAAACTTACCTGCTTTTCTTTCTTGCCAGTAAGTCCCGAAAACAGTCGTTAGAAGTAGACAGCCCAGAACGCCAAAAAGAATTGTCCTAGCTGATGTGGCCATTCTATAAAAAAGTCAGAAAATGTATTGTTAATTAATCGCGCCGCTCCTACCATGAAGCAAGTTGAAACACTTGCTCATGGCGGCACCCAGTTTAGAAATCTTAATAGGCGGCATTTCCCCCCTTTCAACAGTGCTCCTTAACTTATTTAAAGCGCGCGAGCGTCTGTGACAGTGCCGGTCAGGTCTCGAAAGTTAGAAGCCCATTCAAAGCAGCAGGGCTAGCTGCCAATTGCTAATTGTAAGGTCTGCGGAGAAGTCCGGAAGTTTTGGAACCAATCAGAATCAAGTATTTTTCAAATTGCCTCCCGCTTCCCTCCTGATTGGCCAGCGCTCGCTCCGCTCAAGTTACGTGACTACGTCCGTGACGTCACGTCGCTTACGCGCTCCAATGCGCCAGGAGGTCTGAGGTACAGTACCAAACCTAAAGGGAAGGAGCCGGTGCCTGTAAACTGTCAGTTATTTACAGAGCGGAGAGCAGCAGCCTGTGAGAGGACTGGAGCGGATTTCTTGTGAAGTTTGTGAGTGAGGGAGCGAGGGCATTTTATTTTGGGGGGAGAGAGGGGGAAGGGGGGGGCTGGTGGTTGGTGCCTTTGGGAGGGGAATCTGGGCTTTGGAGCAGGGGGGGGCTCTACAGGGTGAATATGCTACTGATGGCTGGGCTTTATTGTGGTGTTTTTGTGTGTGGTGGCTGTGCACATAGATAGATAGTTAGATAGAGAATAGATAGAGAGAGATAGATAGACGAGAGAGATAGATAGAGAGAGAGAGAGAGAGAGAGGAGAGAGAGAGAGAGATAGATGATAGATAGATGAAGATAGTGGAGAGAGAGGGCGATAGAGATAATAGATGATAGAGAGATGAGAGAGATAGATAGATAGATGATAGATAGTGAGAGAGAGAGAGATAGAGATAGATAGATGATAGAGAGAGAGAGATGAGAGAGAGGATGATGATAGATGATAGATAGATAGATAGATAGATAGATAGATAGAGAGATAGATAGATAGATAACAGAGAGAGATAGATAGCAGAGAGAGATAGATAGATAGATAGAGAGATAGATAGCAGAGAGAGATAGATAGCAGAAGAGTATGAGAGAGATAGATAGATTTAGATATAGATAGAGAGATAGGATAGCAGAGAGAGAGAGGGGAGAGAGTATAGATAGCAGAGAGAGAGAGATAGATATATAGATAGAGAGATATAGATAGAGAGAGATAGATGAGAGAGATAGATAGACAGATAGAAGAGATAGATGGATAGATAGAAGCAATATAGATATAGAAGATAGCATAGTAGATAGAAGATAGAGAGATAGATGAGAGAGCAGAGATAGAGATAGAGTAGAGAGATAGATAGATAGATGAGATAGATAGCAGATAGATAGATAGATAGATAGCAGAGAGAGATAGAATAGACAGATAGAAGAGATAGATAGCAGGAGAGGAGATAGATAGCAGAGAGAGATAGATAGCAGAGAGAGATGAGGATAGCAGAGAGAGAGAGATAGCAGAGAGGATAGATAGCAGAGAGAGATAATATCAGATAGATAGATAGCAGAGATAGATAGATAAAAAGAGAGATAGTAGATAGATAGACAGATAGAAGAGATAGATAGCAGAGATAGATAGATAGATAGCAGAGATAATAGATATCAAATATAGATAGATAGCAAATATATAGTAGATAGCAAATAGATAGATAGATAGCATAGAGAAATAGATAGCAGAGAGAGATAAATATCAGATAGATAGATAGCAGAGAGAGGAATAGAGAGATAGATAGATAGATAGATAGATAGATAGATAGATAGCAGAGTATAGATAGAAGATAGCAGAATAGATAGATAGAGAGATAGATAGCAGAGAGAGATAGTAGCAGAGAGAGATAGATAGCAGAGAGAGATAGATATCAAGATAGATAAGATAGCAGAGATAGGCAGATATACAGATAGATAGAGTAGATAGCAGAGGAGAGATAGATAGCAGAGAGAGAGATAGCATAGAGGATAGATAGCATAGAGTGAGATAGATAGCTAGAGAGATAGATAGCATGATGAGATAGATAGCTAGAGAGATAGATAGCGAGAGATAGATAGCAGAGAGAGAGATATTGATAGCAGAGAGAGAGATAGGCAGAGAGAGAGATGATAGCAGAGAGGATAGATAGCATGAGAGATGATAGAGAGAGAGAGATGAGAGCGGATAAGATGAGAGAGAGAGATAATATTTATATAATAGATAGCAAGATAGAGATAGATAATATCAGATGATAGAAGATAGATAGCAGAGAGAGAGATAAATAGCAGAGAGAGATAAATAGCAGAGAAGAGATAAAAAGCGAGAGAGATAGATAGCAGAGAGAGATAGATACACAGATAGAAAGAGATGCAGAGATAGCAGAGATAGCAGAGAGAGAGATAGCAGAGAGAGATAGACAGACAGATAGATAGATAGCAGAGATAGATAAATATCAGAGATAGATAGATAGACAGATAGAAGAGAGATAGATAGATAGATAGATAATATAGATAGATAGCAGAGATATATAAATATCAGAGATAGATAGATAGATTGATACATAGCAGAGAGAGATAGATAGCAGAGAGAGATAGATAGCAAGAGAGATAGATAGCAGAGAGAGATAGATAGAGAGAGAGAGAGAGATAGATAGATGATAGATAGCGAGAGAGAGAGAGATAGAGATAGAGATAGATAGATAGAAGAGATGAGAGAGAGAGAGAGAGAGAGAGAGATAGATGATAGAGATGATAGAGAGATAGATAGAGAGATAGATAATCGATAGATAGATAGATAACAGATGAGAGTAGATAGCAGAGAGAGATAGATAGATAGATAGATAGCGATTAGATTAGATACGAGATAGATAGATAGTATGACGATAGATAGGAGAGATAGATTAGAGAGAGTAAATAGATAGAGCAGAGAATGAGAGAAAGATAGATAGAGATGATAGAGATAGCAGAGAGAGATAGATAGATAGATAGATAGATAGATAGATAGATAGATAGATAGATAGATAGATAGCAGAGATAGATAGATAGATAGATAGCAGAGATAGATAGATAGAGAGATAGATAGATAGAGAGATAGATCGCAGAGAGAGATAGATAGCAGAGAGAGATAGATAGACAGATAGAAGAGATAGATGAGATAGATAGATAGATAGATAGCAAATATAGATAGATAGCATAGATAGAGAGATAGATAGCAGAGAGAGATAGATAGCAGAGAGAGATAGATAGCAGAGAGAGAGAGAGGATGATAGATAGAGAGAGAGATGAGATGATAGCAGAGATAGATAGATGGAGATTAGATAGATACGAGTGAGAGAGAAATAGCAGAGAGAGATAGATAGATGAGAGATAGATAGAGACGATGATGATCGCAGAGAAGAGATAGAGATAGATAAATAGCAGAGATTGAGATAGATCAGATAGATAGGACAGAGATAGATAGAATAGGATAGAAGATAAGAGATAGATAGCAGCGATAGATAGATAGCAGAGATAAATAGATAGCAAATATAGATAGATAGCAAATATAGATAGATAGCATAGATAGATAGCATATAGAGAATAGATAGAGAGATGAGAGAAATAGCAGATAGAAGATTAGCAGAGGAGAGATAGAAGAGAGATTAGATAGATAGATAGATAGATAGATAGATAGATAGCAGATAGATAGATAGATAGAGATGATAGTAGCAGAGTAGATGAGAGTAGGAGAGAGAGATAGCAGAGAGAGATAGTAGATATCTGATAGATAGGTAGCAGAGAAGATTAGATAGATAGCAAGAGAGATAAGTAGATGAGATAAATAGCAGAGAGAGATAAATAGCAGAGAGAGATAAAAGCAGAGAGAGAGATAGATAGCAGAGAGGGAAGTATCACAGATAGAGAGATAGCAGAGATAGCAGAGAGAGAGATAGAAGAGAGAGAGATAGAAGACAGATAGATAGATAGCAGAGATAGATAAATATCAGAGGATAGATAGATAGACAGATAGAGAGAGATAGATAGATCGATAGATAGATAGATAATATAGATAGATTATAGCAGAGATAGATAAATATCAGAGATAGATAGTAGATTGATACATAGCAGAGAGAGATAGATAGCAGAGAGATAGATCGAGATAGCAGAGAGATAGATAGAGAGAGATAAATATCAGATATAGATAGATAGCAGAGATAGATAGATAGCAGAGAGATAGATAGACAGATAGAAGAGATAGATAGAGAGATAGATAGCAGAGAGAGATAGATAGCAGAGAGAGATAGATAGCAGAGAGAGATAGATAGCAGAGAGAGAGAGATAGCAGAGATAGATAGATAGCGATGATATGATAGATAGCAAGAGAGAGAGAGATGATAGCAGGAGAGATAGTAGCAGAGAGAGATAGAGATAGATAGCAGAGAGATAGATTAAATAGCAGAGATAGATAGATAGATAGATAGACAGATATGAAGAGATAGATAGCAGAGATAGATAGATAGATAAGCAGAGATAAATAGATATCAAAGTATAGATAGATAGCAAGTATAGATAGATATGCATAGATAGATAGCATAGAGAAAATAGATAAATAGATAGCAGAGGAGATAAGATCAGATAGATAGATTAGAAGAGAGAGATAGATAAGAGAGAGAGATAGATAGATAGGAGATAGGAGATAGAGCGCAGATAGCCGAGAGAGATAGAGAGATAGCAGAGAGAGGAAGATAGTACAGTAGATAGAGATAGTAGCGATGAGAGATAGAGGAGAGAGTGATAAATAGCAGAGAGAGATGATAAAATAGCAGAGATGAGATAAACAGCAGAGAGAGAAGATAGCAGAGAGATAGAGAGAGAGATAGATAGCACGAGATAAGAAGAGATAGCAGAGATAGCAGAGAGAGAGATATACATATGAGAGAGATAACAGACAGATAGATAGAGAGCAGAGATAGATAAATATCAGAGTAGATAGATAACGATGAGATGAGATAGATAGATAGATAGATAGATTAGATAGATAGATGATAGAAGAGTAAGATAATATAGATAGATGCAGAGATAGATAAAAATCAGAGATAGATAGAATAGATTGATAACATAGCAGAGAGAGATAAGATGAGCAGAGATGAGATAGATAGCAAGAGAGAGATAGATAGGAGATAATAAATCAGATTATAGATAGCAGAGAGATAGATAGATGCAGGAGAGATAGATAGACAGATAGAAGAGTGATAGATAGTAGAGATATGATAGCAGAGAGGATTAGATAGATAGCAAGAGATAGATAGATAGATAGATAGATAGCAGAGAGGAGAGATAAATATCAGATAATTAGATAGCAGAGATAGATAGATAAGAGATTAAGCATAAGAAGCAGATGATATGAGGGGAAGAGATAGTATAGCAGATGAGAGAGAGAAGCTAGAGAGATAGATAGCAAACTACAGAAAGATGATGGAGAATTGATAGTAGAGATAGCATAGATTAGACGAGTATAGATAGATAGATTAGATAGATAGATAGGATGATAGACTAATAGATAGAACGATAAAGATAGATGATTAGAAGCAAGAGAGAGATAGATAGTAGCAGAGATAGATAGACAGATAGTAAGAGATAGATCGCAGAGATAGATAGAGGGATGAGAAGGACGAGAGACGATAGATAGCAGAGAGAGATAGCAGAGAGATAAATATCAGATAGATAGCAAGAGATAGTATAGATCAGCAGAGATAGATAGACATGATAGAGAGATAGAAAGATTAGATAGAAGATAGAAGAGAGAGGATAGATAGATGACAGATAGAAGAGATAGATAGATAGATAGCAGAGATAGAAAGATAGATATAGCATAGATAGATAATTAGATGGAGTAGATAAGATAAAGAGAGATAGTAGCAGAGATAGATAGAAGCCAAATACTAGATAGATAGAAGAAGATATGATAGAGAGAGAGGATAGATAGCAGAGAAGATAGATAGCAGATAGATAGTAGCAGAAGATTAGATAGCAGAGAGATAGATAGAGGAGATAAATATCAGATAGATAGCAGAGATATGATAGATAGCAAGATAGATAAATAGCAGAATAGATAGACCAAGATAGAAGAGAAGATGAAGAGGATAGAGAGATAGATAGATTAGAAGAGATGATAGAAGCAGAGATAGATAGATAGCAGAGAGATTGAGAGATAGCTAGCATAGATAGATAGATAGATAGCAGAGAGAGATAGATAGATAGCAAATATAGAAGATGATAGCAAGAGATGAGAGGATGGCAGAGAGAAGAGATATCAGAGAGAGAGATAGCAGACGATAGATAGATGATAGCAGGATAGAGATATATAATATAGATAGATAGCAGAGATAGATAGATAGAAGAGATAGATTATTAGATAGCAGAGAGAGATAGATAGAAGATAGAAGAAGATAGATAGATAGATAGCAGAGAGAGTAATTAGCAGATGATAGATAATAGCGAGATAGATAGATACCGATAGAAGAGATAGAAGCATAGATAGCAGAGAGAGTGAGAGAATATAGCAGAGATAGATAGAAGCAGAGGTAGAGCGATTCCGATAGTGAGCTGATAGAGAGATGCAGAGAGGAGATTATAGACAGATAGATAGATATAAATTATAGATTTAGATAATTAATTAGGGCCCTCTAGTGAAACAGAGTCTACCTTGACGTGGTAGCGGGTTACAAATCTTGTTGGCCAAATCACTTTTATATTGTTACAGAGTTATAGGTTATGCAGCTTTCTAATGGTAATTGTACCAGTTGCACCAACATGTTTTTTAGTGTTTTCGAAAAATGAGAAGCGTTTTATAAATAACTATTTTCAAAAAAAAAACCCCATGAAATTTGTCACCCACGTCCAACCACACCACCTTAAGCCACGCCATTAACCCGCTCCATCTGCCTAGCCATAGGCGCGGCATTCCTATTCACTATCTCGCCTATCATATTATCCCTGAGGGTCACTCGGTGCGGGCTTCTATCTAGTGGGGGGGCATTCTAACATAAGTTAGTGATTGCCCTATAAAATTCCCTTTCAACACTCCCATATTTTATGTAATTACATTACAATCAAATTCCTCTGATAGTTCATTCCAGGGAGACGTTTTGGAAACAAAAAACAACCCCCCCTAATCTTACAATAGATGAAACGCATGAGTAGAGCATTTACCCCTTTAATAGTTACAACTTATAGAAATACACACTTTAACCCTCCAACATTCCCCTTTAATTTACACTTATAGAACACATACTCCAACATACCCCTTTAATAGACACATTTATATACAAACAACCCTCCACATTCCACTCCTTTAATATTACACTTATAGGCCAACAATTACCCCTATCCAACAGTACCCATTTCAATGAGTTATACATATCACATAGAAAAACAACATACCCTCCAACATTCCCCTTTAATAGAAAATACACTTACTCTTTAGATACAATACCTCTCCAACATATCCCCCCTTTAATAGTTACACTTATAGAAAACACACATTACCTCCAACATTCCCCTTTAAAATTTCAACTATAAGAATAATACACATATACCTCCAAACATTCCCCCTTTTAATAGTTACAACTTTATGAGAAACAATTACCCTCCAAATCCTCCCCTTTTGTAACTTAGTTTCACATAATAGCATCAAAACCCTCATCACAACATTCCCCCTTAATAGTTACAACTTATAGTGAAACACCTACCCTCCAACATTCCTCCTTATCTTTAATGTACACTTATAGATACACATACCCTCCACCATCCCCCTTTTAATATTTACATTATAGAACAACATACCCCCAACATTCCCCTTTAATAGATTACACTTATAGAAACCATACCCTCCAACATTCCCCCTTAATAGTTACACTTATAGTACACATACCCTCCAACATTCCCCCTTTAATAGTTACACTTTAGATACACATACCCTCCAAACATTCCCCTTTAATAGTTACACTTATAGAAAACACATACCCTCCAACATTCCCCCTTTAATGTTACACTTATAGATACACAATACCTCCAACATTCCCCCTTAATAGTTACACTTATAGAAACACATACCCTCCAACATTCCCCCTTTAATAGTTACACTTATAGATACACACACCCCCCCAACATTCCCCCTTTATAGTTACACTATAGATACACATACCCCCCACATTCCCCTTTAATAGTTACACTTATAGAAACACATACCCTCCAAACATTACCCCTTTAAAGTAGTACACTTATAGAAACACATACCCTCCAACATTCCCCTTTAATTAGTTACACTTATAGACACACACCCTCCAACATTCCCCCCTTAATAGTTACACTTATAGATACACATACCCCCCAACATTCCCTTTAATAGGTTACACTATAGAAACACCTACCCTCCAACATACCCCTTTAATAGTTACACTATACATACACATAACCTCCAACATCCCTTTAATAGTTACACTATAGATACACATACCCTCCAAACCTTCCCCCTTAATAGTTACACTTTAGATACCATACCCCAACAACCCCTTTAATAGTTACACTTATTATAGATACACATACCCTCAACCTTACCCCTTTAATAGTTACACTTATAGATACACATAACCTCCAACATTCCCCTTTAATAGTTATAACTTATAGAAACACATACCCCCAACATCCCCCTTTAATAGGTACACTTACAGAAAACACATACCCTCCAACATACCCCTTTATAGTACACTTATAGTACAAATAACCCTCCAAACATTCCCCTTTAATAGTTAACACCTTTAGAAACACATACCCTCCAACATTCCCCTTTAATAGTTACACTATAGATACCACAACCCTCCAACATTACCCCTTTACTAGTTACACCTTTTAAACACACATACCCTCCAACATTCCCCCGTTAATAGTTACACTTTATAGAAACACATACCTCCAAACATTCCCCCTTAATAGTTACATATAGATACACATACCCTCCACAATTCCCCTTAATAGTTACACTTATAGAACACATACCTCCAACATTACCCCTTTAATAGTTACACTATAGAAACATACCCTCCAACATCTACCCCCTTTAAGTTACACTTATAGATAACACATACCCTCCAACATTACCCCTTTAATAGTTCACTTGAATACAAAACCCTCCAAACATCCCCTTTAATAGTTACACTTATAGAAAAACACATACCCTCCAACATTCCCCTAATAGTTACACTTATAGAACACATACCTCCAACAATTCCCCCTTAATAGTTACACTTATAGATACACAATAACCCAAAACATTCCCCTTAATAGTTACACTTATAGAAAACACATACCCTCCAACATCCCCCTAATAGTTACACTTATAGATACAACATACCCTCACCAACATTACCCCTTTTAATGTTACACTTAGATACACATAACTCCCAACATTCCCCTTAATAGTTACACTTATAGATACAATAACCTCCAACATTCCCCTTTAATAGTTACTTATGAAACACATACCCTCCAACATTCCCCCTTTATAGGTACACTTATAGAAACACATACCCTCCAACATAAACCCTTTAATAGTTACACTTATAGATACACATACCCTCCAACATTCCCTTTATGTTACATTATAGATACACATACCCTCCAACATTCCCCTTTAATAGTTACACTTATTAAAAACACATACCCTCCAACATTCCCCTTTAAAGTTTACTTATAGAAACACATACCCCCAAACATTCCCCCTTTATTAGTTACACTTTCTATAGAAACACATACCTCCAACATACCCCTTAATAGTTACACTTATAGATACACTACCCTCCAACATTCCCCTTAATTTTAGTTACACTTATAGAAAACACATACCCTCCAACATTCCACCTTTATAGTTACACTATTAAGAAACACATACCCTCCAACATTCCCTTTATTAGTTAAACTTATAGAAACATACGCTCCAACATCCCTTTAATAGTTACACTTATAGATACACATACCCTCAACATTCCCCCTTTAATAGTTACACTTATAGAAAAAACAATACTCTCACAAACATTACCCCTTTAATGTACTTATTAGAAACACATACCCTCCAACATTCCCCCTTTATAGTTACACTATGAAACACATACCCTCCAACATTCCCCCTTTAATAGTTACACTATAGAAACACTACCCTCCAACATTCCCCCTTTAAGAGTTACACTTATAGAAACACATACCCTACAACATTCCCTTTAATAGTACACTATAAGAACACATACCCTCCAACATTCCCCTTTAATAGTTACACTTATAGAAACACATACCCTCCAACATTCCCCTTTAATAGTTACACTTAAGAAACACATACCCTCCAAACATTCCCCCTTTAATAGTTACACTTATAGATACACATAACCCTCCAAAATACCCCTTTAATAGTTACTTATAGAAACACCATACCCTCCAACATTCCCCCTTTTATAGTTACACTTATAGAACACATACCCTCCAACATTCCCTTAATATGTTAACTTATAGAAACACATACCCTCCAAATTACCCCTTTAAGATTACACTTATAGAAAACATACCCTCCCAATTCCCCTAATAGTTATACTTATAGAAACAAACACACCCTCAACATTCCCCCTTTAATAGTTATAACTTATAGAGAACACATACCCTCCCAAATTACCCTTTAATAGTATTACAACTTATAGAAACACATACCCTCCAATATTACCCCCTTTAATAGTTATACCTTATAGAAACACATACCCTCCAACATTCCCCCCTTTAATAGTTACACTATAGAAACACATACCCTCCAACATTCCCCCTTTAATAGTTACATTATAGAACACATACCCTCCAACATTCCCCCTTTAATAGTTACACTTATAGAAACACACTACCCTCCAACATTACCCTTTAATAGTTACACTTATAGAAACACATTACCCTCCAACATTCCCCTTAATAGTTACACTATAGAAACACATACCCTCCAACATTCCCCTTTAATAGTTACACTTATAGAACACATACCTCCAACATTCCCCTTTAATGGTACACTTATAGAAACACATACCCTCCAACATTCCCCCTTTAATAGTTACACTATAGAAAAACACATTACCCTCCAAAATTACCCCCTTAATAGTTACATTATAGAACAAATACCTCCAACATTCCCCCTTAATAGTACACTATAGAAACACATACCCTCCAACATTCCCCCTTTAATAGTTTACACTTATAGAAAACACATACCCTCCAACATTCCCCTTAATAGTTACACTTATAGAAACACATACCCTCCAACATTTCCACTTTAATAGGTACACTTATAGAAACACATACCCTCCAACATTCCCCTTTAATAGTTACACTTATAGAAACACATACCCTCCAACATTACCCTTTTTAGTACACTATAGAAAACACATACCTCCAACATTCCCCCTTTAATAGTTACACTTATAGAAAACATACCTCCAACATTCCCCCTTTAATAGTTACACTTATAGATACACATACCCTCCACATTCCCCCTTTAATATACACTTATAGAACACATACCCTCAACATTCCCCCTTTAATAGTTACACTTATAGAAACACATACCCTCAACATTCCCCCTTTAATAGTTTAACTTATAGAAAACACATACCCCCAATATACCCCTTAATAGTTACACTTATAAAACAAATACCCTCCACTTATCCCCAATTATTACCCTTTAATGTTATACTTATAGAACCCATACCCTCCAACATTCCCCCTTAATAGTTACACTTATAGAAACACATACCCTCCAACATTCCCCCTTTAATAGTTACAATTATAGATACACATACCCTCCAACATTTCCCCCTTTATAGTACATTATAGAAAACCATACCCTCCAAACATACCTTTAATAGTTACACTTATAGAAAACAATACCCTCCAACATTCCCCCTTTAATAGTTACACTTATAGAAACACATACCCTCCAACATTCCCCTTTAATAGTTACACTTATAGAACACATACCCTCCAACATTCCCCCTTTAATAGTTTACAATTATAGAAACACATACCCTCCAACATTCCCCCTTAATAGTTACACTTATAGAAACAATACCCTCCAACATACCCTTAATAGTTACACTATAGAAACATACCCTCCAACATTCCCCCTTTAATATTACACTTATAGAAAACACATACCCTCCAACATTCCCCCTTATAGTTACACTTATAGAAAACACATTACCCTCCAAACATTACCCTTTAATAGTTTACACTTATAGAAACACATACCCTCCAACATTACCCCTTTAATAGTTACACTATAGAAACACATACCCTCCAACATTCCCCTTTAATAGTTACACTTATAGAAACACATACCCTCCAACATTACCCCTTTATTAGTTACACTTATAGAAACACATACCCTCCAACATTCCCCCTTAAATAGTTACACTTATAGAAAAAACATACCCTCCAACATTCCCCTTTAATAGTACACTTATAGATACACATACCCTCCAGCATTCCCCTTTAATAGTTACACTATAGAACACATACCCTCCAACATTCCCCTTTAATAGTTACACTTATAGAAACACATTACCCTCCAACATTCCCCTTTAATAGTTACACTTATAGATACACTACCCTCCCAACATTACCCTTTAATAGTTACACTTAAGAAACACATACCCTCCAACAATTCCCCTTTAATAGTTACACTTTAGATACACATAACCTCCAAACATTCCCCTTTAATAGTTACACTTATAGAAACACATACCCTCCAACATTCCCCCTTTAATAGTTACACTATAGTATAGAAACACATACCCTCCAAACATTCCCCCTTTAATAGTTACACTTATTAGAAAACACATACCCTCCAACATTCCCCCTTAATAGTTACACTTATAGTACACTATACCTGAAACATTCCCCTTTAATAGTTACACTTATAGAAACACATATCCTCCAACATTCCCCTTAATAGTACATTATAGATACACATACCCTCCAACATTCCCCCTTTAATAGTTACACTTATAGAAACACATACCCTCCAACATTCCCCCTTTATTAGTGTACACTTATAGAAAACACATACCCTCCAACATTACCCCTTAATAGTTACACTTATAGAAAACACATACCACTCCATATATTACCCCTTAATAGTTACACTTAAGAAACACATACCCTCCAATATACCCCTTTAATAGTTTACTTATAGAAACACATACCCTCCAACATCCCCTTTAATAGTTAACTTAGAGAAAACACTACCCTCCAAAATTACCCCTTTAATAGTTACACTTATAGAAAACACATACCCTCAATATTACCCTTTAATAGTTATACTTATAGAAACACATACCCTCCACATCCCCCTTAATAGTTACACTTATAGAAACACATACCCTCCAACATTCCCCCTTTAATAGTTACACTTATAGATACACATACCCTCAAACATTCCCCTTTAATAGTTACACTTATAGAAACACATACCCTCCAACATTCCCCTTTAATAGTTACACTTATAGAAAACACTACCCTCCAACATTCCCCCTTTAAAGTTACACTTATAGAAACACATACCCTCCAACATTACCCTTAATAGTTACACTTATAGAAACACATACCCTCCAACATTCCCCCTTTAATAGTTACACTTATAGAAAACACATACCCTCCAACATTCCCCCTTTAATAGTTACACTTATAGAAACACATACCCTCCAACATACCCCTTTAATAGTTACACTTATAGAAACACATACCCTCCAACATTACCCCTTTAATACCCATACCCTCCAACATTACCCCTTTAATAGTTACAATTATAGAAACAATACCCTTCCAAACATTCCCCTTTATTAGTACACTATAGAAACACATACCCTCCAACATTCCCCCTTTATAGTTACACTTATAGAAACACATACCCTCCAACATTCCCCCTTAATAGTTACACTTATAGATACACATACCCTCCAGCATTCCCCCTTTAATAGTTACACTTATAGATACACATACCCTCCAACATTCCCCCTTTAATAGTTACACTTATAGAAACACATACCCCCAACATTCCCCCTTAATAGTAACTATAGATACACATACCCTCCAACATTACCCTTTTAATAGTACACTTATAGAAACACATACCCTCCAAAAATTCCCCTTTAATAGTTTACACTTATAGATACACATACCCTCCAAACATTCCCCCCTTTAATAGTTACACTTATAGAAACACATACCCTCCAACATTCCCCTTAATAGTTACATATAGAAACACATACCCTCCAACATTCCCCTTAATAGTTACACTTATAAGAAACACATACCCCCAACATTCCCCTTTAATAGTTACACTTAGAGACACACATACCCTGCAACATTCCCCATTTAATAGTTACACTTATAGAAAACACATACCTCCAACATTCCCCTTTAATAGTTACACTTATAGATACACATACCCTCCAACATTCCCCCTTAATAGTTACACTTAAGAAAACAATACCCTCAAATTCCCCCTTTAATAGTTACACTTATAGAAACATATACCCTTCAACATTCCCCTTTAATAGTTACACTTGTAGAAACACATACCCTCCAATATTACCCCTTTAATAGTTACACTTATAGATACACACACCTCAACATTCCCTTTAATAGTTACACTTAGAAACACATACCCTCCAACATTCCCCTTTAATAGGTACACTTATAGAAACACATACCCTCCAACATTCCCCTTTAATAGTTACACTTATAGATACACATACCCTCCAACATTCCCCTTTAATAGTTACACTTATAGAAAACACATACCCTCCAACATTAACTTTAATAGTTACACTTATAGATACACATACCCTCCAACATTCCCCTTTAATAGTTACACTTATAGAAACACATACCTCCAACATTCCCCTTTAATAGTTACACTTATAGATACACATACCCTCCAACATTCCCCCTAATAGTAACACTTATAGAAACACATACCCTCCAACATTCCCCTTTAATAGTTACACTTATAGAAACACATACCCTCCAACATCCCCCTTTAATAGTTACACTTATAGATACACATACCCTCCAACATTCCCCCTTTATAGTTACACTTATAGAAAACACATACCCTCCAACATTCCCCCTTTATAGTTACACTTATAGATACACATACCCTCCAACATTCCCCCTTTAATAGTTACACTTATAGAAAAACACATACCTCCAACATTCCCCTTTAATAGTTACACTTATAGATACACATACCCTCCAACATTCCCCCTAATAGTAACACTTATAGAAACACATAACCTCCAAAATTCCCCCTTTAATAGTTACACTTATGATACACTACCCTCCAACATTCCCTTTAATAGTTACACTTATAGAACACATACCTTCCAACATTACCCCTTTAATAGTTACACATTATAGATACAATACCCTCCAACATTCCCCCTTTAATAGTTACACTTATAGAAACACATACCCTCCAACATTCCCCCTTTAATAGTTACACTTATAGATACACATACCCTCCAACATTCCCCTTTATAGTTACACTTATAGATAAACATACCCTCCAACATTCCCCTTTAATAGAACACTTATAGAAACACATACCCTCCAACATTCCCCCTTTAATAGTGTACACTTATAAGAAACACATACCCTCCAACATTCCCCCTTAATAGTTACACTTAGAACACATACCCTCCAACATTCCCCCTTTAATAGTTACACTTATAGAAACACATACCCTCCAACATTCCCCCTTAATAGTTACATATATAGATACACATACCCTCCAACATTCCCCCTTTAATAGTTACACTTATAGAAAAAACCTCCTAACATTACCCTTTAAAGTTACCACTTATAGAAACACATACCCTCCAACATTCCCCCTTAATAGTTACACTTATAGAAACACATACCCTCCAAACTTACCCCTTTAATAGTTACACTTATAGATAAACCATACCCTCCAACATTCCCCCTTTAATAGTTTACACTTATAGAAGAAACAATCCCTCCAACATTCCCCCTTTAATAGTTACACTATAGAAACACATACCCTCCAACATTACCCCTTTAATAGTTACACTTATAGAAACACATACCCCTCACAACATTACCCCTTTAATAGTTACACTTATAGAAACACATACCCTCCAACATTCCCCTTTAATAGTTACACTTATAGAAACACATACCCTCCAACATTCCCCCCTTTATAGTTACACTTATAGAAACACATACCCTCAACACTTCCCCTTAATAGTTACACTTATAGAAACACATACCCTCCAACATTCCCCTTTAATAGTTACAATTATAGACAACATACCCTCCAGCATTCCCCCTTTAATAGTTAAACTTATAGATACACATACCCTCCAAAATTCCCCCTTTAATAGTTACACTTATAGAAACACATTACCCTCCAACATTCCCCTTTTAATAGTTACACTTATAGATACACATACCCTCCAACATTACCTCTTAATAGTTACACTTATAGAAAACAACACCCCTCAACAATTCCCCTTTAATAGTTACACTTATAGATACACATACCCTCCAACATTCCCCTTTAATAGTTACACTTATAGAAAACATACCTCCAACATTCCCCTTTTAATTACACTTATAGAAACACATACCCTCCAACATTCCCCTTTAATAGTACACTTATAGAAACATTACCCTCCAACATTCCCCCTTTAATAGTTACACTTATAGATACACATACCCTGAAACATTCCCCCTTAATAGGTACACTTAAAGAACACATATCCTCCAACATTCCCCTTTAATAGTTACCACTTATAGATACACATACCCTCCAACATTCCCCTTTAATAGTACACTTATAGAAACCACATACCCTCCAAACATTCCCCTTTATTGTACACTTATAGGAAACACATACCCTCCAACATTTACCCCTTTAATAGTTATATATAGAAACACATACCCCCAAATATTACCCTTAATAGTTACACTATAGAAACACATACCCTCCAATATACCCTTTAATAGTTATACTTATAGAAACACATACCCTCCAACATTCCCCTTTAATAGTTTATACTTATAGAAACACATAACCTCCAATATTACCCCTTAATAACACTATAGAAAACATACCTCCAATATTACCCCTTTATAGTATACTTATAGAAACATTACCCTCCAACATTCCCCCTTTATAGTTACACTTATAGAAACACATACCCTCCAAATTCCCCCTTTAATAGTTTACTTATAGATACACATACCCCCAACATTCCCCTTTAATATGTTACACTATAGAAACACATACCCTCCAACATTACCCTTTTAAAGTACACTTATAGAAAACAAATACCTCCAACATCCCCCTTTAATAGTTACACTTAGAAAAACACATACCCTCCAACATTACCCCTTTAATAGTTACACTTATAGATACACATACCCTCCAAACATTCCCCCTTAATATTTAACATTATAGAAACACATACCCTCCAACATTCCCCTTTAATAGTTACACTTATAGAAACACATACCCTCCAACATTACCCCTTTAATAGTTACACTTATAGAAACACATACCCTCCAAAATTACCCCTTTAATAGTTACACTTATAGAAACACATAGAACCCCAACACATTACCCTCCAACATTTACCCCTTTAATAGTTACAATTATAGAAACACATACCCTCCAACATTCCCCCTTTATAGTTACACTTATAGAAACACATACCCTCCAACATTCCCCTTTAATAGGACACTTATAGAAAAAACAATACCCTCCAACATTCCCCCTTTAATAGTTACACTTATAGATACACATACCCTCCAGCATTCCCTTTAATAGTTACACTTATAGATACACATACCCTCAACATTCCCTTAATAGTTACATTATAGAAACACATACCCTCCAACATTCCCCCTTTAATAGTTACAACTTATAGATACACATACCCCCAAATTACCCTTTAATAGTTACACTTATAGAAAACATACCCTCCAACAATTCCCCTTTAATAGTTACACTTATAGATACACATACCCTCCAACATTCCCCCTTTAATAGTTAACTTATAGAAACACATACCCTCAACATTCCCCTTTAATTATACCTTATAGAAACACTACCCTCCCAACATTCCCCCTTTAATAGTTACACTTATAGAAACACATACCCTCAACATTCCCCCTTTTAATAGTTTACATTATAGACACACATACCCTGCAACATTCCCCCTAATAGTTACACTTATAGACAACACATACTCCTCCAACATCCCCTTTAATAGTTACACTTATAGATACACATACCCTCCAACATTCCCCCTTAATAGTTACACTTATAGAAGAAACACATACCCTCCAACATTCCCTTTAATAGTTACACTTAAGAAACATATACCCTCCAACATTCCCCTTTAATAGTTACACTTATAGAAACACAACCCTCCAATATTAACCCTTAATAGTTACACTTATAGATACACACACCCTCCAACATTCCCTTTAATAGTTTACACCTTTTGAACACACATACCCTCCAAACATTCCCCCTTAATAAGTACATTATAGAAACACATACCCTCCAACATTCCCCTTTAATAGTTACACTTATAGATACCACATACCCTCCAACATTCCCCTTTAATAGTTACACTCTATAGAAAACACATACCTTCCAACATTACCCCTTTAATAGTTACACTTATAGATACACATACCCCTCACATTCCCCTTTAATAGTTACACTTATAGAAACACATACCCTCCAACATTCCCCTTTAATAGTTACACTTATGAACAAATACCCTCCAACATTCCCCTTTAATAGTAACACTTATAGAAACACATACCCTCCAACATTCCCCTTTAATAGTTACACTTATAGAAAACATAACCTCCAACATTCCCCCTTTAATAGTTACACTTATGATACACATACCTCCAACATTCCCCTTTAATAGTTACACTTATAGAAACACATACCCTTCCAAACATTCCCTTTAATAGTTAACTTATAGAACACATACCTCCAACATTCCCCCTTTAATAGTTACACTTATAGAAACACGATACCCTCCAACATTTCCTTTAATAGTTACACTTATAGATACACATACCCTCCAACATTCCCCCTTTAATAGTACACTTATAGAAACACATAACCTCCAACATTCCCCTTAATAGTTACACTTATAGATACACTACCCTCCAACATTCCCCTTAATAGTTCATTATAGAAAACACATACCTTCCACATTACCCCTTAATAGTTACACTTATAGATACACTACCCTCCAACATTCCCCTTTAATGTAGACACTTATAGAAAAACACATAACCTCCAACATTACCCCTTTAATAGTTACACTTATAGATACACATACCCTCCAACTATTTTCCCACTTTAATAGTCACACTTATAGATACACATACCCTCCAACATTCCCCCTTAATATAACACTTATAGAAAAACACATACCCTCCAAACATTCCCCCTTTATAGTTACACTTATGAAACACACATACCCTCCAACATTCCCCCTTTAATAGTTACACTTATAGATACACAACCCTCCAACATTCCCCCTTAATAGTTACACTTATAGAAACACATACCTCCAACAAATCCCCTTTAATAGTTACACTTATAGATACACATACCCCTCCAACATTCCCTCTTTAATAGTACACTTATAGAAAACACAACCCTCCAACATTACCCTTTAATAGTTACATTATAGAAAACATACCCTCCAACATTCCCCTTTAATAGTTAACATTATAGAAACACATACCCTCCAACATTACCCCTTTAATAGTGACACTTATAGATACACATACCCTCAATACCCCCTTTAATATTTACACTATAGAAACACAACCTCCAACATTCCCCCTTTAATAGTTACACTTATAGAACACCATTACCCTCCAACATTACCCCTTAATAGTACACTTATGAAACAATACCCTCCAACATTACCCCTTTAAGTTACACTTATAGAAACACATACCCACCAACATTACCCTTTAATAGGTTACACTTATAGAAAAAACACATACCCTCCAACATTCCCCCTTTATGTTACACTTATAGAAAACACATACCTCCAACATTCCCCTTTAAAGTGACACTTATAGAAACATACCCTCCAACATTCCCCTTTAATAGTTACACTTATAGATACACATACCCTCCAACATTCCCCTTTAATAGTTACACTTATAGAAAAAAAATACTTCAACATTACCCCTTAATAGTTACACTTTAGATACACATACCTCCAAAACATTCCTCCTTTATAAGTTACATTATAGAACAACGAGCTACCCCTCCAACATTCCCTTTAATCTAGTACAACTTATAGATACACAGTACCCTCCAACATTTCCCCATAAATTAAAGTATGTAACGCACTTATAGAGAAACCACGAAACCTCCCAACATTCCCCCTTTAATAGTACACTTATAGATACACCTACCCTCCAACATTCCCCCTTTAATAGTTACACTTATAGAAACACATACCCTCCAACATTCCCCCTTTATTAGTTACACTTATAGATACACATACCCTTCAACATTCCCCCTTTAATAGTTACACTTATAGATACACATACCCTCAAACAGATACACATACCCTCCAACATTCCCCCTTTAATAGTTACACTTATAGATACACATACCCTCCAACATTTCCCCTTTAATAGTCACACTTATAGAAACACATAACCTCCAACATTCCCCCTTTAATAGTTACACTTATAGAAACACATACCCACCAACATTACCCCTTTAATAGTTACACCTATAGAAACACCATCCAATTGCGATCCAATAACCAGTTCTCTATCCATGAACAAATGTTTTCTTCAAGACCAACAGTCCTCAGTTTATACATTAGTCGCCTATGTGGCACAGTATCAAAATCTTTAGCAAAATCCAAGTATACCACATCCACTGCTGTGCCTGAATCTAACTTCTTAATCGCTTCTTCATTAAAACCAATAAAATTTGTCTGGCATGATCTATTTTTGATAAATCCATGCTGACTACTACTAATAAGATCAGTTCCGGAGACAAAGTCAAGGATTTGATCCTGTAACAAAGTTTCCAGCACCTTCCCTACCACTGATGTTAGGCTTACAGGTCTATAGTTTCCAGGCTGTGAACGACTACCTTATTTGAATATTGGTATTACATTGACTTTTTTCCAATCCAGTGGCACATCCCCAGACCAAAGCGAATCTGAAAAGATGAGAAACAGTGGTCTAGATAGAACTGAACTAAGCTCTTTTAAAATCCGAGGATGCAATCCATCTGGTCCTGGCACTTTATTGATATTAACTTTGTCTATTTGTTTCCTTACCATATCATCCGTCAGCCAATGTGAATACTCCTCATTTCTCCCCTGCATATTATTACAATCCCTGCTGTAAGGATTCTCAACAGTAAAAACCGATGTAAAAAAACGGTTTAGCAGATCAGCCTTTTCGGCATCCTCTACAACCACCTCAGCTCCATTATTTAATGGTCCCACATTCTCAGTCCTCATCTTTTAACCATTTATATACTTAAAAAATATTTTGGGGTTAAACTTGCTTTGTTCGGCAATCCGTATTTCATTTTCTATTTTAGCTAGTTTTATTGCTTCTCAATATCACAACTTTAATAGTTACACTTATAGAAATAACATAGTTCAGAGCTGCAGGGGGAGGATAATGAAGTGAACCTGATCTTAGCACAGCTCTGTGTAATGTATTTCTCAATATCACAACTTTAATAGTTACACTTATAGAAATAACATAGTACAGAGCTGCAGGGGGAAGATAATGAAGTGAACCTGATCTTGGTACAGCTCTGTGTAATGTATTTCTCAGTAGTGTCCCATTTCAAAGGTCCAAAGCTCTTCTCTTTTAGCAAATACCAACATTATTACTGTGCAGTCAACATTAGAACTTATCATAAAATGTGGAACTTCAAGTTGGCAACGACAATAGACAACGGGGCTCATTTACCCAGAGCCGCTGTCGCTCTGGGTAAATGCTTCTTCTGCGATTTAATATCACGTTTGCGAATGCGAGTAAAGGCCGTGATTTTAACGCCAGCTTTTGCCGGCGTTAAAATCCTGTGCTACAACTAGCGCAAACGCGATATTAAATCACGAGCGTCGGACGCCCGGGTGAATTTTGTGTAACCCGCGCATCCGACGCTAATATGGAGCTAAAGTCGCGCTAACTGGTAGCGAACCGGTTAGCGTGACCTTAACTTTATATATTTGCCCAGCGAGTCTTCTAACTCCCAACAAGGGGAAGGGAAGATCAAACGGAATGGAAGTGATTATGTCTGCAGCTGGCAGGATGAATTAAAGGGACGGCGCGTTTCATTTCATTATTGATCGACGAGGCAAAAGACAAGGTTTTGAAGTAAAAGCAACAACCATAACTTGTCAATGGAGCGTATAGAAGTGCAGTTCAAGTAATAGCATAGCTCAACTTTACAGAGGAAAAAGAAAACCTGTCTCCTTCTTGGTCTGTCTGAGAAAAACCTTTATAATATAATGACAGCAGGTCACAGAACACACAGTAAGCCAATGTCTATTGCAAACACTTCCTGTGCATTTAGTTAAAGGAGAACTAAACCCAATTTTTTATCTTCCAGAATCTGAAAACAACCCCCCTTAAAAACACCAATAAACTATAAAATGCCACTTCAGTAAACTCTGTTAAAGTAAATCAAAGCCTGTTAAGAACTGGAGGAAGTATCTGTGTGTATGGGCAGTGTCAGACCACACCTCCTGACCTCAGTCACATGCTTCCTTGCTTTATCTGTCTTGTAAAAGGATTGGCTAGAGATTATTAATGGGTGTGACCAACTGTAACAAGTTTGTGCCATAGCTAAGGACTGAGCATGTGCAGAACATAATGATCGTTGACCAAACTGTGTGATACTAGAATGCTGAGAAATAAAGCACAAACTCTATGTTATTTAGGTAAATTTCCCAGCGCCCGTATCAAAATGAGAGGTTGTCCTTTAAACTTAGGTTGTCTTTTATTCTCCTTTAAAAAGAGACATTCAGAGCTAGAGATGTCCGAACTTTGCAAAATCCAGTCCGCTCAAGGATCCGTGAATTTCCCAAAAAATTCGAAAATTCGAAAATCCGCGAGCGGACCCATTAAAATGAAAAAAAAAAATGAAAAAAATTTATTTTCGAAAATTCAAGAAATCCTCGTAATTTCGAAAATTTTCGAAAATACGAGAAATCCACGGTTCGGAAGTTCGGAAGGTGGAAAATCCAGAAAAATCCGCCATTCACGAACGGGATAAATCCGCTGTGGATCCGGGTTCGGATCCGCAAACCGGCCATCCCTATTCAGGGCAAGGCTACACTCCACCGCAAACGATTCCGCTGCGTTTACGCATGGGATTTCTTAGTTTGAAATCCGAAATCGCATGCGATTACGTATCACAAACGGAATCGGAATCGTTGCCGTGATTGCTGTATTAGAAAAATCGCATGTGCAAACGCGAATTGCGACAGTGTGGCCTAGCTCTAAATCCGCGCCACGTAGGGAGCTCATGGTGGTGGAAACACAGAGGTCTGATATGCATGGGAATGCCTGCAACTGGGCATGCCTAGAAGTTTTGAGTGCCAGGGTCACTAGCTTCAGGCACTGTCTAGTGAAGTGGTGTATTTAGTCAGAAATTATATTTCTAAATGATGTAGGCAGACACAGATATGAGAGCAGCATTGAAAAGCTTGTAAATTGTGGAATGCAGTAAAAGCAAATGTTGTTTTGGTGACTATGGTGACTCTTTAAATAAAGATTAGAGATGTTCAAAACTGTTGAGTTTCGTTTCATTTTCGAATTCGAAAGTTCGAGTTTCAATTTTCGAAAATTGTCTACTTTCAATTTTCATTTTTCGATAATTATCTACTTTCGATTTCAATAATTATCTACATTCGATTATCGATAAAAATCTAAAATCTGAAAAATTCGGGTTCCGTGAAATTCGGGAGTTCCGAATGTTACGTTGGGACTTCGAAAACCCTCAGATTCGATTCGAACCCACATCTCTAATAAAGATCTCTTGGTTTTTTAACACAGAGCCCACTTTTTCTATAAAGGCAAATCTGTCCATTTTACCATGCAACTGGGTAGCTAAGTGTAATATTCTATTAATAAATGAATTGTGGTGTAGTACAATATATCGAGGGTCTGCCTGTTGTACTGTATTGGTGGTCTGCCTGTTGTACTGTATTGGTGGTCTGCCTGTTGTACTGTATTGATGTTCTGCCTGTTGTACTGTATTGGTGGTCTGTCTGTTGTACTGTATTGGTGGTCTGCCTGTTGTACTGTATTGGTGGTCTGCCTGTTGTACTGTATTGGTGGTTTGCCTGTTGTACTGTATTGGTGGTCTGCCTGTTGTACTGTATTGATGTTCTGCCTGTTGTACTGTAATGGTTTGGTCTTCCTGTTGTAACTGTATTTGGTGGGTCTGCCCTGTTGTTACCTGTATGATGTTTTCTGCCCCTGTTGTCTGTATTGTGTTTCTTGCCTGTTTGTAACTTTAATTGGTGGTCCTGCCTGTTGGTCCTGTAAAATTTGGTGGTTTGCCTGTTGTTACTGTATTGGTGTCTCTGTTTACGTATTGATGTTCTGCCCCTTTGTTAACTGTAGTGTGGTCCCCCTCCTTTGTTACGTTTTTGGGTCTGCTGTTGTAACTGTATTTGGTGGTTTTTTGCCTGTTTAACTGTGTTTTTTTGTGGTCTTGCCCTGTTGGTACTGTATTGGTGGGTCCCCTGCCGGTTGTCGTTTGTGCTGCCCTGTTGTACTGTATGGTGGTCTGCCTGTTTGACTGTTTGGGGGTTTGCCTGTTGTACTTATTGGGTGGTGCCTGTGTGTACGTAATTGTTGTTTGTTGGCCCTTTTTGTACTTAATTGGTGGTCTGGACTGTGTTTGTAAATGTTACCTTTGGTGGTTTGGACTGTTGTACTGTATGGTTGGTTTTTTTGGCTGTTGGTACTGTATTGGTGGTTTGCCCTGTGTACTGTATTGGTGGCCTGCCTGTTGTCACTGTATTGGTTGTCCTGCCCTGTTTTTGGTAAGTATTGGTGGGGTTTGCCTGTTTGTACGTTATTTTTTTTTTGGGGGGGGGGCTAGTTTTTTTTTTTGTAGTGGTGGGTTTTTTATTTTTTTTTGTTGGTTCCTTTTATGTTGTGTTGGTTGTATGTTGAGGTTTGGCCGGTTGTTAACTGTATTGGTGGGATTGCTGTTTTGTTAACTGTATTGAATGGTTTGGCCTCCGTTTTTTTGGTTTTTTTTTTTGTACTGTATTGGTGGTCCTGACGTTAACCTGTATTGGTGGTTTGCCTGTTGTTTCTGTATTGGTGGTTGCCTGTTTACTGTATTGGTGGTCTGACTTGTTGAAATGTATTGTGGTTTGACTGTTGTACTGTGTTTTGGTCCTGCCTGTTTTTGTAACTGTAGTGGTGGTTTGCCTGTTGTACTGTATTGGTGGTTGCCCTGTTGTAACTGGTATTGTTGGTTTGCCCTGTTTTTCGGGTTATTTGGTGGTTTTTGGTGCTGTTTGTACGGTATTGGTGTCTGACTGTTTACTGTATGGGTTTGGGTATTCCTGATTGTTGTATGATTGGGTGGTTGCCTGTTTGTAATGTATGGTGGTTTGTGCTGTTTACTTGTAATTGGTGGTTGCCTGTGTTTGACTGTAGGGTTGTTACTGACTGTTGTAATGTTTATGGTGGTTTTGGCCTGTTGTAATATTTGGTGGTCTGACTGTTGTAATGTATTTGGTTTGCCTGTTAATGTATGGTGGTCTGATTTGTTGTAATGTATGGGGTGGTTTGCCTGTTTGTAATGTATTGGTGGTCTGATTGTTGTACTGTATTGGGTGGTTTGCCTGTTGTAATGTATTGGTGGTCTGACTGTTGTAATGTATTGGTGGTTTGCCTGTTGTAATTGTAGTTGGGTGGTTTTTGCCTGTTGTACTGTATTGTGGTCTGGATTGTTGCATGGTACTGTATTGGTGGTTTGCCTGTTGTACTGTATTGGTGGTCTGACTGTTGTACTGTATTGGTTGGGTTGGCCGTTGTACTGTATGTTGGGTTCCTGGGGGAAAGTGTTTGTACTGTTATTGGTGGGTTTCTGGATTGTTGTGACTGTATTGGTGGAAATTGCCTGTTGTAATGTATTGGTGGGTGCCTGTTTGGTACTGGTAAAATGGTTGTTTTGCCTGTTTTGACTGTAATTTGTGCTGCTGTTGTACGTATTGTGGGTTTGCCCGGTTTAATGTATTGGTGGGTCTTGAACCTGTTGTACTGTATTGGGTTTTGCCTGTTTTGTAAATGTAATTGGTGGTCGGATTGTTTTTTGTTTTTTTTTTTTTTTTTTTTTTTTTTTTTTTAACTTGTCATGGTGTTTTGCCCCTGTTAAAGTACTGTATTGGTGGGTTTGCCTGTTTGTATGTTTGGTGGTTTGCCTGTAGTACTGTATTGGTGGGTTGCCTGTTTAACTGTAAATTGGTGGGTTGCCTGTTGTCCTTGTCTTGGTGTCGACTGTTGGTTACTGTATGGTGGTCTGATGTTTGTACCGTATTGGGTTGGTTTTTTTGCCCTGTGTTAAATGTATTGGTGGTTTGCCTGTTTAACTGTTATTGGGTGTCCTGTTTGGTTGTACTGTAGTGGTGGTTTGCCTTGTGTAAATACGGTAATTTGGGGTCGGCTGACTGTTTTGTCATGTAAATTGGTTGTTTGTCCCGTTTGTTTTTGTAATCTGTACTTGGTTGGTCCTGGTGACTGGTTTTTGTTTTTTTTGTAATGTACATGGTGGTTGTTGGCCTGTTGTACTGTATTGGTCGCGAACTTTTAAGTGTATTGGTGGTTTTGCCTGTTTGTACTGTATTGTTCGTCTGACTGTTGTAATGTATTGGTGGTTTGCCTGTTGTAATGTATTGGTCGTCTGACTGTTGTAATGTATTGGTGGTTTGCCTGTTGTAATGTATTGTGGCAGCCATCGAGAAAGTGGACAGGGCTACAGCAGATGTGCAGCCAATCAGATCATTAGAAATATCCCTATAAACATCTGGGCTGCAGATAATTAATCCTGGGATCCCTTTTATAAACATATTTATTGCGCTGTTGGAAAAATAGAATTTAATGGTTTTTGCCGTTCTGTTGACCATACGTCAGGGACCCCCAGGCTTTTTGCTGTGTGATATTGACCATGATGTGAGATGCCGTCTGACAATGTCACATTATCTATCCAGGGCCATTCTTGCCTGGTATTTTCTCTCCCCTAGGGCTTTCCTCTCCTTCCTATTTTTAGGGAAGTTCTCTCATTAATCCCGAGGGCTCCACCATGCAGCACGAGGTCACAGCTGCTTTTTAATGAGCCCCAAACAAATTACCGATTCAACAACATTGCAGAAAGGAAGTCGGAATCTGAGGAACGCAGGAGAGAAACTTGGCTCCTCAACGCAACTGGAATTTGAATATGAATCTTCTCTCCTTTTTGTCCTGGAAAGTCGTCAGCCTGGTTGTAAATCCTAAATTCATTACATCGTCTGTCCCAATCTCTGTTTTACAGAGAACAAGAAAAGGATTTGAGGTTCCCTTTAAATTAAAGAGTGTGATAAACTTCTCAATACCCTTCATTCCCTTCCAATTAACAGTATGGATGTATGTAAATGTTTATTTATATAGCGCCACCTGGGGACGCAGCGCTGTACATTATAACAATACAGATTATAAAGTATGTATGTATATGTTTATTTATATAGCGCCACTTGGGTACACAGCGCTGTACATTATAACAATACAGATTATACAGTATGTATGTATATGTTTATTTATATAGCGCCACTTGGGGACGCAGCACTGTACATTATAACAATACAGATTATACAGTATGTATATGTTTATTTATATAGCGCCACCTGGATACACAGCGCTGTACATTATAACAATACAGATTATACAGTATGTATGTATATGTTTATTTATATAGCGCCACTTAATCTCTTTCAGAAACACAATGGGGCTTTATAGAAACAGGTTTTCTGTATTACATCACATATCAAACAACAGGACAAATAAACAAATATCCCATGATAAAGTCATTAGGTCCCAACTCTCCGTCTTTAGTTCCATTCTCCAGGATGTGTTGGGTAGCTGAGATGTTGGGAATAAAGACAGGAATGGAGAAAATGAATATAACAGTATCTTGGGATAGATCTTCTAAGTCAACACATCAGGAGATAAAGTACAAAGCTGCTGCATCTCTGGACAAATTTGCTAAGTGGTTTCCCCGGAAAGTTGAAAGGAATTTTCCTTTTCGGAAAAGACACAAAATAAGATTCCTGTCACTCACTAGTTTCTATTTAGTGTCGTTGGCCACATGACGTTGATATAGAAACCGCCAACATCGTAAAAAGCGGATCCAATAAATAAAAATATTGCCGTATTTTAACAGGCTCAGGTGTAAGTTACAATGGGCCATATTTATAAAGCTAGGGCATTGCTTTTTAGCGATACCTTGACTTTAACCATCGGTATTGTAAATTTACGTTCGGTTCAACAATCGTAAATTTGCGATACCGATTATAAATCTACGATAACGAAATCTTAGATTTATGATCCCCATAGCATACCATTGCGGTTTGCGGTAGTTTACTACTGCATGGTATTCTACGATCGAACGTTCGTTAATTAACGAACATTCAGTCGTAAATTTACGGCCGCAATCGTAAATTAACTAAACTAAATATGGCCCTATGTGTCAGCGCTGTAACCTTGTTCTATGGGGATGTGTAATGTAAAAACATTTTTAAAGGAGAACTAATATTTAAAAGTGTTTTGTTTAAGACGATTCCAATCTTGTGGAGGGTTATCGCTACCATTAGTGCAAACACTGTAAAAACATCCATGCTCCAGTCTTGCGTGTGATTGTGCCAGTTTAGTGATGTCTCTGTGTCACTTGTGAATAATTGTGCAAAAATTCCGGTAGCTTTGCAAAAGTTTTCACTCATTTGCGCTTTTTATTAAAATACGGTTTGCAGGGCTAAGAATTCTAATTAATAGCAATAAGAACACTTTCTGTGAATGACCCCCTAAATCTGTAGAGCCCCCTGTACGCTCATCGGCCTTAAAGGGCCAGAAGCAAAAGTCAGAGATTTTGCACACAAAAAAAGCCCTTCTATACATTACTGTGCTTATTTTACACTGGTTAAAAAGACAAGCACTACATCCTTCAGTTAAGCTATTTCTGGGCTTTAATCCAGGGAGAAATGTATTTTAGGCTGAACTTCACCTTTAATGGAGCATCACCTTTAATGGTGCATTGGTTAATGTGAAATCACAAGGTTTCCATCTGCTTCTGGTGACTGTACTTGTTATAACTGTTACTGTGCCTTTTAGCCCTTCCATCTGTCCCTTTAAACGCCTGCCAGTCTCTATGGGACATTATTCACACTGTATGTGATACACACAGCGGATTGTACCATTCATGGGGGGACGTCAAGTAGCTGAGAGGTGATTGGTGAAATGAGAGTAATTCATAATTAAGTGTACTTGGCCACACAATAAATCATTTGACATAGTAAATAAAAAGGAATAAAATACATTTTATGCTCAATATTTTCCTAATAAAAATTCACCAAACTGTAAATTATATAACGGGAAGAATGATAAGGTCCGGTTACAGCCACTCACGCTGAGCTGGTAAATAATATCTACCACCTGATTAGACCAATATCCATCAAATTCCATCCTGATGCCAACAAACTACAGACGACTTCATTGGGGGGTCTATGTTTCCAGAGGGAATTTTTCCACTGAGCCATTATCGTGGGTAACATTGGTTTGGCCATGGCTGCACAATAATCTCTATACCGATAATGGCGGAGGGGATATACCGTTGCGGTTTATTTGCAAATCGTCTCAAATTCATAAGCAAAAATCGAGTCTTCCCATTGGATAGATCACAGTGGGGCGGAGTTCAGACTCTATAGTTTTTCTTTAAGCCGAAGATTACTCTAAACCACAGAATATTTAAAGGGGCATGTCTAACCCCTACACCAAAATTCATACGTACTTCCCCACCTCTGCAAACAGCAAGACCGCATTAGTAGCTTACCCTTCCGGTGTTCCTGAATTGAGATATTTGATCCAGATTATCACATAGACCACGCCGCCTCCTCTGCACATGTGCGAGCTCATAACGGGGTTAAGAAAGTGATGACTTTTGTGGTCTTGAGGTTTTTTGGGGGGTGGACATTTATATTTTTTCATGCAGGGGGTGGACATACCCTTTAAACCTCACAAAAATGATGTGACAAATAGGCACCAAAATAATTTGGTGTACAAAACTAATGTTAATTAAAGATTGATCCCTACGGGGTCATTGGATCCCTAGAAAGCAGAACCATCAGGCCTCACTTTAATCCTTCAGACCAGGCGTATTATATTTTTTCATTTTTAAAATGGGGGCTCACGTTTCCCCCCGAGATATGGTCACAAAAAATCATTTTAGTGTCTCCGGCTCTCGTCTCCTGGGACACTTGTAGCAGCAGTTGAAATATGAGAAAGGGCCGAGCTTGATCCTTTACCCAAGGCCCCCGACAGAGCGACTGAATGAATCTTATTCATCAGTGGAAGGGGAAGAACGACAGTCAGGGGAGAAAAGGGGGAAATTACCAAAGGCCGGAACAATATCCTCATCAAGCACAAATATACTGGCCGGACAATGGCTTAATTTCATTGAATGTATACTGGGGTCTCTGTTACTAATGAGAGAGAGAAAAGAAAGGGGGGCTGGGAAAGTTTAATGGCCACAGAGTGTGAAAGTTCCACAACTCCCAGTCACAGCTGAATTATACTTTTTATCTGAGCCCCAGGACATGGGTAGACAATCCCAAGTGTCTCCAATCTTAGAGAGTCAATATTCACCATTGTGTCCATTTAGCATTCAATACGCAGAGCGGAATATAGATAGGCGGATAATGTCACAAATCGTGCATGTTGTGTTATTTGTGGTTCGTTGTAACGCTGCTGTTAAATTAAGTAGTTTTGGGTGTGAATTGTAGACAAAAGTGTACACTGGGAAAGGAGCTATTTGCATGTCTCCTCCCACAATTTTTAAAAGGCGGATCCTACCCCTTTATGGTATTGAATATATTTCTGTTTATAGTAATCAGTTAAATGTTGTTACATTGTTTAAGAGCTATTTGATTAGTGATTGGACAGAGAGTTAACAGATCACACCCATTGTAGTTGCCTAGTCCAATCAGCAGTCTCCTTTACACCATCCTGTTCTTATTGGCAGCAAAATTATAAATTATATCATCAGGATTAGATGCTATTGACTGCATTGATTTTCATTACATCCAATGTGGCTAACATTTATATTCTATCAGTTCATCAATGCCAATCAGAGCCAAAGTGCAATATCAACACATACCCAGGACAAAAATAATCCTGGTAAATAGTAATGTTCACATTAATGTAATTTATAAGGCTATTAAACATCACCAAGGTGTTTCCACAGCCTTGCCTTGAAATGTAGTTTATTAGCAGCAGGAAAGATTCCAGTCTTATAATAAATGTGACACGTGTGATTGGTTAATTGCTGTGCAAGGTACAAGGCATCTATTAATATCTACACAATCCTATTAAACTGTGCTTAGGCTTCCCACAGAGGATGTCTGCATTAGTTTAAGACTAAGAGATATTAACCATATACTGGTGAGAAAGAGGATACCCTGAGCATTGCTATGGGGGTAATTCTCTTATTAAAGGGAAAGTTCACATTCAGTCTTTAGGAGACATCAATGTATAATAAAAACAATTGTTGTTAGTTTAATTATTAGTTGTTCCTGCTGAGAAGTAGATCTCTCCCTATGGATGCTAGGAATGTTATCCATAGTAATTTCCTGTATTGATCATTGGTTGCTACAGTTGCATAACTCAAATGGGTCAAGGATTTGACAATTTGATCTGTACAGAACATCAGCAGGGACTGCAATAGATAAATGTCAGTAGATATAAAGGTGAATTAAGAAAAAAGGCCAACTGCAGATATATATTGTAAATACTAGTGTCAATGAAATGCTGCATTTTTAACTAAAGGTAAACTTCCCCTTTAATATTGTATATATACACATTTTCAATGTGTTGCTCCCATTGGGTCTACTCAATTGGCCACAAGCTATATTGTTATGTTGCTTAAACAATCCTAAGAGGATGTATCTAGCTGTTGTCAATCCAAAGTTATATGGTTGTAAATTCTCTCTTCCTATTCTGCATTGTCTCTATGTCTTTGTGACAGGCATGTGCTACAAGCTGTGTAATAAGCAACTCAACAATCAGTGTTTTATGAAGCTAGTTTCGGGTTTGCAACCATTAGCTGTGATTTCTGCAGCCTATGGAAACCATGGGGATAGAAAAATGTTAATTTGCAGGCTTGTGGGTAGCTTTAAAAATGACACACAAAAAAGTTTGGAGTTTGGCCAGTTCATAATGCCCTGTGCCAGCAGTAGGATACATGTGGGCATGCTCAAGCCAGGGGCTTGTTAGTGCTGGTGATGCCACAGCTCACTGTGTAAGCAGGAAAGATCATGATTTCTACTGCTGTAAGTTTGGATAGACTGCAGCTAGTAGCTTGATCTAGGAGTCATTTTAAAAGCAGGAGTGTGCTCTTTTTAACCGAGGACACTTTTAAGGAGACCACATTTCCCCACGGCCAAAGTTAAATAAGTTTTAAACTTGTTTAATTAAATTTATGCTGTGTTGATTGAATCTCTTACTGGAGTTTCCTTTCCCCGTTTTTGTTCATTTGATTTTTAACGTTTCGTAATCAAATTTCTTTATTCTCGGCGCACAGCGAGAGCGAATTTTAACGCAATTAGATTGTAATTATATGAAAATTACTGATAGGAACCACATGGAACTGGCATCCTGGTTTTCATGCTTTTAAACTCGATACCAGCACGAGAAATTTGTATATATGATCAATGAATTGCTCGTCACTTGTTAGCGGAAAAGAGTAGAGAAAGGCTTTGTGCTAAAAATCACGGTCAGTTGGTGGATTGTAAGGGTTACAGGATTATCTGGGGCTCCAGTTTGATTCACAGAATGGTAAATATATGACTGATTAGTTATCTGCCTGCAATCCCAACTGCTATGTTTATTGTATACATTTGTTACCAGATATTTAATGATAAGTTATATTTCTTTCTGACAAAGGTATCTGTCTCCTCACTCTGCTCAATGAGCTTTTTAGAAGCTTGAGCATGTGCAGAGGGCCAGCTTACTCCACGGGCCAGAATGGGGACAATAATTATCCTTAAACATCTGGTTAGTTATGCAGGTAATAAAGTGCTGAATATATCAGTTGGGGTTGGGGGCGGGTAACTGACAATTATCCAGTTTTTTTTAAAGGTGAACATTCCCTTTAAACTTTCACAACAATAGTTTGAAATATTCCTTAGAATTTAGCATCAAACTGTGAACACACAAAGTGACCCACCATAGATGGGAAATTACAGGTCTAACTGTCATTCTAATGGATGGTTTCTAATGTTATCTTTCCAAGCTCTCTCTATAGCAATCATTAGGTGCTGGGGGGTGCGGGACATTACAGACAATCGCAAAGTTCGACATTTTTGTAAACAATCCATCATAAGTTTGATAATGAACCAGGTATACAAAACAGCTATTTAACAAACTAAAGGCAAAAGAAAAACAGACAAAATAAATTGAATTCTTATGAGAGGCAAACAATGGCCGGTTATAAAAAATGAATGGCACCCATTACCTAAACTCTGTATACAGAAATGATAGTAGACAATAATAGGTATCATAAGATTATAATTATAATAATATCACTAGAGGGGATGATGTTTGAAACGAGGGTTGAAATGGAATTAGAAAGTGATGTAAAAAAAATAGATTGGAAATATTAATTGTGTCTCTTAAAGGGACGGAAATAAGACGAGATCTTACTTGTAATCCGCTGTTGGTCTTCTCGTCTTCCTCTCTCTTTCCTCTCTCTGCTAATCCCTTGTTGATTTCGCAGTTGAATCTTATCCACAGTCCTAGTTCAGTTCAGTCTTGTTTTATTCCCTCTTTAATTGTTTTTCTTTTTTCTTCTTCTCCTTACAGCTGTTTTTAACACACACTTCTTTTTTGAAAGACACGAAAGCTTTTTGTGCCTCGATGGCAAACTTCTCTTGTGATGCTGTCGATTTGTGTGTGTTTGTGTAATTCTATGCACGCCTTATGGGTGTGTTTGTCTGCTCAGGACCAGGGAGCTGGGAGTGTGTGTCTAGGAGAGCGAGTTGCTTTCTAAGCAGTGTGTGTGTGTGTGTGTGTGTGTGTGTGTGTGTGTGTGTGTGTCTAGGACAGCGAGTTGCTTTCTAAAATCTCCTGGGTGCGATACAAAAGCAAACATATTATCTCACTGACGTTTCAGTGATGTATTATCTTTTGAAACATTGTTATTTGCTTTTATTGCTTCGTTCCTTCATGTTTTTGCTGTTGCTGTTGTTTTTGTGCATCATAGAGATTTTTTTAACGTAAAGGTCAGGCAGATAGGGTTAAAATCTAGGGTTTATTTTTTAATATATAAATGAAAAGGTATTTGGCGCGGAGCGGCGGTTATTAATACACAATCTCTACAACAGATATGTAGCTTCTTGGAAGATAAAAGGTTGAAATGTTACGTAAGGCGGGTAATAGATAAATTCTGTCCGACCCAATGGGATTTGTCGGTAAGACGCACGATCGCTATTGGCTTTCCATTTTAAGTAAATGATATTGATTGAGGTAATGTATTGACCTGAATGGGTGACTATGGAATGATCGACGAGTTTTCGCCAATTACCGACATGCCATGTAATATGCCATGAATATTGCATGTGTGTACCCAGCGATGACTTTCAAAATTAATGAATGGCCAGTTGTTCCCTAGGGCTAAGCATCTAGGGGCTTAAAGTAGCCATACTAGGGCAGATGTTCTTCCAATTGGATTGCCGATCAAGTGTAACAGTCGGAAATCTACCGCCTTGAGGCTCCGGAGAGATGGAGACTGAAGATGGGGTTGGTGGTGAAAATTTTCCACCTGGCACAATCGCACAATCTTTGTTTCTCCGATAAACCACTCGACATTGTCGGAAAAAACTGTTTTTTTTCCGATATTTTGAGCAAATTTATCAGATCCCTCAAAACGCGATCCCGTGTATGGGTTTTAAAATTGCAACGTAAAATACATCCACGGGTGACCTATGTGGTTTTTATACGGCTACATTAGACTATGACCTTGGCATCACTGTGGTTGTTAAACAACAGAACAAATGATAAAATCTTGGTAATCATCACTACAGACGTCTTCTAAATATGCCCCTTAGATACGTTTTACAGAGAATTAAATAGATTCATATTCAAAAGATTTTATATTTTTAAACGTTGAGAAGATTCTAATTACAAAAGAAATGGAGTGAATATCTATAAAGAAGCAATAACGTCAAATAGCTATATGTTATTTGTACAACTCAGTCATAAAATGATTATACGGGAAGGGAACAGTATTTTACAATATGGCTCATTCACATATACAGCCTGAAACTCCATAAATAAGGTTATACGGGGAGATGTAATATAAGTTTTTAATGTTAAAAAATGGTGCTAATTTTGCCCTAACCAATCAGATGTTAGCTTTCAAATGGTAAAGAACATCTGATTGGTTGGGACAAAATTAGACACATTTTTATAATAAGATCTTTAATACATCTCCCTGATAGCCTGCTATAGTATAAGTCTTGTAGAGGGAGAGATGTCCATAGGGGATTAGAATGGGGCTATTTCTAAAATGTTAAATCGGGATAAGAACTATTGAAACCTTTGCATGTGAAGGAAGTGTCTAGTAAATCTACTGAGACAGACTGACATAATGGTGTCTTTATTTAACCTGGAATACTGTCTGGGTTATTCAATAAAAGTTCTTATCATTAAAAATGGTGCTAATTTTGACCCAACCAATCAAATGTTAGCTGTCAAATGTTAAATTGGTTGGGTCAAAATTGGTGCTGAAAAAAAAAATGGTGCTAATTTTGCCCCAACCAATCAAATGTTAGCTGTCAAATGTAAATTGATTGGGTCAAATTAGCACCATTTTTAACGACAAAAACTTTATTATTTGTTCCGATAGATATATTTTATATGAATTTCTTCCATATTGGAAACATCTCTACTATGTAAGGCTGTCTACGAGTACCACCATTGAGAGATAATAATAATTTATCTTAGCCATAGAGATTGATATGGCATTGGGGCGGGACTTTCACTGTGATTGGTCAATTCATTTTGCGTATTTAATTGAGAATTACAGTAGCATAACTAGGAATCACTGGGACCCCCTGCAAAACTATAAGTGCTTCATCCACAGTGGTTTCCCGGGACCCCCTGCTCCCTGGTTAGTAAATTATAGAGAATTATTATAAACTACTAACAATAAAACTTACAAACTTTTTTCACAAAAAAATATAAAAAATGAATGGAACCTTTTCCTCCTTTGTTGCCCCTTTAAGGGCGACTGTCATTATTACATCAGCCCCACGAAACTTGGACACTCATATTATTTTTGACTTGTCTCTTTGCAAAAAGGGAAACGCTGGTATAGCAGAGAATCAATTTTCTTATTCTGGCAGTTAGCCTCATTGGCACCAGAGAAAGCTAATATATTAGAGGTTCATGAATAGTCCTATAAGCAGCGAACAGAAGCTTTTAACTTTATTGCAAATGTAAGCAGGCAATCTAAGGAAATGCTCAATGTCCCGTAAATAGAAGCAACAGGGGGTGTTTTTTTGTCAAGATGGACAGAAATGTCAATGAGACACGTTCGCTGGTTTTAACCTGTGAGTTGCTGGAGGCCTATGATATCCCCAGTTGTGTGTTTAATTATTTAGGTACCATTCGTCCACAAATTAAAATTACCTTTAAAAAATGAATTAAAATATTAATTGATTTAATTGATTTAATTTTAATTACGTACGGTGGCTTGTTGATTCCAGATATACCAGATTGGCTGATTATTTTTACTGTTCTTTTCATTCTCAGCTTGACCCCCATATGGAATACAAATATTTAACAAAGATTTCCTACTCTCTATGGACTTTTCATAAGAATAAATGGACTATGCTGGCACCTGTAACATGTACATGTGATGTGTTTGGGGGGGTGGGGAGTTGCTAATCCCCCATGCTGATATTGTCTCTTACCTCTAGGCTATGCTTGGCCTTCTTACTAGGAAACCAGGATCACAAAACAAATTGCTTCACCCCGCCTGTTATAACGAATGAGAAGATAACTCCACACTCACTTAATTCACAGAGAAAATGGTATTTTAATTCAGGTCAGCCTTCCAGCTCTCAGCAGGAGCCTTCCCCAAGACAAAGGCGTTTCTGTTGTTCTACGAGTGCCAGGTTTATTCCCAATGATTTTCCCATTTCAGTGTGAGATTTATATTGCAAAGGTTTTTTTATCTCCCAGAGGGCTCAACATACTTTTTCAGTTACCGAGACAAGCCATATTTTTAGGCTGAATAAAGGTTCAGGAATGAAGGGGAATTAAATATGTTCTTGTAGGTCTTACATAGCTTTCTGCAGTATTTGAATCGCTCAACGCACAACATTTGGGCGTATATGTACCAAGAAGTAGTTTATATGTGTTACACACATTTTGGCACAGCAATGGGGGCCAGCTACACCCCCTCACAATCGCTCCCTATGAGTGCATGCTCCCAAGGAAATATGGGTGAGAGAATGTTGGGTATCTTACAAGTATATGGCCGGCATTTAACTGCAACAACCTATTAGATTGCTTGCTACAGATTAATAGCACTTGCGAATGTTTGTACAAGCCCCATTGAGTCTAATAAAAAAAATTAGATTTAGAGGAAACAGCCAATATTTCCATAGTCCATACAAGATTTAAAGAAACATTACACTGGGCACTTATCCATTTTAAAGGAAACGTGTGTGTAGCTTGAAAAAACAGCTTCTACACATGTGTGAGAAATTATTCATTCAAAGCTTATGGCTCTTTTTCATGACAATCTGGTTAATGGGGAAAGCTTTTTCCAATAGAGCTGATGAATGAGATTTTAGATGTATTCATCAGAGAAATTAGCGTGGTGGATCCTACGTGCAATCTAGATATATAAACATGCAGATAAATTCATTGTGATTGAGCTGTAATCAAATCTTTTCATATGGAAGATACCAATGGGTATAACTTCCCATCCCCCTTAGTACAGGGAGCACAAAGCAGTTAATTAGACAGCTCCCCGCTCTTAGTGAGCATGTCTGAATCAGGGGCTAGAGAAGGAGGAAGGGTTAGGAGTAGCTTTACAAAAGTGAGAAAGAATAATATGAACTTTTCTTTTAAGGCCGCCAATCATTCATTTTGAAATTTTTTCATCTCTAATAAGATGAATGATGTATATTTAACCACCGTTAATTAAATACCGCCGCAGCATTCTGTGCACAATTATAACCCAGGTGCAATTTATAACAGATTGGTGATGTTGATATTCTCCAGCCCATGTCTGCTTTACAGCACACGCCCAATGTAAAATAGAGGGTTTTACAGACGCATACACTTTAAAAAGAGATGCAAACTGTGCCTTGCCATGCACGTCATGCGAAACTTTATTGATTGCAACCCTTGCAAGGTGATAAACTAACTGTTAGCCGCTCTCTCTGGGGAAGGGATCTCATGCAAACAGAGGACCTAGATATTTGATAGCCGTAGACTAGTGCATCCAGCTAGGCCATTAAGGACTCTAATATAATGGAACCTTACCCAGAGCCAATTAGGGATTCTGGGAATATAAGTAGCTCTGTGTGGTTTTCTCTGCTGAGTAAAATACATGTCGGAGAAATGCTTCGTCAAAAAAAATGAATTTACAGTAAGAGCCTTTGCTATACAGCAATAGATTCTGTCCACGTGTACACATCAGACAGGTTTGGAGCCTGCGCTGCCTGGTGCAGCACCTTACACAACGGTAGTGTTAAAATGGATTTTTTTTTAAATGAAATTCACTTTACACATCCAGGACTTGTCTTGATTCTCCCCTTGGTTCATGTCGCCCTATTGACTCCGGTTCCTGCTTTTTATCCCTTTAAACCAGACCTTGTGACAGGGAGTCCTACCTTATTAATAATGCACGGGCAGTCGGGCACTGATCTGAGCATCTCAAATATCATTAAAAGCGACACAGACAGACGGAATAGGAAAGAAATATTCATGTTTCATTGAGCTGCACCCCCTGAAACAATAGTCATGTTGTTTAGTCTTCCAGGGCAGCTGGTTAGAACTTTAAATTCGGTGTAACTAAAGTCACTGTCTGATGCTGCCATACTGATTACCTCTGAAAGGTCAATCAATTACCAAATATTTCTGGAGCATTCACAAGCCATAAATATCTGTTGGAGACTGGAAATTGTTTATTTGTTTCTTTCAAGGGATGATTCTGCTGCTTGGTGGATGGTTGAGGGTTGGGGGCTTAGCTATCTGGGCCCAGTGGCGTAACTAGGAATCACTGGGGCCCCCAGTTGAACTATGATGGGGCCCCTATCCGTGCTTCATCCACAATGGTTTTCTGGGAGGAGGCTGTATCTGTCATAGGAAAAATAAGAAGATGGGGCCCCCCTGGCTTCCGGGCCCCCCTGCAGTTGCTCCCCTCTAGTTACGCCCGTGTCTGGCTGCCTATTTCTGCCCACACCCTTGCCAGTGCTGATTACTGACCCTCCTTGCTCAGGTAGAATCTAAATAACCTTTAATGATAATGTATCTACTTGGACCCCAATGAAATTGTCACCACCCTGCCAGGCCCCAGGGGTCTTTTGAAGGCATTTTTGCCCTTATTCCCAGCTTTGCTATGTTCCTCCCTCTGGTTGCAGCTAGTTTGCCTGTCTCAGCACATCAGTAATTGTCTAGTCTGTCAGGATTTGTCTGTCTGTAGCATCTGGTGGAAGGGGTTTGGTCCTTACCTGTTCCAGCCTGTCTGCAGCATCCATGCCAGTTACCTGGTTCCACCTATTACAATTAACATTGCACAACAAAGGATCCCCAGACTAAGACATTGGGAGTGACCTTTAGGCTTTAACCTGCCTTGTAATGGTGTTACCGTAAACCTGAAACGCTCCATTATAAACCCAACATCGCAACAACAAAATAATGTAACCACTTCAATGGAACTGCAGTGAGGAAGTCGGAGGCTGAGGAGGTCGGAGACAGTCGCACTTCACTATTTAATAGATTAAATGACCTGGATATTTAAATACATTGATCCTTCTATAGAATCTGGTTCAGATTTCTTATTGTCCTTTTCTGCCCACATAGGTAACACGTTACTTACATGAGGACAAACATGGAAATTATCCAGTGTCCCAATTCCTAATGGGCCACACACCATGTGTTATATTGGCCCTGCCGACCTTATGCACACAGCCTTGCCTGGTCCTCCAGTTCTTCCATATTAATTGCTGTTTCAGGCTTTGACCATTAGATGGCACTCTACTAAGAGTCTTTACATAGATTTCCAGGTTTAGACTTCCCATAGTTCCATGTTTTCGGATGCGTTTCGATCGCCTGAAGAAATGGTCGGCCATCGGTTGATTTCTATCTACATAAAATAGTTTCAGGGAGATTCAATAAAAGTTCTTATCGTTAAAAATGTTGCTAATTTTGCCCCAACCAATCAAAATTGGTGAATTTTATTTAACACTAATTGGTTGGGACAAATTAGCACCATTTTTAACGATAAGAACTTTTATTGAATCTCCCTGGTTGTGTCCTATTGACAACACTCTCCTTCCCCAACCAATCGATTGTAACATAGCTTGGTTGTGTTTATTGCTGAGCCAATTAACACAAAGTAACCAATAACTAATGTGTCTGACTGGACAACTGGGAAATAATATGAAATCTGATTGGTCACTATTGACTATTTTTTCAGTTCCAATCAGTGAGAAGACATTATAAAGTTCATTTGGCCCCTAATTTCCCCTATTTTATTCCCATCAAACCAAATAATGATGAATTCCCTTTTTGGTGACTTTTAATTCTGAAAAAACTTAATACTTGCCTGTTCATATTAGATCTGGGATATGGCTGCAGACATTTCTATCAGAGTGTCTGAAATTGGTTTCTAGCTTGATCCTGTAAAAGTTAATAAGCATATGCGTCTATGCGCTCATAAACAGTAAATTACACTGTGCTGACTGGGTCATAGAGGATGTACTCGTCTCCAAGGCTGACGCTCCATCATGTACTTACACCCCTGACAACTTCATTCTATGTCTAATTCCCGCTTCATCCAGCGACACATTAAACCCAAAATATAAACAAAGCAGAAGATTTCAAGTGGTGGAAAGAAATATTTTTAAACATCCAATCAAATGATGACGGTGAAGGGCCCTGAAGATGCAGTCAGGCCTGACACCTCCGTACAGAAGCCTGTTGGGGACCGTTTGCATTAAATTAATCATCAGTTAAGATAAGATCGTGGTTTCAGGGTAAAAAAACACTAAAAATATTCTTCGAACTTTATATAAATCTGTTTATATTTGAGATGAAATAAATTGGAGATTAATAATCATTATTCATTTTTTGGCACAGGGATTGGATACAATCCACGATTCTTTCTATCCTGATGAAGAGTATTACATTTTTGCATGGCAGAGGGTGACATAGGGAGCAAAATGGAAGAGAAGTTCAAAGCAGAAGCCAATGAACTTTGTTTAAGATGGAATCTGAGTGGTTAAGTTGCCAAGCGCAAAGGTGCCCATACATACATCTTACCTGCCAGACCGGTCATACGACATACAATCAATTTTGATCGTATGATCGTGAGGTCCTGGTTGTACAAATTAATTTTGCGATCGGTATGACGGTGCAAAGAAGATCCAGTAAGGTGGTTCCGGCGAAATGAATTGTATGTCGCAGAAACAGTCTGGCAAGTAAGCTATATGTATGGGCACCGTTAGCTGGCACGTATAGCACGTATAGCTACAATGTATATTGATGAATATAAATATGAAGATGCACAGGTAGCTTAATGCATTCGTTTTTTGGTGGCTCACAAATGTTAACCATAATGAAATGAATATCTCAAGTCTGATCTGCTTAAGTTCAACACTATGGTTGGCCCGGGATGATGAAATAGTTTGTCTTGTGTTAACGCACGCTTAAATTATTAGTTAAACTAGGGAAACTAAATAAGGTCTGGGTGTTTCTGTAAATATGAAAAGGGCAAGTTCACCCCTCAAATGAAAAATAATCTAAATCTATATCACCCCAAAAACTACAATAGTTAGAAAGCTGACAGACATAGGGCTAATCTGTTATACAGCAAAATTAAGTTCTTCCCTCTGCCTCTCAAAAGTTTCTGCCTCCTCTTCAAAGCTCTCCAAGCTTGCACATGCTCAGATGAGGCAGTTAGGGAAATAACATTCAGTCATTGGCTGTGATGTCATCTGTTACATCCATGAAGGACAGCTGCTAACTGGAAGAACCAGGAAGCAGAAATAGTGGTAAAAGAACATTGTGTTGCATTTCACGTTAGTCTTACATCTCTCAGTTTTGGATATAAAATAATAAAAATTGAATCCAAGATGTCTCCACTTTCATCTATGGCTAACACGGTACAATTCTCTACTATCTCTCAGATTTCTAACTGTTGCAGTTCTGTGGTTTGGGTGTGAATTATCTATTTACAATTTTTCATTTTTAAGAGAACTTCACCTTTAAGAGAATGTGGAAATAATGTAAAGTGGAAGTAACTGGGATTTATTCAGAGTCGTTTGCTATTGATCTTCTGAAACCCTCTAATGCTGACAACCAAACATGTAATAAAGCTGGATACACTGTAACTATCCTTAACAGATTCTGTCATTTTACAAAGATCAGGCCACACACAGTACCAAGCGTTCTCAATTTATAAAGTACATGGAGAACGTTCAGGACTGACACATTTCAGCCACTGCAAACTCTCTATAATTTAGTATTGGAGGCCGAACACTGGGCGAGAAACTTTTTGGTCATTTCCGAGCGTTCCCGACGATGAGCGTTCATTGGCCTCGGAAACGCTTGTTTCTGCCCTACGCACTTTAATGATACAGGGATGATTCCGTCGTGTGTATCCAGTTTCAGATTGTCAAGGAAGTGACTTCTGCCGGGGATAATAAAAGACAAAGTACATGGTCAGTTAGGTAATAATACTCAAAAGAACTTTTAATCACACATCGTGAGATTGGATCCAGTCTCATAATGTTTTAATGAACCAGCACTGCAGAAACCAGACAGACGTGAGGCTTTTAACCTCTAGACAGGGTTGAGTGAGGAGATAGACTCGGTAAAGGAACATGCTTCTGGTCGGTGTACAAAAGAAAAACAAAAATAAAAAATAGATTCCAAATGAGGTCAATGGTCAGCCCCATCTCGTCCCTTCATTCCAAACACCACCTCTGCCTCTATCGGTGAGTGTCAAGAGTGCAGCAATTTCCTTGGCAATTCTCGGTGCCCTGTAGAAACCGGGCAATACACCCTCCACTGGTTATTTTGCATGTATGGAAGGTTGCAACTCACAGCCAGTTTCCTCTTCCTGGGTTGACCTTCTCCATGGACCTACTCTTGAGGTCCTCATATCTCGTCCTGAAGTTTCTCCTCATCTTCTGGCTACATCACACTGCAGTTTCAAGGTCTTCATTGGAAAGAAGTTGCTTCGCTCGCAGGAATCCAGGTAAGCTATAAGCTCGGTGTCCCCCTACCTCCTGGGCTTGTTCCAAAGGAGTCTTACCCTAAAAGGATGAGAAAAAAGGATGAGATAAAGAGAATGGTGAGGACAGAGAGTATATAAGTAGGGAGTGAGGTCGATTAAAGGGCATGTCCACTGCCAGATCAAAAATCTACCTTCCCACCGGATGTGACATCACCGTAAGGGCAGTGATTAACTCCTGCAATCCGGAAGAGATAGGAATAGGTTATAGGCTTCAGGGACCATAAGGAAGCAAATAACAATCTCGGGGTTTGGGGGTGGGGAGGTAAGGATAAATTTTTGTTCTTGGGGTGGACATATTCTTAAAGGGTTGGTTGGGAGAATAAGCACTATGATTACCTGGCATCTTTCTTTAATACACAGGCACCCGCATCTACAAGGATTTGGCAAACCTGCCGATGTCCATGGAAGCGCCTTGTGCAACGCAGTCTCCTCCCTAACCAGACACGAGGGAAAGAGAGTGAAATCTCTGGCAAACAGATTTTATGGAGTGATAAAGGGAAAGTTCACAGGCTGCGACCAGTTTCTAAATATAGCAAACCATATAAATGCTTTATATGGCTGAACCCTCATACTGTACTGTCTATGTTAAACAATAGGGCAGCTCCCACCCATATGTATAAATAAAATATGCAGAGAAGGAATGTTCTGTACATACAATAAGCTATACCCTCATACTGTACTGTCTAAGGGAAACAATATGGCAGCTCCCACCCATATGTATAAATATACAGAGAAGGAATGTTCTGTACATACAATAAGCTATACCCACATAATGTACTGTCTAAGGGAAACAATATGGCAGCTCCCACCCATATGTATAAATATACCGAGAAGGAATGTTCTGTACACACAATAAGCTATACCCTCATACTGTACTGTCTAAAGGAAACACTATGGCAGCTCCCACCCATATGTATAAATATACAGAGAAGGAATGTTCTGTACATACAATAAGCTATTCTCTCATTCTGTACTGTCTAAGGGAAACACTATGGCAGCTCCCACCCATATGTATAAATATACAGAGAAGGAATGTTCTGTACATACAATAAGCTATTCTCTCATTCTGTACTGTCTAAGGGAAACACTATGGCAGCTCCACCCATATGATAATATACAGAGAAGGAATGTTCTGTACATACATAAGCATTCTCTCATTCTGTACTGTCTAAGGGAAACACTATGGCAGCTCCCACCATAGTATAAATATACAGAGAAGGAATGTTCTGTACCACACATAAGCATTACCTCATACAGTACTGTCTAAGGGAAACAATATGGCAGCTCCCACCCATATGTATAAATATACAGAGAAGGAATGTTCTGTACACACAATAAGCTATACCCTTAACTGTACTGTCTAAGGGAAACAATATGGCAGCTCCCACCCATATGTATAAATATAAATAACAGAGAAGGAATGTTCTGTACACACAATAAGCTATCCCTCAACTGTACTGTCTAAGGGAAACACTATGGCAGCTCCACCCATATGTATAAATATACAGAGAAGGAATGTTCTGTACATACAATAAGCTATCTTCTTATCTGTACTGTCTAAAGGAAACACTATGGCAGCTCCCACCCATATGATAAATATAACAGAGAAGGAATGTTCTGTACATACAATAAGCTATTCTCTTATCTGTACTGTCTAAGGGAAACACTATGGCAGCTCCCACCCATATGTATAATATTACAGGAAAGATGTTCTGTACATACAATAATCTATACCCTCATACTGTACTGTCTAAGGGAAACAATATGGCAGCTCCCACCCATATGTATAAATATAAATAACAGAGAAGGAATGTTCTGTACATACAATAAGCTATTCTCTCATTCTGTACTGTCTAAGGGAAACACTAGGCAGCTCCCACCCATATGTATATATACAGAGAAGGAATGTTCTGTACATACATAAGTATTTCTTCATTCTGTACGTCTAAGGGAAACACTATGGAGCTCCCACCCATATGTATAAATATAAATAACGAGAAGGAATGTTCTGTACCACAATAAGCTTATACCTCATCAGTACTGTCTAAGGGAAACAATATGGCAGCTCCCACCCATATGTATAAATATACAGAGAAGGATGTTCTGTACACACAATAAGCTATACCCTCATACTGTACTGTCTAAGGAAACAATATGGCAGCTCCCACCCATATGTATAAATATAAATATACAGAGAAGGAATGTTCTGTACACACAATAAGCTATACCCTATATCTGTACTGTCTAAGGAAACACTATGGCAGAGCCCACCCATAGTATAAATATACAGAGAAGGAATGTTCTGTACATACAATAAGCTATTCTCTTATTACTGTCTCTAAAAGGGAAACACTATGGCAGCTCCCACCCATATGTATAAATATACAGAGAAGAATGTTCTGTACATACAATAAGCTATTCTCTCATTCTGTACTGTCTAAGGGGAACACTATGGCAGCTCCCACCATATGTATAAATATAAATATCAGAGAAGGAATGTTCGTACACACAAAGCTATACCCTCATACAGTACTGTCTAAGGGAAACAATATGGCAGCTCCCACCCATAATAAATATACAGAGAAGGAATGTTCTGTACACACAATAAGCTATACCCTTATACTGTACTGTCTAAGGGAAACAATATGGCAGCTCCCACCCATATGTATAAAATATAATATACAGAGAAGGAATGTTCTGTACACACAATAATCTATACCTCTCTACTGTACGTCTAAGGGAAACACTATGGAGCTCCCACCCATATGTATAAATATACAGAGATGGAATGTTCTGTACATACAATAAGCTATTCTCTTATTCTGTACTGTCTAAGGGAAACACTATGGCAGCTCCCACCCATATGTATAAATATACAGAGAAGGAATGTTCTGTACATACAATAAGCTATTCTCTTATTCTGTACTGTCTAAGGGAAACACTATGGCAGCTCCCACCCAATGTATAAAATACAGAGAAGGAATGTCTGTACATACAATAATCTATACCCTCATACTGTACTGTCTAAGGGAAACAATATGGCAGCTCCCACCCATATGTATAAATATAAATAACAGAGAGGAAGTTCTGTACATCAATAAGCTATCCTCACTTCTGTACTGTCTAAGGGAAACACTATGGCAGCTCCCACCCATATGTATAAATATACAGAGAAGGAATGTTCTGTACATACAATAAGCTATTCTCTCATTCTGTACTGTCTAAGGGAAACACTATGGCAGCTCCCACCCATATGTATAAATATACAGAGAAGGAATGTTCTGTACATACAATAGCTATACCCTCATACGTACTGTCTAAGGAAACAATATGGCAGCTCCCACCATATGTATAATAAATATACAGAGAAGGAATGTTCTGTACACACAATAAGCTATACCTCATACTGTACTGTCTAAGGGAAACAATATGGCAGCTCCCACCCATATGTATAATATAATATCAGAGAAGGAATGTTCTGTACACACAATAAGCTATACCTCATACTGTACTGTTCTAAGGGAAACACTATGGCAGCTCCCACCCATATGTATAAATATACAGAGAGGAATGTTCTGTACATACCATAAGCTATCTTACTTCGTACTGTCTAAGGGAAACACTATGGCAGCTCCCACCATATGTATAAATATACAGAGAAGGAATGTTCTGTACATACAAAATACTATACCCTCATACTGTACTGTTAAGGGAAACATATGGCCCTCCCACCCATAGTATATATATAAATATACAGAGAAGGAATGTTCTGTACATACAATAATCATACCCTAACTGTACTGTCTAAGGGAAACAATATGGCAGCTCCCACCCATAAGTATAATATAAATATACAGAGATGGAAGTCTGTACATACAATAAGCTATACCCTCATACTGTACTGTCTAAGGGAAACAATATGGCAGCTCCCACCCATATGATATAAATATACAGAGAAGGAATGTTCTGTATACACATAAGCTATACCCTCATACTGTACTGTCTAAGGGAAACATATGGCAGCTCCCACCCATATGTATATAAATATACAGAGAAGGAATGTTCTGTACACACATAAGCTATACCCTCATACTGTATGTCTAAGGGAAACAATATGGCAGCTCCCACCCATATGTATAAATATACAGAGAAGGAATGTTCTGTACACACAATAAGCTATACCCTTATACTGTACTGTCTAAGGGAAACAATATGGCAGCTCCCACCCATATGAGGGAAACACTATGGCAGCTCCCATCCATATGTATAAATATAAATATACAGAGAAGGAATGTTCTGTACATACAATAAGCTATACCCTCATACTGTACTGTCTAAGGGAAACAATATGGCAGCTCCCACCCATATGTATAAATATAAATATACAGAGAAGGAATGTTCTGTACACACAATAAGCTATACCCTCATACTGTACCGTCTAAGGAAAACAATATGGCAGCTCCCACCCATATGTATAAATATACAGAGAAGGAATGTTCTGTACACACAATCATATCACGGTGAAACAATATAAAATAAAAATATTAAATTCAGCCTGCCCATAGTCTGTGTCTTTGGTTTTTACAGGGGCAGTATAAGGGGTTAACCCTGGTCCCTGCACTTGTCTCTGCATGTCCCCTGGTCTGTTCACATCCCTGGTAAAAGGCCTTGTTTATTTACTGCCCATTAAAATGGGACAACCCGACAGGGGTCATTAAGAAACAACCAGCGCGGATGTTAAACCCGGTTATTGATTTATAAATCTCTGCACACGCGTGACATTCCTAGGCGTGTTGCCGTGGTGATAGCACTTTAATAGATCTCATCACGGTGCACGATGACATCCTCTAGTTCCTCCGCGTTCCCAGGATAAGAATGAAGCTCGCGGTGAGGACTCTATAAGCTTCATTAAGTTCACCAGGAGCAATAAGAAAACTGCAGATTCTTTCATAACACAACTCAATTCCTGGCGGCCTCTTTTTTGGGGGGAGTTTAAGCGAGCGGCTACTGTGGGGGGGAGATCTCAGCGCTCGCCTGATTTAATGTGGTACAGAAAGAGGGCGAATGATATCATGACGCTCGTTAAGAATTCCTCACGCCCTGTTGCTTTCGCTAAGCAGCGTCTGCGATGCGCGGAGGCTTTAGAAAGTACATATCTTTATATTTCTAGTTCTGACTAATTACACATAAGGTGCCTGGGGCTGTCACATTATCCGGCATCTTCGAAAATAGCCGCCGTGCTTATGGGCACTGAGAGTTTACTTATTATTTGCTTTTTTTAAAGGGGAAACTAAATTCAAAAAGTCTATTGGTTTAACTGCGCACACAGTACAACGCATGCGCTTTATGGGTAGTTTTGCGGATCAAGCCTGAACAATTTGCCCGCTGTTCTTTTTACTCTTGCATTGACGTTTATTGATCAGACTGGCAACTTATTATAATTAGAAATTACTAAATAACATCCCCCATACTTCATCTACAGTGGCGTTCTGTTGTGGGGGTGTCATGTTTTGCAGGGAACGTAAAATTGGGTTCCCCGCCATAGCCCCGGGACTATCTGTGCTCACTGGTAGAGATGTCCGAACTTCGAAAATCCGCGAGCGGACCCACTAAAACCCATTAAAACAAAAATTCTTCGAAAATACGAGAAATCCTCGTAATTAAGAAAACTTAAAAAAATACGTATTTTCCTGCGTTTTTCGAAAATACGTGAAATCCTCGTAATTTCGAAAATTTTCGAAAACACGGCTCGGAAAAGTTCGGAAGGCGGAAATCCGTAAAATCCGCGATATCTGCCGTTCGCGAATGAGGGAAATCCGCCGCGGATCTGGGTTCGGATCCGCGAACCGGGCCATCACTACTCACTGGGGCTGCTCTTGTGGCAGTCATGCCTCTGGGTAATGAGTATTTTTTTTCATGACATTGCTAGCTAGGGAAAGCCCTGGGAAAATAATGATTAAAAGATCGTACAAGTAAAATAACGATCCGGCAGTAAACTGCACCAGCATTACCGTAAAATTATGAACGGTGCGGTTATTTTTCTAGAATAATCTTTTAGAAATTTCTCCCACTATCTTGACTGAGACAATTCACAACCGCAGAAAATCTTGTGAAGAAGGGAAACTGCACAAAGCTTGTTAGTAATTTTGGGGCTTTTTATGATCGAAAGGTTTGTCCTGACAGCTGCTGACGAGTATTAAAACCAGGAAGCAGAAAGAGTAACAGTACATTGTGTAGCATTTCAGGTTAGTCTTACATCTCTCAGTTTTCTTTCTAACTATTGCAGTTTTGGGGTTTGGAGGGGGCTTTAGCAGTATACAATTGTACATTTGAGGGGTGGACTTGCCGTTTAATCTGCAGCAACCAATTAGATGTTTTTTAATTGTGGTAGATCATTAAAAAGGTGTCAAATTAACAGTATGGGCACATTTCTCCACTTGTTAGATACGCCTGATTGTACCCACTGGGATATTGTCCCTGGTGGGCCGGGACACAGTGCTCGGGGGATGTCCAAGGAATCTAAAGTAAGATGTGTCATGGGGCATGCTGGGATTTGTAGTTCTGTAACAGCTAACTATATCACTAGTTCCCTTTACAGATATGTTGCAGATTGGGAAAACATTACCCTATGATGTCACTTACGTTGGTTTTTCTGCCATTTCCAGTAAATCTGCAGGCCCTGTTGGAACAAACGAGAAAAGGCCTAGTAAGGGTGGATCATGACACCTCCTGCCTATTTCCTGGGTTAGTGTGACTTTAAGACCAAGTTAACATAGCAAAAGACAACGGTGCAGTATTGTGGTTGCAGCCTTTAAGTCACGCAGAGTATTTACCCAGAACCGCACACACCATAGCCAAGAGACAAGTGATCGCATCTCTGGTTATGTATCTTCCTCTCGGAGTATCTGTGAGGGCGAGCATGCTCAGTAATCACTATGAGGCAGCACTATGTTTATGGTAATAAGGTGCTTGATTGACAGAAAAAAATGGTACAGTGATAGTTGGGAAGAATTATAATTTCCAGTAACTGGGACCCCTTGGGAGATGGGGCCCTGGGATATTGCCCTGTTTGCCCGTATTCTTAAAGCCTCCTTGTCCAGTGGGCCAGTGATGTCACCTTGCAGGTGAGTAAATCAGATGCCAGAGTTGCAGAATATTATGAATGGGTTTATTTGTCCTTTAAAACTATTGGTGGTTTCCAGTACAGAATTACTGTCACCCTGGACTATACCACCTGAAAGGGAGGGGTATTCTCACCGGTTGTTAAAGCAATATCCCCCATATTTAGTGCGATTTCTACCTGGAATTTAGGGATGCTGTGTGAATGTATTTTCCCTGTGGAATCCTATAAAGTGTATTGTACAGTTTACGGTTCTAATCCTATTGGAAGTCACCAGAACCAGCGACTCCCCTCAAACCCTCCTCTGCAGAGAGCGAAGGTTTGGACGCTATTAGGGGGTTGTCAGTCAGGGCGCAGCGGGGGGTGAGAGGGGACAGGGGGGGAATACAATGGCTGCATATGAATTGCAGGCAGGACTGTCAAGCTGTAATTACAGAGATAGAAAGGAATTTCCACTAGAAAGAACATGACCGGACATTGTGCTGGAGAAAGCAACTTAACATTCATTCATCGATAAATGCATTAAACGTTAATTCTAAGGTGCCCTGTGTGAATAAGATACAATCGATTCCATCTTTTAATACTATTCGTATCTGCGGCCCCCCCTTATGTCAGTCAATGGTCTCACCGTGCTGCAAGATTTGCGTCACTATGGCGGAGTGCCCGCTGCTGGCTGCAATGTGCAGCAGAGAACGTTTCTCCGGTCCCTGGATCCATAGACTTGTCCCCTTCTTGCAACATTCTATGACCTGTAAAGAAAGAGAGACATAAAGACTAAGACATGTACAGGGTACAGGTGGGCAGTAAGGGGAAAGATTAAAGGAACAGTTAACAAGGAAAAACAAGCGAGGTCTATGCTCATCCAATGTATTTGTTTTTGCTTTGAACCGGAAAACCCAAAACAACAAAAAAAACCTCTTAAAAACTCTTTTCCAATTGGCTACTTGCTCTACCACAGTGAAGGTTGAAACACTTTTGATTGGCTGCAGGTTTAGACTGCTCCAGAGATATTTTCTATATTAATGCAATTGGGGAACCCTCTACCAAAACAGCGAGTGGCAGCCTTAGGCAGTTTCAGGATCCTTATTATTATTTTTTTATTAATTGGGATTATTACAATGTCAGTTGACACCCAGGCGTCTGTAAAACAATATGGAAGCTTCCTCCAGGTGTGTAATAGATCTCGAAGGCACAAATGTGTCATCTCTTGGCAGTGATCCTGGACCATGGCAAAGCTCTATGAACTTTTTTAATCAGCAACTTCTTCGCTGTAAGACAGGGAACTGTATTATAGTCTTAACTTCCCCTTTAGGGTACAGTATCTTACAGATATGGCCTATATTACCTAAAAGTATGTGGCATATCTCCCAGCACTGTGCGTATTTCCCCTATGGTTGTCTGTGGTATCATTAGGTATTTACATCCTTAGTGCCCCGAATGTAAAGCTGATCCCACTTGTTAATGGTTCACTGAATGTGCTGTACTGGCAAATTGTTTGGCCTCTGCCAATGTGACATCACGACTGGATCAACCATCATTATATGTGATGTCATAATGCACACTGCAGAGACCATTGTTCCACCCTTCTTCCCTAATTGTCCCGCATAACTTTCCAACACCAGGGGATTGCTTGTCCAGGACAGGGTGTTCTGGGATGTTTGGGCGCATGACCTAAAATAATTACATTTCAATGCTGCACTTCAGAGTTTTCTTTCTATAAAAAAGCATTCATCCTGCCAACTTTTCCTTATAAAGTCACAGAACTCCTTATTACACATTTTATATATTATAAATACACTGTAAGAGGTACATTATATATTATTATTACACTGTAAGGGGTACATTATTCATTAATAATATTATATTTACCTGGTAAGAGTACGTTTATCCATTATATATATTATTATTACACTGTAAGGGGTACATTATTCATTATATATTATTATTACACTGTAAGGAGTACGTTATCCATTATATATTATTATTACACTGTAAGGGGTACATTATTCATTATATATTATTATTACACTGTAAGAGGTACATTATCCATTATATATTATTATTACACTGTTAAGGATAATTATTCATTATATTTATTATACCCTGTAAGGAGTACATTATCCATATTATTATTATACTGTAAGGAGTTCATTATCCATTATATATTATTATTACACTGTAAGGAGTACAATATCCATTATATATTATTACTAAACTGTAAGGGGTACGTTATCCATTATATATTATTATTACACTGTAAGGAGTACATTATCCATTATATATTATATTACACTGTAAGGGGTACATTATTCATTATATATTATTATTACACTGTAAGGAGTACATTATCCATATTATTATTATACTGTAAGGAGTTCATTATCCATTATATATTATTATTACACTGTAAGGAGTACAATATCCATTATATATTATTACTAAACTGTAAGGGGTACATTATCCATTATATATTATTATTACACTGTAAGGGGTACGTTATCCATTATATATTATTATTATTACACTGTAAGGAGTACATTATCCATTATATATTATTATTACACTGTAAGGAGTACATTATCCATTATATATTATTATTACACTGTAAGGCGTACATTAGCCATTTTATATTATTATTACACTGTAAGGAGTACGTTATCCATTATATATTATTATTACACTGTAAGGAGTACATTATCCATTATATATTATTACTACACTGTAAGGGGTACGTTATCCATTATATATTTTTATTACACTGTAAGGAGTACATTATCCATTATATATTATTACACTGTAAGGGGTACATTACCCATTATATATTATTATTACACTGTAAGGACATTACCATTATATTATTTTACACTGTAAGGAGTACGTTACCTTATATATTATTATTACACTGTAGGGGTACATTATCCATTATATATTATTATTACACTGTAAGGAGTACGTTATCCATTATATATTATTATTACACTGTAAGGAGTACATTATCCATTATATATTATTATTACACTGTAAGGGGTACATTATCCATTATATATTATTATTACACTGTAAGGGGTACATTATCCATTATATATTATTATTACACCGTACGAAGTACATTATCCATAATATTATAATTTATGATAGTTATGTGTTATTTTAAGACAGACTATATTAATTTTATTCTATTGGGGATCATTTGATTGACAAGCTACGGAACCAATCAGGGTTAAATTCTGATACCCCTCCCACAAGTCAATGACTGCCATAGCTCCACCGTCTCGGCCGATTTTTCTTCATTTTTTACCATAATAAAGAGCCTGAGAGTTTCATAAGGAGACCTTGTGAATGAGCTTTCACAGGCCATATTTATAAAGCCACCGTAGATTGTAAGCTCTATGGGGCAGGGACCTCTTTCCTCATGTTACATGTTTTAAGAACTTGTATATTTAGTGGTGCTCATACTTATTTATATATTTATTTACTGCCCCCCTTGTATGAGTTTTTCACTTTCTAACTCTAGCTTTACTCACTCATGGAGTCCGTCTGAGACTTCAGCCAATGAGGAGAGAAGCCGGATCGCGAAACCCGAAGTGGGAGCGATGCAACAAAGGAAACTTCAGGTGAGTAAAGCTAGAGTATGAAAACGAACCCAGTGTTCAGAGAGTGCGGTTTAAGTCCTCACCCTGGGTAGCAGAGATGTCACGGATGGCGGGAGCGGGGGTCTAGGTGAGTATAATTGTGTTTTAAGAGTTAAAGGAGAACTATAGTACATATAAAGTTTTTTCTAAAACATTTTTTAAAAAAAGTTCCTGGGGCAAGGAGGTAGGATTGGTACTTTCTACATCCCAAAATAATTTCTATGAGAGGCAGCACAAGAAAACTGCTTCTGCCAGGCTTTCTGAGTGCTTCAGCCCTATCTTTAATACATGAAGGCCCAGGACACTAACCTGGCAGATGGAAACTGTATGTGCTGTAGCTCCTCAACCAAACAACATTGGGTGGTAGGAATAATCAATCCTATCTACCTGACTCAGGTACTTTTCATTTTTAAAAAGTTAATTTGTACAGTATAGTTGTCCTTTAACCATCACTAACAATTTTATTTTACAATATTACTTACTCAACATTGGTATGTGAATAATGTGTGGGCTGAGCGAGTCCTGAGCCTAAGCTTTCAGCATCTGTATACTGTCTAACTGTTTCAAGGCTTGCTGAAGGTCAATGTGTCTATGATAAGCAGAGTGAAATATCTTCGACTTAAGGTTTGTTCCGAGAGCGTGTGTACGAACCTTAAAGCTGGCTACACACAGTACCAATGTGGAGGTTTCTGTCGGTTATTTTTCAGAGTTGTAGTTACACACCATCCCAAGTGTTCTCCCTATATAATATTCTAGCAGTTTTACCCGGCGTTGCCCATGTACACATGTGGGTATAGTGTGTTTACTATACCCACAACGTGTGTTTGGCTTAGATGGAAGAGACAGGGGGGGGAAAGAAGTGCACAGTTGGTAATGAACATCATGTATTTTATAGTTATATAGGGCATGTCCACCCCCAAAACTATAATCCCCCCAACTACTGGCCCCACCATGTAGTGTAGTGTTCCTTACCTCACATCCCAGCTCCATCTGGTTCTCCTGTAGACCCCCCCCCAAAGTCCCAAAACTAACCACCAGGAGGATAGCAGGCTCTGCCTGCTATCTTGCCTCCGATAGATATTTGCCATGCGTACTGCAGCCCTTCTCCCCCCTCCCTCCCCCTCCCTCTCCCTCCCTCTCCCTCCCGTTCTACTATCCCCCCCCCGCACAAATCCCCCTTAATATGCTGCTCCCCCATGTCCCCCACCCCCAACCGCATATTTTTTTTTTTCAAAAGCTCCCCAAACTCTTACTTACCTCTCCTCTTTCCTCCGCTGCACTGAATGACCGGCAGCCGCGTCCGTGATTGGCTGCCGCTCAGCCAATCACAGACGCGACGGCCGGTCCCACCCTCTGCTTGCAATCTCGCAAGCAGAGGGCCGGCAGTGCGGCGGAGGAACGAGGGGAGGTAAGTAAGAGTTTGGGGAGCGGGAGCTTTTTGAAAAAAAAAATTATGCGGTTGGGGCTGGGGGACATGGGGGAGCAGCATATTAAATATATTTTTACTGGTGGACTACCCTTTAAGGGCAAACAATAAGTTACGTTGGTTAGTCTTATTACCCCCCATTAGTTTTTATCTTACGTTGATCCACAAACATGAATTAATTTTATTGGAATCCCACGTGAAAGACCAATACAAAGTGATGTACACGTGAGAAGTGGAATGAAAATCATACATGATTCCAAAATTTTTTAACAAATCAATACTGCAAAGTGGGGTGTGTGTAATTATTCAGCCCCCTGAGTCAATACTTTGTAGAACCACCTTTTGCTGCAATTCCAGCTGCCAGTCTTTTAGGGTCTCTACCAGCTTTGCACATCTAGAGACTGAAATCCTTGCCCATTCTTCTTTACAAACCAGCTCAGTCAGATTAGATGGACAGCTCCAGCTCAGTCAGATTAGATGGACAGCTCCAGCCAGTCAGATTAGACGGACAGCTCCAGCTCAGTCAGATTAGACGGACAGCTCCAGCTCAGTCAGATTAACGGACAGCTCCAGCTCAGTCAGATTAGACGACGCTCCAGCTCGTCAGATTAGATGGACAGCTCCAGCTCAGTCAGATTAGACGGACAGCTCCAGCTCAGTCAGATTAGATGACAGCTCCAGCTCAGTCAGATTAGATGGACAGCTTCAGCTCAGTCAGATTAGACACAGCTCCACTCAGTCAGATTAGACGGACAGCTCCACTCAGTCGCGGTATGTGTATGATGACACTCCAGCTCAGTCAGATTGGGCAGCTCCAGCTCAGTCAGATTAGATGGACAGCTCCAGCTCAGTCAGATTAGATGGACAGCAGCCTCAGTCAGATTAGATGGAAGCTCCAGCTCAGTCAGATTAGATGGACACTCCAGCTCAGTCAGATTAGATGGACAGCTCCAGCTCAGTCAGATTAGATGGACAGCTCCAGCTCAGTCAGATTAGATGGACAGCTCCACTCAGTGTTAGATGGACAGCCTTTGTGAACAGATTTCAGATCTTGCCACAAGATTCTCGGTTGGATTAGATCTGGACACTGACTGGTCCATTCTAACACATGGATAGTTTTGTTTTTTATACCATTCCATTTTGCCCTGGCTTTTATGTTTAGGGTCGTTGTCCTGCTGGAAGATGAACCTCCACCCCAGTCTCAAGTCTTTTGCTGACTCCAAGAGGTTTTCTTCCAAGATTGCTCTGTATTTGGCTCCATCCATCTTCCCATCAACTCTGACCATCTTCCCTGTCCCTGCTGAAGAGAAGCCCCCCCAGACCATGATGCTGCCACCACCATATATGACAGTGGGGATGGTGTGTTCTGAGTGATGTGCAGTGTTAGTTTCTCACCACACATAGCGTTTTGCATTTTGGTCTCATCTGACCAGAGCACCTTCTTCCACATGTTTGCTGTGTCCCCCACATGGCTTGTGGCAAACTGCAAACGGGACTTCTTATGCTTTTCTGTTAACAATGGCTTTCTTCTTGCCACTCTTCCATAAAGGGCAACTTTGTGCAGTGCACGACTAATAGTGTCCTATGGACAGATTCCCCCACCTGAGCTGTAGATCTCTCACCATGGGCCTCTTGACTGCATTTCTGATCAGCGCTCTCCTTGTTCGGCCTGTGAGTTTAGGTGGACGGCCTTGTCTTGGTAGGTTTACGTTGTGCCATACTCCTTCCATTTCTGAATGATCATTGGACAGTGCTCCGTGGGATGTTCAAGGCTTTGGAAATCTTTTTGTAGCCTAAACCTGCTTTACATTTCCCAATAACTTTATCCCTGACCTGTCTGGTGTGATCTTTGGACTTCATGGTGTTGTTGCTCCCAAGATTCTCTTAGACAACCTCTGAGGCCGTCACAGAGCAGCTGTATTTGTACTGACATTAGATTACACACAGGTGCACTCTATTTAGTCATTAGCACTCATCAGACAATGTCTATGGGCAACTGACTGCACTCAGACCAAAGGGGGCTGAATAATTACGCGCACCCCACTTTGCAGTTATTGATTTGTTAATGTTTGGATCATGTATGATTTTCGTTCCACTTCTCACGTGTACACCACTTTGTATTGGTCTTTCACGTGGAATTCCAATAACATTCATTCATGTTTGTGGCTGTAATGTAACAAAATGTGGAAAACTTCAAGGGGGCCGAATACTTTTGCCAACCACTGTATATACAATATTTCAGCTTTATATAGTAGATACGACTTATATATAAATAGAAGCAACAGTGCAATATATCCTTATAAAAATCATTTGGCTATGTAGCTGATTTGCTATTATAATATATTCCATAATCAGTTTATATCCAGTAAGGGGAGCATGATTCCTTATATAAAGTATAGGGAAAATGTTGGAAGCTGACACATTCCCTACAACTGCGACCAGCTTCCTGTCCTTTAGTACAGCGGGACGATCGCGGGCAAAGGGAAATTTTCAGAGGGTAACAATTGTTCTTGGCACCGACAAACATTCACCATGGAGAACGGTTGTTTACACGCAGAGGCGCCCCTACCATGAAACAAACTGAAACATTTGCTCAGGGTGCCCCGTGGTCACCTAGAAAGACGGCACATACAGAAGTTTGTATCTGTGTGTTTGTATGTGTTTCTGTTTGTGTGTCTGTCTGTATGTGTGTATCTGTGTATGTCTGTACCTATACATGTTTGTGCCTGTATGCATTTATCTATGCATGAAAGTGTATCTGTATGCATGCAAGTGTACAGTATATGCATGTATGTGTGCCATCCTGTATGCGTGGGCATCTTAGAATTATCAGACTGTTTTGTGGGCATATTTACTAGTTCACCAGCCCTCAAATTCACCAGCCAGTGTACAATCAGCCCTCCAGTCTACCAGCCAGTGTACAATCAGCCCTTCAGTCTACCAGCCAGTGTACAATCAGCCCTCCAGTCTACCAGCCAGTGTACAATCAGCCCTTCAGTCTACCAGCTAGTGTTAAATCCACCGGCACATCCACATTCACAATGAAGCCACATCCACTTTACCTCGGCTGTGGCATGCTTTGCCTATAGGTGCAATTCAAAAGTTGTTTCAGGTGCAAGAAACCCTAGGAACACCCGTTTACCTGTTACACACACTTTATCGATAAAGGGTCTCTCTAGTGTGTAAGTGCACCCTGATTAAAAATGGATTCTATACCATTTGCTTGTACAGTGATTGTAAGCGGCTGTCAATAAATACTGATTAATTAACAACGCATACTCCCCTGTGATTGGTTTTCACAACCCCACACCCTGTAGTGACCCTGTTATTGGTAATATACAAATTACTAATGTTTTCCAAAGCAAGGTGCTATTGGGTTTCATTCAGGATCAGTGACTCTTTACAGCTCTCTACCCTCCCCATAACCTTGATGTTTCTGGACTACACTTCCCAGCATTCTTCTGCAGCCAAAATAAAATTGCAGACAATCATTGTAGGTTTACAGCAGAGCAAATATCCGAGATGGAGATCAGCCTTTGTTTTTGTTTTTATCAGTTCTCTCCCTCTGAGTAGGGCAGGGTACAAGGTTACGTTATCATGGTTCTTAAAGGGAAACTATAGTGCGTATAAAGTTTTTTCAAAAACAGTTAAAATAAAAAATACCTGAGGCAGGGAGGTAGGATATCGGTGCTTTTACCTACCAATATCCTTTCTATGAGGAGCAGCAGGACGAAGAAAACTGCTTTTGCCAGTCTTCCTGAATGCTTCAGCACTATCTTTAATATAAAATGGCCCAGGGCCATAACCTGGCAGATGAAGACTTTATGTGCTGTAGCTCCTCAACAAAACAATATTGGGAGATGGGAATAATCAATCCTGTCTCCTTGGCCCTGGTGCTTTTCATTTTGAAAAAGTAAATTTTTACAGTATAGTTGTCCTTTAAAAGGACTGATAACCAAAGAGCGTTCAGGGAAACTGCTCCCACCCCCTTTACAGGAAGGAAGGGGGAAAAAACTTCACAGTTAAAGAGGAAGAGCTCCATTTTGTAGAGCGAGGTTTGTGATAAACAACAGGAAACACATTAAACTGTTCAAGATTTCAGGATCTGTAGGAAGGTAAGGAAACTATAACTGCTCCAAATGGGCATCAGCTATTGATCCCTATACAGACAGTCTGCTTAGTAGTAGACGAGCAGCTTATACCGTCCTGGGGGGGAAATAAGAAATAGCCCTCACTCCCCGACATAAGTTAGTGATCTGGTAAGACTGTTAGAAGATTCTTGAGAAAAGAATGGATGGATTGAGATAGTGTTTTGTGATTAACACGGAGGTGCATGTATGGTGCCCCCTTTTGGCCCCCGTCCTCTGGAATTCTATTCCCCTCTCTCTACGTCAAGAAACCTCAATAAACAAGTTTAAATCTAACCTGTCTCTCTCCGAGCACAGCACAGCATAGGACGGTTCACACCAGTTATTACTTTAGCACTTCCACCCTTTCCTATGTATCTGTATGTTACCCACCTAATTAGATTGTAAGCTCTATGGGGCAGGGACCTCTTTCCTCATGTTACATATTTTAAGCACTTGTATATTTAGTGATGCTCATACTTAGTTATATATTTATGAATTTATTTACTGTCCCCCTTGTGTGACTTTTTGTATTCTATATCGTACAGCGCTGCGTCCACAGGTGGCGCTATATAAATAACCATATACTGTACATACATACCTTCTCCCTTTAGAGCAAAGCATGTGAAATCTACATTATACACTGGTGTATAAAATGCATGCTGTATGGCACATTATGCTTTTAGAGATACTGACAAGTAGCTTTGCCCGAGGATGTAATCAGGATATTTAGATATCGTACGACTATTGGACTGTTGAGCAGATCATCTGACGATCAGACACACTAGGGAATTATTGGAACACTACTGATTGCAGGATACCTGGGTTATTATTGTTGTGTATGTGGGCACCTGTAGTGTTGGTGAATGAGGCTGTAGTGATAGGAATGTGAGGGCTAATCTGCCATGCACTTCACAATTCAATCAGATCCAGCAGCACCCTCTGGCTTAAATCTCCCCTAGCACAAATAGGACACATAGGAGAATGCGGGACATTGGGGCATTTTAAATAATATACTGGGTAATGTGTGTACTGGACATTGGGGGCATTTTATATAATATACTGGGTAATGTGTGTACTGGACATTGGGGCATTTTATATAATATACTGGGCAATGTGTGTACTGGACATTGGGGCATTTTATATAATAAACTGGGCAATGTGTGTACTGGACATTGGGGCATTTTATATAATATACTGGGTAATGTGTGTACTGGACATTGGGGACATTTTATATAATATACTGGGTAATGTGTGTACTGGACATTGGGGACATTTTATATATACAGGTCAGTGTGTGTACTGGACATTGGAGCATTTTATATATACAGGTCAGTGTGTGTAATGGACATTGGAGCATTTTATATATACAGGTCAGTGTGTGTAATGGACATTGGGGACATTTTATATATACAGGTCAGTGTGTGTAATGGACATTGGGACATTTTATATATACAGGTCAGTGTGTGTAATGGACATTGGGGACATTTTATATATACAGGTCAGTGTGTGTAATGGACATTGGAGCATTTTATATATACAGGTCAGTGTGTGTAATGGACATTGGGGACATTTTATATATACAGGTCAGTGTGTGTACTGGACATTGGGACATTTTATATAATATACTGGGCAATGTGTGTACTGGACATTGGAGCATTTTATATATACAGGTCAGTGTGTGTAATGGACATTGGGGACATTTTATATATACAGGTCAGTGTGTGAAATGGATATTGGGGACATTTTATATATACAGGTCAGTGTGTGTAATGGACATTGGGGACATTTTATATATACAGGTCAGTGTGTGTAATGGATATTGGGACATTTTATATATACAGGTCAGTGTGTGTAATGGACATTGGGGACATTTTATATATACAGGTCAGTGTGTGTAATGGACATTGGGACATTTTATATATACAGGTCAGTGTGTGTAATGGACATTGGGGACATTTTATATATACAGGTCAGTGTGTGTACTGGACATTGGGACATTTTATATAATATACTGGGCAATGTGTGTACTGGACATTGCGGGCATTTTATATATACAGGTCAGTGTGTGTACTGGACATTGGAGCATTTTATATATACAGGTCAGTGTGTGTAATGGACATTGGGACATTTTATATATACAGGTCAGTGTGTGTAATGGACATTGGGGACATTTTATATATACAGGTCAGTGTGTGTAATGGACATTGGGACATTTTATATATACAGGTCAGTGTGTGTAATGGACATTGGGGACATTTTATATATACAGGTCAGTGTGTGTACTGGACATTGGGACATTTTATATAATATACTGGGCAATGTGTGTACTGGACATTGGGGCATTTTATATATACAGGTCAGTGTGTGGACTGGACATTGGGGCATTTTATATATACAGGTCAGTGTGTGTACTGGACATTGGGACATTTTATATAATATACTGGGCAATGTGTGTACTGGACATTGGGACATTTTATATATACAGGTCAGTGCAATATAAATGTTATTATACATGTGTGTGCAAAATGTGTCTTTCTAATATGTCTCCTAGTCTGTGTGTATAAGTTAGTGCGTGTTTACGGGGGGCCCAGAAACTTACCCAGTATGGGGCCCAGAAATGTCTGATAGCGGCCATGGGTATAGTCAGTAGGTGTTTTATTTTGTATTGGGAAAGATCCGTTTGGGTGGTCCTGGTTGTAATTATAAATTTTGTCTGAAGGATTGATTTGCTTTTACGTAGAACCACGAGGGTCTGTAATGTGCTCCCGATATTTCATGCGGTTTGACTGCCGTGACCAAAATTTCAGTAATTTACAAAATATTCACAAAAAAATATTTATAAAAAAATTCATAAAATAATAATGAACGTACATAAACCCGTGTACATTTCATAACTAATAATGTGTCCTGTTTATCTTTCTACAGGGGGTTAAATTTACCATCAAACCAAGAAAACTGATCTGACTTTCCAAAACCTCACAAAGGAAAATATGGAGTCACTAAGAAATCTGGCACGTAGAAAGAAAATGAGAGAGAATTGCAAGGATGGTTCTTGGGAATCGCTCTGCGGCGCTTGGGATAAACTTTTACAATATCAGACTGTTTCTCCCTGGCCGCAAGATAAACCTCTCTATCAATCGAGTCCTTGGTGGGAATGGTGTGAAAAATGGGATAAGTTCCGTTCCTCTGGGAACAAGACCCCTAAGTCTGGCAAGAAGAAGGCGGCCATGTGGGAAGGACTTTATTTCGTAGGGAGGAAAACCCTGGAATCATTGAAAATTAATTATTTGGCTTTCGAAGCTTCACATAAAGAGAGAATGCAGCTGAAGCAATGTAACCAAGCTCTAGAAAAGGAACTACATGAAGAGAGGCAAGCACATCAAGTAACCAAGACATCTATGGCCATTCAGACCCAAAAGATGTCTATCACAGAAAACAAGCTAATGACATCTATAGACACTTTGGAAAACAAGATAAATGAATTAAAAAAGGAAAATCGAGAATTAGAGGGGAAAGTGATAAGACTGCAAATTAAATGCACAGAATATTGTGAAAAATACGAAACGCCTGACTTGTCGGACTCTGATGAATATCCAACGCTTACCGCAGAGGAAGTGGATAAAATAGCGGGGAAAATAGGCTCGTTAACATCTAAAACCGTCATGGATTGGTTATATAAATGCGAGTTGGAGACGGAAGTGGAAAACTTGACCGAGAGAGACGTAATCCGGTTGCTCTCCAAGTGTGCTCATCCCAGCGTGTACCATGCTCTGCACGGCAAGTTCAGAGAGACAGCTTTTTCGTGGATACAAACCTGTGCACACATCGTAGAGTGTCTGAAGCCAGATACCAATATACGTTGCATATTTTTACATGACAAAATGAGAGTCTTCGAAACAGCGTCTCAGTTCTTCGATCGCCTTTGGTTGGAATTCCGGATTTTACACCTAGGTGAAAATGTTACCAGGGAGAATATAGAATATAAGAGCCGAATTTGTACAGGTCTTCATCCCGAGTTAGAGGATCAGATCTCCCCACACATGAATCCGTTCAGCCCATATAACATAATTCAGATAAATGTGTTTTCTGCCGATAATGCGTGGAAAGAACATCAGAGAAGGTTGCAAATGACCAGACCAGAGACTGTTGGTTTTCCTTTACGTAGGGAAGTTTGGATGAGGCTGAAAAAGTATGAAGACCCCAGAAAAACAGTTGACGGACATCCATACTGGAATCTTCTGGTTCGACTGAGTCGTTATGAAGATCTAGATACCCAAATGCCCAGGTTAATAAACACTTAGCTCGGCTTTCACTTCCTGCCTCTTCTTTTTAAAACTTCCTGCTACAATTGTTGGACATAAACATCAGAAAATGATGTCACTTTATAGGCTATTGACAGTCTTATCTATTATCTATCTTATCTATAATAATATATTATTATGCCACTGTTTCTAAACCATCAGAATCATTTACTGGTCTGAATTTAGGCAGGAATTGCTGAGTAGGTTAAAGGGGATGTCCATCGTATTTGACAAGTTTCTTTTTTACTGTTTTACTGAAGAACAGGAGGTAAATGTGTCTTACCTCCCGTTCTTCAGTAAATCTTACAGGAGGGTGGAACTTACCCGTATCGTTCCAGTGCTGCCGATAGACTCCGACGCGGCTGAAAGCCTCCAACACATCCCCAGTCCTTTGCACTGTGAGAAGGAGCGTGGACGTGACGGAAACTGTCAGAGAACCCGGCACTGGAACAATCTGTGGGTAAGTTTCACCTGCTCTCCTTTCATTATTTTTTTAGAAAAGCGTCTGGAATTATGTTATGGATAAATGTCTTTTTGTGGAACTGTATAAACACCTGACCCTGGTGGCGCACCTTATGGCGCATAGTGGTATGTAGGGGCAGCATTCAAAAGTTTGGCCCTAGAGACACCCCTGGTGACATCCAATCAATTCTGCAGGAACCACCTTTCCAGATCTTCTTCGCGACGACATACGACCGCAAAATGATTGGGTCGGGCGGGACCTTTTGATCGGTCGCAAAAAAGATCCGAAAGGTGGTTCCTGCAGAACTGATTGAATGTCACCGGATTGGTCGGCAGGTAAGCTATAATGTATGGGCACCTTGACACAATCTCCTAAAGACACCCATACACAGGAATGGCATTTTGATTGATCTGATAAATTTGATCGGATCGTTTAAAATTAAGTTTGAACTGTTTTCGTTTTCTTCCGAACGAGGTTTTTTTGGGGGGGGAAACAAAGATCGACCAGGCGGAAAATTTTCTGCTGACCTCATCTTCAGTCTCTGTGTCTCTCCGCAAATTTCAATTGGAAACAACGGAGCCTCAAGGTGGGAGGCGGCTTCGAGCGGTTCTTCCGATCGCATTTCCGATTGTTGCACTTGACCAATAAATATCTAACAATATCCGAAAAATGAGCCCCACGCATTACCGTGCGCTTCGATCCGCACGATACAAAGCAGCGCACCTAATGTGTGTAAAACCGAATATATAATCGATCTAAGAACCGCCTAGCCCGTTCCTTTTTGCAATCAACTTGGGAAAGTCGCAAGATAAGAACCACTACCTGTACAATTCAATCTTTACACATTAGATAAGATGTTTGTCTGATGTCTGCTAAGTGTATGGCCAGCTTAAGACTGGGGCAAAATCTACTATATAGAAATGACTGGGGGGGGGAGGAATAGAGGGATATAAAGATGGGGGGGAATAGAGGAGAGGGAGATAGAGATGGTGGAATAAAAGGTGTACACAACATTTAAAGGGCATGACCAAAACTTTATAGTCTGGTAGAGCGCCACCACCCACCCCCAGATGCTTCCGATGGGATTTTCCTGACCTGTTCTCTAGGCGCTGCCACTTGCCCCTTTTTCGAGCAAAAAGCGGAGCAGAGAAGCTCTGCGCTGACAGACGCTCTTATTCCTGGTCGCAGCTATCGGGCAATTGGGGGTGACATCACATCGCACCTTGAATGACAGCGGCCACCAGGAAGAGGAGCTGGCAAAAACAAGGGACCCGGGTCAGGTAAGTCCCTTCAGAGGCATCTTTGAGATTTCTAAATAATGTGAAAATGGGGTTTGGGGGGGTCCTCTACCAGACATGTCCTTTAATGTATGAGACCCCCCTATCTGTGGTCTAGGGATTTCAGCACCATGTATTATAACAATATAACACACCTTTTGATTACATCACTGTATGCACCACATAGACCAGGATTGTCCAACCTGTAGCCCTCCAGATGTTTTATAACTACAACACCCAACATTGGTTTCTTCTGCAATAGGAATGCAGAGTGTTATAGTTTTCAAACATCTGGAGGGCCGCAGGTTGGACATCCCTGAGAGACAGTCATGGCCTGTAATAAAGGTAGATCATAACTTTTTAATATCTGGTTTGAGCTTCATAGACTTGTGTCTTTATTCAACCTTTACTACTATGTAATTACTGTGTATCTTCACGGAAAATTAACATTTGTGATGGGGACCAGGGTCCCTATGTCGTTTATACCACGGACAATCCCCCCATTGTGATATAATGGATCTTTCCTATCCCTGTGATGTTTAATGAATAGCTCTTTATACCAGATTTGATTGTTTGGTATAAATATATAAAGTTAAAGCTTTACTGGCATTGAACATGGAGTATATGTTAGAAGATATATACTGAATAAAGGGGTGGCATCAAGTAAGGATGATGGGAAATGTGCCAATAAAATGCCATTGCAAGTGTGATTATGATGTATAACCAATGTTGTGATCTCTTTGCATTGTCTCTGACCCAGATGGGAGAGATGGATAGAGAGACAGATGTACTTTCTATCCCTGAGCAATCTTTTATTTCATTTGTTCATTTGTATCTTCTACCCTAATCTGATTCTTAATAAAGGTTCGTACAGACGGGCACACATGAAAGATCTTTAAAAGATGACAGACAGAATCTGCAAGGTTGTCACACTCCCGAGCGTTCTCCCTTTATAAAGTATATATAAAGTATAGGAAGAACGCCCACGACTGCAGATTTCACTCAGCCGCGGCCAACTCCATTAGGTACAGGGAGACGGCAGAGGGAAATCTTGAGGCCAACGGTGAAAGTTTTTCTTCCTCGAGATCGCTCGGAAATGTGCTACACACACGATAAAGTGCCAATACCATATCGTACCTTTATCGTTAGTGTGTGTACCCAGCTTTACACACCTGTGTCTGACTTTTTGCAATAGAATTATATAATTATAACCCGTGTAGAAATAGTAATAAAAGTTTTTCTTTGTTTGTTTCTTTCACTTGTGGAATTTTTTTTTATGAAGTGGATTTAAATATGCGCAGGATACAGAATTTTGTCATAACCTAAAGGTGGGAGTTAACATACTTAGGGCCATAGTTATAAAGGCGCGGTTTCGGTTTTTAGCGATAGCGTGCCTTTTACTATCGTTATTTTCCATCGGTTTAGCGATCATTCATTTACTATCGTTATTGTTAATTAACGATTGTAAATTACCGATAAATAAATCGTAAATAAATTTATGATCCCCATAGAATACTATTGCGGTATTCTACGACCGAACATTCGTTAAGACGTTCGGCGTAAATGTACGATTTATTGATCGTTCGGCGTAAATGTACGGTTTAGCGATCATTAATTTACTATCGTTCTTGTTAATTAATTATCGTAAATTAACAATAATGATCATAAGTTTATAATCGTAAATAAATTTACGATCCCCATAGAATACTATTGCAGCATTCTACGACCGAACATTCGTTAAGACGCCCAGCGTAAACCACGGTCGTACATTATCGATACCGCGCGTTTACAAATAGGGCCCATACTATCATCCTTCTTATCTACCTTAGAAATACACATGTTAATGGGGGGGGGGGGGAAACAGAACAGAATTAGAAAAAAAAATCAATCATACTTTCATGATTACCCTGAGATTAATATTATTGATTTTTTTAATGCAAAACCATTAGCATTAGCACTGACAATACAAGGTTTGATGTCAGCTGGTAGGGGAAAGGTATCAGTCTTTACTAAAGCTTAGTTACGGTATATCTTAATATATCCCTGTACCATTTCTAACTAATATCTGTTGTATTCAATTAGATCAACTGGACTTGAAGTTTAGTTCTTGAAGACGTTTCGCTAGTCATCCGACTGGCTTTCTCAATTCAGAAAGACTTGTACAAGAATCTGTGGCAATTATGTACCCTGGAAAATCCCAATTAGCATATCACAGCCAGGTGTTAAGGACATTATGAATGTAAGGTGTGATGTGTATAGGGAGAACACTCGGGACTGAATGTATGCAGATCTTTGAAAGATCTTGCAGATCCTGTCTGTCATCTTTCACTGATCTGTACTGTGTGTGTACCCAGCTTAAGAGGTGTTATAGGAACACACAGGGTAAAGCGTCAAAACAGCATTGTACATGGCAGACAGTTGGTGTCGAACCCCCCACCTCTATTTAGGCTTGGTTTCTTTATTTTCATATAAATGGCCTCCTTGACACCTCTCTTGAACCAGTCATGTTCCTTTGAAAGGATATTGACATTGCAACCTTCAAAGGTATGTCCTTTATCCTTAAGATGCAGGTACACGGCTGAGTCCTGACCCGAGGAATTGGCTCTTCTGTGCTGGGCCATACGATGATGCAGTTGCTGTTTGGTCTCCCCCACATACATATCAGAGCATTCTTCACTGCACTGCACTGTGTATATGATGTCACTCTTCACTGCACTGCACTGCGTATATGATGTCACTCTTCACTGCACTGCACTGTGTATATGATGTCGCTTTTCTTGTGTTTGGGTATTGGGTCTTTCGGATGTACCAATTGCTGCCTCAGTGTGTTGTTCGGTTTAAAGCAGACAGGGATACGATGTTTTTTGAAACTTCTTCTTAATTTCTCAGAGACCCCTGCTACATATGGGATGACCATGTTCTTCCTCCTGTCTTGCTTTTCCCCTTCACTGTTGGTATTCGTGTTCTTTTCTTTCCTTCTGCTTCTTTTGACAAAGGCCCAGTCTGGATATCCACAAGTTTTAAGGGCTCCTCTGAGATGTTTCATTTCTCTAGCCTTCACCTCTGTCACAATACAATCACATTTTGCATTCAGAAGGTCCCTAACACTTGGCTGTGATATGCTAATTGGGACTTCCCAGGGTACTTTATTGCCAATTCTTGTACAAGTCATTCTGAATTGAGAAATCCAGTCAGATGACTAGCAAAACGTCTTCAAGAACTAAACTTTAAGTCTATTTGATCTAACTGAATACGACAGATATCCCACTGCTCAAAAACTTTTTTTGGGATTTTAAATCTGAGTTGTAGATCCTGAGAAATCATTCATTTGAAATGATAGCATTTAAAGGGAAAGACCTGTCACTCCAGAATCAAATATTATATGTGTCCTATTTCCGACCTAGGATCTTTAGCTGCCTGCCTAGCTGCCTGTCAGAACACTTTCTGCAATAATTAAGAGAACCAGCAGAGAAAAGAAAGAAGGGGGGAGGGGGGGGGGGGAGATGTGTAACCAGAGCAGTGTCTATGGTGAGTCTGTGCAGAACTTATAAGTGTCGCAGACACTACAAGAAGGCAGTGAGTAAGGGAGGGTGGGGCAATTAGGAGCACTCACTAAACATTAATAATTTAATAACAAAGCACATATAAATATGTTATTACCACCATTTTACTTCTCTCAAATTGTAGTTTCAGAAAATGTAAAGTTGTTTGAGTGAGTATAGTGACCCTTTAATAGTTGAAATATAGTCACTTACCTTGGAAAAGTCACCGGATGAAACCGCTTCTAGGAGGTCTGTTAAAAGAAGGGGGAGACCATTAAATAATTGTGAAACATCGTGAAAGGTTGGACCACCCGCCCCAATAACATGGAAGCAGCTTGTAGTTTAATAATATGCAATCCAACGTTTGTACCCCATCACGATGCATTGCAAACCCCAGTGTCCAATGATAATGAACATCCTCTGTATAATAATTATTATAAAAACCATAACCAGCCCTGTCCTATTCTGTCTGGATTTCTGGGGTCTGCAATGCAGAATTTGATTCCTGCCCATCCGAGAGCCAAGATTCCCTGCTGCAGTCTCTTTATGTAGATGGAACACTCCCCCCTCCCTTGGATCTATCTGAAAGGTTTATGGATAGATGAATTATTGCCAAAACAAACATTTCACAGTGTCGACACTGCCAGATATTTAACTAACTCGGCTCCTGTCTATTTTCAGCTGCGAAATCATCCCCATTGAAAAGGTAGAAAGAATTTGCAGCTTCCTTCCGGGGCTACTGAAATATTTATTCCCATGACTGGTGCTTGACGCTTGTCTACCTTTATAGCTGCAGCGGTGAATGTGGTCTAAAGACCAAGTCCTCTTTACTAGAGAATTAAGCTCGGTTAAGACTTTATTGTTAAAGGAATTCAATTACCGGTATTTATAAAGATGTTAATGGTCGTATACAAAGTATCCTAAGCTTGTTTGTAATCAATCTAAATTCCCTTATCAGTAATATAAATTATCGTTGGTACTGTTTATATACTGTCAACTACAATTTAACTTTATTTTCCCTTGAATGAAGTCACCAGGTAATGTTGCTTGAAAAAAAAGAATTGTACCATGCTGCCCCCACCTGGTTGCTATATGTAGCACCACGTGTTGAAATAAAGCTGCCTGAGGGCTATGCCACACTGCTGCGCTTTTTTTGCTTTCTGTCATTTCCAATTCTTTACTTTTTTGTTTGTTAATTGGGTCCCTTTAATAATGGGTCTTCCCTGTAGAGCGGTGATGAACCTTGGCACTCCAGATGTTTGAAAACTACGTCTCCCAGCATGCCTTGTTTGCAGAATGCCAAGGTTGGACATCACTGCTCTAGGACCCCAAAATAATTCTACCAATAAAAGTTCAACAACTCACCTTGTTCTTCCATGGAGACCGGGGAGCTAAAAGGAAATAAAACAAAATCCGTCAGCTGGTAAATCCAAATTCTCTCAATTCTGCCCCAAATGTGGAAAATGATTTACATATATTGAGAAATACAACTCAGGAAAGAGGCTGAATATAATTAAAGGAAAATTCCAGCATAAAACACATTACCCATTGATTTCTAGTCCAGAAACTGGAGATTAATATGATATAACCATTGTCCTTCTATGTAATTCCTAAATAAAGATATACCTGTTTGAAATCAATAAAACCTTGCAGTACAGAAAACCCTCCTGTTACTTTAATTTTTATTCCCTCCCATTTATCAAAGAGAGATAAAATGTATCTAATTTCCTCCCTATCTCGGTGAATCTCACTGAGCATGTCTGACACCACTGAGCAAGGGGAGGGGCGGTAACAGCAGGGAATATTGGACTGACAGATTATACTGTACAGGTTAGGAATCGCTTGGAAAGACAAGTGATACATTCTTTTGATCTGCAGTTTCTGATCTATAATTCAGAGGCCAGGAAACATTTGTTCTTGCAGATGTTGCAGAACTAAAGTTCCCAACATCTCCTAGATTCAGCAGAAGGGGATCAGGGTATTCTAATAATATAATTGTATTATTCTTTACAAACCCAGCACAACCTAGATGAAATATTTTAAATTATAAATCTTGTTCAATTCTCTTTCATCCAACACAGTAACTACAGCTACAGCTCTCTAGCCTATAAACTAGGCTGGTTCTGAAAGTAAACTGCACGTCATGTGTAAAATGATTTAATTATCTACTTAAATTAAAGGGGAAGTAAAGCCGCTAACCCACCCACCCCTGTCCTTTAAAGTATCCAGGAGGAGGAACTAAACTGCTAGGTGTGGACTTACCATAACGGTGTTGCACACTACAGGTCTCCAGATATTGTGCATTACTGCATTGCAATTTATAATTCCATTGTACAGACTTTGAGTGTATTCTGCATATCCGTTAATAAAGCTAATATGTTAAAATGCTGGGGGTGCAAATATGAGTCTTAAGGCATTAAAGCAAATTTTAAGTGAATTGAGAATAGGATTTTTTTTCAAGTGTCACATCGCCACCTTGTGGCACTGAAAAGTACTGAATGGATTAGTATCGGTAAACTGAATTTCAAAGATACTAAAGGCATTTTGGGAGTTTTAGATCACTAAGGATATTAGCGGTGGCTTTGCTGATATTATCGAATATGACATTGTAAAATAAGATTTTACTGCATTTACAGAAAGAGGTTTTAATTAAAGGAGAAGGATCACACCAAAACGATATTGTTCCTGTCAATTAAAGGCCAGAAACTGCAGATTAAAATAACGTACTACTTGTTATTCTTAACAAAAGATATACGTGTTTAAAACAATAAAATCTTTTATTACAGAAAGCCTCTTCCCCTTTCACCCCCAATCTAAATCCTCCACTTCATTTAGCACCCTTGGAGAATCTCTCTGAGCATGTCTGAGGTCACGGAGATGGGAGAGGGGCGGTAACAGATGGGATATCTGTAGTGAAAGGTTCAACCATGTATTCTATTAGGAATTCGATAGAAAGACAATTGAAACATTGTTTTAATCGGCAGTTTCTGTGCTGTAAATCAGATTGAATGTGTTTAAGATGAATTTATTCTTTAAAGGGGTATTCTGATGCTTTCAAAAAATCCCCCACATGTAATTAAAGGGCATGTCCACCGTAAAGCAAAAAATGGCGACTGCAGCCCCAACTGCTATTTTTACCAGTTTCTTGTATGCATTTGTAAGTAGATTTTTAATTATAAGTTCTATTTCATTCTGAAAATTATCTGCCTCTTCCTCTGCTCAATGAGCAATTTAGATACTTGAGCATGTGCAGAGGAGGCAGATGAAACAGCTGTCAATCATTGGCTAAAATGTCAGCAGTCACAGCCTTGATTGACAGCATGGAAGGAGGAGCAAGCATAATCATACAATCGTTCAATTGTAAGGTAAATAAAAAATATCGTTGAACCGATAGATAATAAAAAAATCGGACGTGAAGCAGTGGTTGTAAAATATCCCCATGTGGGACGACTGGGATTGGTGCGTGTATGGACCCCATAGGCCCCAAACAACCAATTGGGGGATTGTCTAAGCCAAGAGGATCATGGAATGTGATCTACCAAAGTGAGCCTGGATCTTAACTGGAACTTTCTCAACAGGACTAAGGCAAAGTGAACATTTTCAGGGTCGTATATTACTAACGAGCACATCCTGGGAACCGTTAATTCCATTTGTTGGCTGTCTGGATTCTGTGAGTGACAATATTACTTTAATACAATATCAGGGTTATTCAATAAAAGTTCTTATTGTTTAAAATGGTACTAATTTTGCCCCAACCAATCAAATTTTATTTAACATTTGAAAGCTAACATCTGATTGGTTGGGGCAAAATTAGCACCATTTTAAACGATAAGAACTTTTATTGAATTTCCCTGTATGTGTATTATCTACGGGAACCATTTATAAAGATTCCCCTCATTTACATCAGTGACAGCAACTCGATGAAGAAAACACTATTAGGATATTCTCATCGGCCTATGGATTCAATGTTACATCGTACGGATTGGCTGCATTGCTCCCACTGAGATTGGCGTAACGGAGCTGCCATGCTTATTGCTGTTGGTAGGATGTCGTTTTTCAATACTATAAAAGGTAACACTGGCCCTTTAAACACTATGTTGCAAAAGCGATGTGCGCTTCCGCTGCGATATCGCTAATATTCCATTATCGGATGGCATGCAATTCGCAAAAATGGTGATTACATGTGCTCCGAAAAAGGAACGTTACTAATATGGCGTACCTCACGGTCCAATGGATATCAAAAATCGTGTAAGCGCATGAGAGACGAATGAGTGTCGCCTGGCCCTTTAAAAGTATATTTGAGGTTAAGGCTAACCGGATTCTCTTCATATAATAATACACTACAATTCCCAGCATCCTCCTACAAGCACACGAGACATAAAAAGAATATCTCTATCATCTTGGGGGGTTTTTCAACCCCTAAACTTTTGTTTTTTCTACAGTTACAGGTGTAGCCTGTGATATTTCCCAGAATGCCCTTCTACCTTCCTATCTTCATTATCGCCATCACTAATCAATTCCCCACCTGAAATAAAATGGAATTAGCGCGCTGCTTGCTTGATTAAAAAGCAGAACGTATAATTAATTTTCTCTTGCGTGTCGGCAATTACAATCTCATTTTCTATTTGCCCTGAGGATGTGTGAGAAGAAGAAAAAAAACACCAGGATCTCAGCCAAAATCACTGATTGAACCGTATTCTCCCCATAAGGACGCTCTGTTCCTATATTCCGGCGTTCAACGGTATTTTCACACCTGGGTTTAACAAACCGGTAACACCAAAACATTCCATAAAAATACATGAAAATATTTCTTAAAATGTATTTTGTATTACCAAAAAATACATCCTTTTATTTTGTCAGGCTTTCTTTCCCACCTTAATGGGCGCTGTCTATTGAATATTTTAGACTGGTTCAAAAAATAAAGCCACTGAGCTCCTCGTGGGCGGTATCTCAAAGAAATGTAGGAGGAGCTATCTTGGAAGTGACAGCTGATTGAAAGGGCAAAGGTCAGAGACTAAACCCAAAAATTGCATCTTACTGTAGTGCACTGGTGGGGGACAATCCATGGACAGTGTCTGGGGTTTCAAATTGCAGCGTCTTCTTTCCCGGAACACAGCTGTCACTCACTATGCGCTTGCGGCAAGTCGGCGTCCACCATCCTGGCGGTCTGTTGGATTAGAGGATGTATTCATTGAAAACTTCATTAAACAGTGTAAGGTTTGCAGCTGATTAAATTAAACCTAGTGCTTCATGTAATAATCTGCATATTAATGTGGGAGGGGTGTCCCATATGGGCGGGACTTGTGACATGTAATTTATATCACGTGATTGCCATATTATTCACCCACTGACAGTTAATGAGGTGAATTGATCCAGCAAGAAGCGATATTAAACATGCGGCCCTCCAGATGTTTTGAAAACTACATCTCCCAGCATTCCCTGGCAGCATGCAAAATGCTGGGAGTTGTAGATTTCAAACATCTGGAGGGCCACAAGTTTAACATCCCTGAGCTAAGTACATACTTAGAATTGGTTTCAGTTCTTCCAGTAGATCTGCACAGGTAACTTACCCAGACGGCTGCTCCACTACCAGATCTGGCATCCCCAGTACTGCAGCACTTTGCGGGGAAGCGGCGGATTCAGGGTCCAGAATAAATATTTCATCTTGGGAAATCTCAGTAACGAAATGTAAATGTTCCTGGACAGAGAGAGTAATGAGTTAACATGAAATTAAAGGGGAACTGAGAACTGGCTGGAAGTAAATGTACAGTGGACATCACAAACTGAAAGGGCTGACTATTGGTGGACAGAATAAGGAAAATAATTCCCAAATGAATCACCTTTTAGGGGTTAATAACATCAGCAAGAGTTTCAGGGCAAAAAAAAAGGTTCACTACTAACAAGATTTTACTTCCCCTTTAAAAAGCAAAATGTATAATAAAATGGGTCACTTGAGACCTAATGTATTGGAAATGTCAAGACGATCCAGGTTAATGGGCTCCTTATGGAAAAGAGAATTTATATTACATAGACCACATTCAAATATTAACATTTATCACAGCCCAGCAGGGCTCGGATCTATCAAGAGAAATAATTGGTGCTTTTTATTTCTGGACTCTTATTGGCTGGCCACCTGTCCAATGACATCACAGAAAATTCTTAACACACCCTTTGCAGATGGAAATATGGAGAAGCGATTAATGAGCGTCAAATATTGTCAGGCACAAAAAAACGTGCTGCGATTTTCCAGATATTCGGATATTGGAGAGCACGTGATCTGAACCAAAAATGGCGATCGCATGCGTTCTGATTAGAGATGTCCGAACTTCGCAAAATCCGGTCCGCTCGAGGATCCGCGAATTTTCGAAGAAATTCGAAAATCCGCGAGCGGACCCATTAAAATGAAAAAATCCTCGAAAATACGAGGATTCTTCGAAAATACGAGGATTCTTCGAAAATACGGATTTTCCTGCATTCTTGAAAATACGAGAAATCCTTGTAATTTTGAAAATTTTCGAAAATACGTATTTTCACGCATTTTCGATAATACGTGAAATCCTCGAAAATTTTCGAGAAAGCGGTTGGGAAAAGTTCGCAAGGCGGAAAACCAGAAAATCTGCGATATCCGCCGTTCCCGAATGAGGTAAATCCGCCGCGGATCCGGGTTCGGATCCGCGAACTGGGCCATCACTAGTTCTGATAAGGAATCAAAGCGCAGTGCAAACAGTGGAGCCTGTCACATTTTTACCCACTGGCTTGCGATTCTCACGCGCGATCAGATCATAAAACGCCATTGTCCATAAATAAAGCTCAGCTGTAGTTTTTGACCCAAGATACATTTTGTAGGTTTTTACTTAGATTCCTGTGTAGCATATACGTAGCATATACAGCCGCCTTGAGCCACATGCAGAGTACGGCGATGAGCCCAGGACAGATAAATTGGGGGGAGCTACCAACTAACAAAACATTATATTGGGGGGGGGAATTATTTGTTTAAGACTGGAGGTCCTGTCAAGATTTACCCGTGAGCACAGAGAGAGGCCACATAAATAATACAAAGCGAGACGGCAGCTCCGTTTATGATAAATGAGCCAATTACAGGGGGACGGGGAGAGAACGTTCCATTGCGAATAGTAAGGCAGAAGATTATAAAAATGGGTCACAACCCTCCCTGATCCACAAACCCGAATCACTTGTTTATAAAAATGACCTGATATTATCGTTATCCTATAACCCACATCTGTCACGGCGCAGGAAATGGGATTTGTTTTCTGATCTAACCCCCCCGACCCGCAATATACAATATTCATTTAACAGAGAACATTTCATTTAAACATTAGGAGACATAATCCCATAAGATCAGGGGTGTCTTCCCAATGAGGCAATGTGAGCAAAATGCTCATGGCGGGACCCCTGCTAAATATCAGAGAGGCGGCAGACAGAGCTCACATTAATATTTTTATTTTAGAGGCAGGCAAAGAAGGAGGAAAATAAACATAGCGCTAGTATGTACAAAGGGGGGGCATTCAAAAGTTTGGCTCAGGTGGCAAAAACCCTAGAGACACCCCTGCATAAGATGAACTAATAATTATAACTAGAAGGGCCTTTAACCTGATGATGCAGAAGCTGCCATATCTGTTCGCAAAAGGTCCCAAACCTTACCAACTGCATTGCAGGAACACTAAACTGAATATTAATATTGCTTTATACAAAGAAGCAACTAGGGAAATGTAAATATTTTACCGCACAGTCACACAGAAACCGGTACAGTCAGGTACGGATTGTAAATTGTATAATTGCACCATCACCTACCTGAGATCTGTCGATGCGGTAAAATCGGTCGGGAGAGGTAGCTAGGAAAGGACAAAAGAGATATCATGGAAAGTTCTAGATCTCATTTTAGAGGATTATAGATAAGGATAACTAACACAGAACGACAGATCGAAAACAGATAAATAGCTGCCCAAACGTTTGTTTTGAATTCAGTTCCCCTTTAAAGTAAGGATGCTAAGGTTAACATTGTAACATTGTCATAACAAAAAAAGGAAACATTGTCAATTTCAAGATTTTAATTATCAAATATTCTCCAAACTTCCCTTCAGATGCTTGAAAACTACAACTCCCAGCATTCCCTGGCTGCACTGTAGTTGGTAGTTTTTAAACTTCAGGAGGGATGAAAGTTTAACATCCCCTACAGCAATAAAATAAATAATTCATAATTAAAAATTATTTGATAATACCTTGAAAGAAATAAGTCCGTCTTATTTAAAACTTAAAGGGATAGGAAGAGATATGCTGAATGGGGCATTAACTGGTATTGGGTGACAGGAAAATGAATGGTAGGATTGAGTCATTAGGCCTGATTTACCCACATGTGCTGTGCCAAAAATAGGGGTTAAACTCGTGCTAACCAATATTCAAAAGGTTATCACAACTAATGGCTGGTCTTAAAGGGGCGCTTTGGGATTTACCACCAGGTGCAAATCCAGTTTTAAATACCAGAAGCCATATTTGCCTGGAGAAATTTGCACCTCTGGGTAAAAGAGTCACATTGAGTCTATGAAAACCATCAGACTAGATGGTTTTTATTTCTCAACACCAGATGGCACTAATGAGAAGTAGGATGCGCTTGTCAGAGACAAGTCAAATGAACTGAAATCAATATATTTCATTTAATGCAGTGCAACATGCGTGTTCAAGGGGGTTAACTGCATGCAACGGATAGAAGGATTGAGATCCATCAGCACAATACACAGAGAGAAGCCAGGAAATTCACCATCTAGGAAGCACCAACGAGGGTTTAGTCGCTGAGCAGAGAGCAACCGTGGAAAGGGGCTATCGTGGTCCTAAAACAGGAAAAAAATAGGAAACAGGATATTTTAGGAAAGGTTCCTCTAAATATTGACGTACCTTTAATAAAAAATAAACTAATCCTATTCATTCTTACATAGGAAGGTATTAGGTACAACCAATCAAGCATGAATAAAAGGACACTACAGCTCCTCCCCCAGTCCGCCCTCCCCTTCATTAACATATGTTTGCCTTTGTCAGAGATAGGAGGAGTGTCTGGGACACTGACTGTGGGTGGAGTCAGTGCAAATCTTTATAAATACTTTTCCTACTGCCTAAAGGGAAAATGTTGGCAAGAGGGACGTTAACCTAACTAAAGTTCATTCGTAAATATTTGGAATTGGAATTTACCTGGCAGTGATCTCTATGAGGTGTCAACGAATGGAGATCCTAGAAGAAAAGAACCAATAAATACATTTTATTATTATTAATAATAATAATAATAACAACCACTAAATTAATCATATTAATAATACATATTAATACATTCTAATACATGATAAATAATCAAAATGAATTAATATTATTAATAATAATACAAATAACAGATACAAATAAACTCTAATAATACATAAATAATAATAATAATGTTAATAAATCCTAATACATAGTTATAAATAATAATAATAATGAATAAATAATAATTATTAATAATAAATCACTCAGTCAAGCAGCCATTGTAAAAATCCATAGGAAGGGGAAATTAAATATTCAGGTTCAACCCTAAAATCTTTATTATTTAAACATTTATCACTTCAGGGATCTGACCTCCTGGAGACGGTCAATGTACATTCGACACGTTTCGAGGTCACAGTCTCCGCGAACCACAATAATTCCTAAGGGAATCGCTGAAAGGAGAAAAACACAGACGTTGTAGTTGGTGCAAAGCGTTTCTGTTTGTACACATAGGTAGAGGCGGACATACTGCTTGGTTTGACTAAATTTGACAGACCCTCTTCCCTGAGTCTCCTCCTAATCATGTGCCCCATAGCCCCTCCCACTACTCCTTCAATCACTGTAACTTGATCTCTTCCTGTTTCTTATGCTTTCTCCTGAACTGAGCATGTGCCAACCACAGACTAGGAGGAACTAGTATTGTGACTGCAGATTCAGAACCTCCCACCCCCTAACTTTCTGATCAGCGATTTCTTCATATCTCGGTCTGTGCAGCATGTAGAGAGGTATTTGATGGCTCGTTTTAAAGGTAGGGACCTGGCCTTTCATTTAAAATCAACATGTTTGGAGAGAGACCACAGTTCCCCTTTAAAGGGCATTTCCAACCCCAAAATAATGAACTAGAAATATACTTGTGTAGGTTCTCATTCATCCAGGTCATGGTATATCTGTTGTATTCAGTTAGATCAACTGGACTTGAAGTTTATTTCTTGAAGACGTTTCGCTAGTCATCCGACTGGATCTCTCAATTCAGAATGACTTGTACAAGAATCTGTGGCAATTATGTACCCTGGAAAATCCCAATTAGCATATCACAGCCAGGTGTTAAGGGCGTGATTGGATAGTGGCTAAGAGGTGTTATAGGTGTCAAAACAGCATTGTACATGGCAGACAGTTGGTGTCGAACCCCCCCACCTCTATTTAGGTTTGGTTTCTTTATTTTCACATAAATGGCCTCCTTAACACCTCTCTTGAACCAGTCACTTTCCTTTGAAACAATGTTGATATTACAATCTTCATTACAATGAAAGGTATGTCCTTTATCCTTAAGATGCAGGTACACGGCTGAGTCCAGACCCGAGGAATTGGCTCTTCTGTGCTGCATACATTGCTGTTTTGACACCTTACCCTGTGCGTTCATATAACACCTCTTAGCCACTATCCAATCACACCCTTAACACCTGGCTGTGATATGCTAATTGGGACTTTCCAGGGTACATAATTGCCACAGATTCTTGTACAAGTCATTCTGAATTGAGAAAGCCAGTCGGATGACTAGCGAAACGTCTTCAAGAATGAAACTTTAACTCCAGTTGATCTAACTGAATACAACAGATAATGAACTAGAAACCTTTGCTTACCTCGAGATAAGACCTGACCCTCTCCACTCCCTGTCATGCCGATGTTTACTCAGCCTACTGCCATGCACATGCTCTTTACGAGATTATAGAGTGGGGTGTCTGTGGTTTACTTGCCCTTTAAATCTGTAAACATTAATATTATTGCTCTATATACAGAACATTGTGAATTTCTCACTGAACCTATCAGCACCAGGTTTGCATTCATGGTCATGTCAACGTTTTTAGTGCGACAGGGCAGCCATGTCAGGTGTGGGCAAGTTCCACATATTCCCCTTTAACAGGCACAAAATTCCCTTAATGTCTCTACCTCTTATGTCACTGTCAGACCTGTGATTCTGGACTCGCTCTGAATAACGAGTCGAGAAGACGAAGAGGACTCAGTTAAACTGTAAACCGCCATGTTGATTAATGACATCGACAGTCACTTTATTGTGCCCCCAAAACCGTAGGCGTCCAAGCTAAATTTAACACGGGCTACAAAGCAATTACGTTGCGTATTCAATACGGGGGAAGGGAGCGTCAACAACTATCCTAAGGGCTTTGGTTCCTTTCATTAGGTCTGTAGAAGCCCCAAAGACACAGAGACACAATGTGCTAATATTGTTATAAACTCATTTACTTCCCCGTTCTAACGACCGCAGGGATCCGAAGCCATATGGCAGAATTAATGGGGCGTTAAGGCTTATTTAATAAAGGTATTTAATGCTGTAATATCGTCAAATGTAACTATTCTGTGAGATATCTTTGTAAAAACTTATTGTTTTAGTTCTTGTCTCTTTAGGGAGGGGAGCTGCCATACTGTTCAACCTCCTTGTACTAAGAATTATCTACGGGTGTTAAAAAATGGAATATATAATAATTACTCACTCACTATAATTTACTGACAGAATAAGTAGTAGGGTGAATAAAAGGGCAAATAAAAATTGAAAAGAGCTTAATTACAAAATACTGTAATTATCTAAACCTTGATCCGATTATAAATGATGCCCCTCCTCTTTTACCCATCCTCCTTTGTAAATAAACCACCTCAGTGACATCATTCACATTTAATGGGCCAGCCACTGGCTACTGGGAGGACTATTGCTGCACAGGATGATGGGTAGAAAAGGAGGAGCTTATTATTGTTAAGGCTTTTAACAAATCTTAGAAGTTAAGGTTCATCTACGAGAGAAGGTCATTAGGTGCCAACTTACAGGCGTCTCGTAGCTTCTCCTTTTCATAATGGAGACCGTCGTATTCCTGAATGCGGATCCTGTTAACTCGGATTCGAAGCCGGTCTGGAATAGAGTGGGGGCTGCAAAAAGGAAAAGTTAAAATAAAATCCACTTAACGTAGGAATCAATTTCGCAAGAAAAAAAGAAATGTTACATAATGAAATATCAAAGGAAATCCAGATTCCGCAGATTGAAACAATGTAGAACTTTGCGTTGGAAGCCATTTCTAAGCAAAGACGCACCCAAGTCAAGTCAGTAAAATCTTTTAATGGCTTCAAGAAGGAGAGGTTAGAATTGACTGAAGGGGTTAAATTTACACAGGTGTGAACTTTTCCTTTAAGTCTCTTTGTTTTATGGACACGTAATTCATTAATGTCTGTAAATATTACAGGACGTTCTTCCATTTGCAAGGTATCTTGTCTTTTGGCTCTGGTTTCCCTTGAAATTAAAATTAATTGTACGTTTATATTGAAGTACTTATAATTGAAGATCATGTAGGCAAATTGTCTTGCTCTCTACTGCCACCTGGCAGCTTGCAGACAATTATATTTTAGAATCTTACATTATTATTTATGAAGATCCGAAGCCTTATATAGCCTGGTTAGCACCGAAGCATCCAGCAAATATAACCCCTACTAGTAATAGTAATAATATTACATGTAGATAAGAGACTGTAAAATACAGACTTACAGGAATTTGGTCTTTTTAGATTAAAAAAATTTTAAGGGGAAATTGGGGTCCCCAAAAAACTTAGGATTAAATAAAAAGCCTTCCATTGTAACTTCAAAATTAATCCTAAATCACAACATGTGCGGGAGATTATTCCTGAAAAGCTTCATCAATATAACTTCCTGAGCACTGCCTGTCTGAACACTTCCTGTTTTCAGCAGCTTGTAGCATGTGACCAGCTTTTAGCCATGTGAGGTGTCAGGTGGTGTCACTACTGGAAGCAGGAGGTTTAAACATTCTCAGCAATATAATTTTTCACAGGCTGCATTCAGAGATGATCCAGGGCTCATTTTAAAATAAAGACTGCAGGCTTTTATTTAACCCTAACTTGTTCAGAGACTTTATTTGCCCTTTAAGACAAAATTTGTGTACACATGGTTCACCACAGCTGAATTTATGGCTGATTGGGCCAAGATATCCCTGCTAATTTCTATCGAGACAGGCTGACGTTGGTTAAACTTTTGACTTAAGTTTGAACAGACAGGCCATTACGACTTTCAGTCAAGTCGTAATGTCAGGTCGAAATATCATGTACCCAACGTACATCCATTTACATCCATTAACTGACAGACCTACAGACTGATATTGTAATAGAGATACAGGTATATAGATACACATGGGTAGAAGGGTAATAAATACATAAATAGAGAAAGGCACACACAGACAGATAGTGATATACAATACAGATACAGACAGACAGAGATACCCAGAGCGACAGACAGATATGTAATAGACAGACAGATATATAATAGACACACAGATATATAATAAATGGACAGATATATAATAGACAGAGATTTATAATAGACAGACAGACACGGCAATACATAGATCATTATACGGACAGAAAGCTACCGTAATAGCTAGACAGCCAAGCCGTGTTCCCTCCCCCCCTCGTACAGTAGGTGTAATATTCTAACATTCTCCCTGTTCAATGATCCTCTCCTTCTCTCGCTGACTGACAGCCATGATAAATGTTGGATAATGTACAGACATCGTGGCGAATCTCCTCTGGGGAAATTGTTTTTTTTCTTCTGACTTTAACGAACAAGCCAGAAAGAAAATAAACATGGAAAACTAATTAAATGTTCTCTGCCTTTCAAACAATCCGTGGGAAGCTGAATGATCCTCATTACCTCCATCTGATCGGCTTCTGAATAAAAATAAGACTTTAATTAACGTTACGCTGCAAGACTCCCATCTAGGCTGCCTATGCAGCCTCCTCTACTGCCCCCCCTCTTCGTCAGGGGCCGCTGGCGGGTATAGAACTGCACAATAACTGGGTTAAAACTATCCCCTTTATTTTCCTCTAGACATAGCAAAAACACCACCTTAAAACCACAAAACATGCTATTGCCACCAATGTAAAGACCTGCAAACATTCATTGTATGTAAGATGTTGATTTAAGAAAGAAACATCGCCCCCCTCTGGGAGATATAAGGTATTGCAGGACTTTAGTAAGAGATTTCAGCTTGGTTTGCCAGCTGTTTGCATTCCCATAAATAGTTAAATGAATAGTGTAACGTTTTATTCTTGAAACCTTAACACGATGGTAATCAATGTGAATTTTAAGAATCACAAGAACCAATTAACCTTTCGACTCTGCCAATCGATGGGATAGAACGACGCGGAACTTCAAGTAATCAGAAGTTTAAACTTTGAATTGCTTTTTGGAACATTTAAGAGGAACTTTATTTCTCCATCAGATGGAATTACTTAAAAGGAGAATTCTAGAACAATTTTAACACATTCTAGAAACTGTTAATGAAAAATGTAGTTTTCTATGTAAATCCTAAATAAAAGATATACCACTTTAAGTTCTACACATACCCCCTTTTGTACAGAAGGATACACGAATCAGATTGAAGAATTCCTTTTTCTCGTACTGAGCATGTCTGAAGTCACTGTGCTAGGGGAGGGGCGGGGAATTCTGGGTTATTCAATAAAAGTTCTTATTGTTAAAAATGGTGCTAATCTTGCCCCAACCAATCAGATGTTAGCTTTCAAATGTTAAATAAGATCTGATTGGTTGGGGCCAAATTAGCAACATTTTAAACGATAAGAACATTTATTGAATCTCCGTAAGTGCAAACCTTTGGTTAGGAATTACACAGAAAGACAATTCATAGGTTGGTTTAATCAGAATTTCTTTGTTATAAGTCAAGGGCGAGATCTCCTTTCAAGTAGAACTTCGGTGAAATTGCTAAAGCTCTCGGTTATCACATGACCACTGAGTGGTTAAGTATTTTGTGCACAACAGCTTTGAATACAAGATGGAAGATCAGAGAGTGGAATTATGGGGCACTGGAAAGGGGAAAACAAAACAAGCAAATCAGAGGGTTGAGTGAGCGTTTAATGGGTAAAGCTGATGGGCCAAGTGAGGACACATTGTGCGATCTTGGCTTGGGGCTGTAATGGACATATACAATGAGAAATAGCATGGAATACTTACACGGTGAAGGAGTCCGGTGGGGCAGAGACGCGGCGATGGTCGGCCGAGTGCACTTTATGGATACTTGGCAGCACAAAGCCAGTAAACAAGAAAGGGGACAAGCCAAGTAGAAAGCACATGGAATAAGGGAGAGAGAGAGAGAGACAGACACACAACAGTTTAACAGGAACAAGAGGAGAGACTTATACGTGTGATGAAATGATTGACATGCAGTGTGTGTGTGACATGAGATGGGAGCTCAGGGAAAACTACTGACTAGGCTCCTCCTTTGCAACAAACCAATAGGTTTTGTCCTTCTGGTGAATGTTTTTGATTGGTTAGAAAAGAAGCCAATTAGAATAATTATCTATTATAAGAGATAGCAATGTATGTATATTATAGTTATGGCTTAGGGGAACTAAAGCCTAGTTCCATGGAATTTTTTTTTACAACTATCCCAATTGGCTAAGCTAAATAAGCCGAAATAACTTCTAATACTTTCTAGAGAATGGGTCTGTTTGTTCAATATCTAGGATCCTCTGCCACTAGATGGCACCCTTCCTGTATATTCCTGCTCTTACCCTCACTGTTTGTGTATTTGTATTTATACTGCCACTAGATGGCACCCTTCCTGATATTCTGCCTCTTACCCTCACTGTTTGTGTATTTGTATTTATACTGCCACTAGATGGCACCCTTCCTGTATATTCTCTCTTACCCTCACTGTTTGTGTATTTGTATTTATACTGCCACTAGATGGCACCCTTCCTGTATATTCCTGCTCTTACCCTCACTGTTTGTGTATTTGTATTTATATGCCACTAGATGGCACCCTTCCTGTATATTCCTGCTCTTACCCTCACTGTTTGTGTATTTGTATTTATACTGCCACTAGATGGCACCCTTCCTGTATATTCCTGCTCTTACCCTCACTGTTTGTGTATTTGTATTTATACTGCCACTAGATGGCACCCTTCCTGTATATTCCTGCCCTTACCCTCACTGTTTGTGTATTTGTATTTATACTGCCACTAGATGGCAACCCTTTCCTGTATTCCTGCTCTTACCCTCACTGTTTGTGATTTGTATTATACTGCCACTAGATGGCACCCTTCCTGTATATTCCTGCTCTTACCCTCACTGTTTGTGTATTTGTATTTATACTGCCACTAGATGGCACCCTTCCTGTATATTCCTGCTCTTACCCTCACTGTTTGTGTATTGTATTTATACTGCCACTAGATGGCACCCTTCCTGTATATCCTGCTCTACCCTCACTGTTTGTGTATTTGTATTTATACTGCCACTAGATGGCACCCTTCCTGTATATTCTGCTCTTACCCTCACTGTTTGTGTATTTGTATTTATACTGCCACTAGATGGCACCCTTCCTGTACATTCCTGCCCTTACCCTCACTGTTTGTGTATTTGTATTTATACTGCCACTAGATGGCACCCTTCCTGTATATTTCTGCTCTTCCTGTCACTGTTTCTTTGTTTTAATTTCACGTTTCAATATGAAAGTAATGCTTATTGCTTTGATAGAGCGTTACTTCTCTGTTAACATATATGTGTATTTATTATAATCATAGAATTTAAAAATCCAAAAATGACTCTAACGGCTGTGTCATGATTAGAGTTAATCTCTTTATAATGATAATATAAAGGAGAATGTAACGCTCTTGGTGTCACAGTTGTAGACAATGTGCAGTATGTATGCATTCTCTCTTGCTACCTAAAGGTGGCGCTGTGACTTACTCATTCAGTAAGGGCATAGAAGTCCTTCTCTTGCTCTTCTGCACCATGTTTGCTTGATTCCTCAGGGATATCCGGATGAGGGAAGGTGCAAGACGGCACGGCTCTCCATCAACCTGCATGGGAATGGCCTTGTACGTCAGTAGGGTCACTTCCCTGCACTGGTGTAGCCTCTCGCCATGACCCCCTACCTGCAAGGCAGCCTACAAAGGAATGAAGTAGAACTCAATGAATGGAAGAGATTTAAAGGCACCATGCTCTGGGTTCAGTGGAATTCCATTATTTTGGAAATGAGAAGGCGTTGAGATGTTCAATTACTAAAACCCAGAGACAAATCTGGATCAGTAAGAAAATTCTTGCAGTACAATAAGGAATTTCTGAGGAGCTACCATATGGCTGTGTGTCAAACTCACCAGAGAAGCCATCGTAAAGCCAATGACCTCTATGTAACCATCGTCGTGCCGTTGAGGTTCAAAGTCTCTATGGTCACCAGGATTGCCCCAAGGCATCGTGCCAGCACAGTACCTGCAATTAGAAGCAGATCGTGGCATTAGTATGCAGGACCAATCTAGCCTTTCCATATTTTATGAACTATAGTTCTCCACCTGCGGTTGGTTGATTGAGAATGCTGAGAAAATAAGATTACAAAGGATTGTGTGTTACCTATCCCAGCTATGGCAAGTAGAGACCATAAATATATATCCTGGTATTGACATCTGTCTCTGACATCATGCTTTCTATGATTCACTATCCTATGTCATAATGACACCAGCTGTTTGTGATGTGACTACATAGACACGCCCCCCATATTCTGATTGGTTAAAGGTAACTTCAAGAATGATTAGTGTTCTAAGGGAGAGTTCATTTCTTTATAGTGGGATATTTCTGTGACATGTCCAATGTATCTATGTTTCCATTTAGTTGGATTTATCCTTTAACTAAAGACAGGTAGTTGGATACGTACCTTGGGATATTTAAGAAGACAATACATTGAAATTTCAATTCTTGGATTTTGGGGGTGAGGTCTGTGCCATCGCACTGGAACAAAAGAGAAACCAACTTCATTTGCAACTCAAACACCTTTTTATTAACTCCATTCTGTAGATTAAAGGCACATTGACATAAAAGTAGAAGTCTCTGTCTCACCTCTCATTTGGGAAAAACCTTACTAATATGGGGTTTATGTACTTTATCTCCCAGAATTCCAGCACCCCACAGTTTGGTCACTGACCATTATGTTCTTTGCACATGCTCAGTTCTAAGCTATTGCAGGAACTTCTTACATCAGGTTACACCCACTAATATTGTCTAGCCAATCCTGAAGCAGACCATAGGGGGTTATATTAACTTTAATGTTATTTACTGGAGTAAAAACGTTATTGGTGTTTGTGGGTGAGATTCCGATTATGAAATATAAATTTATATTTAGTCCCCTTTAAATAAAAAAAAGTGTTTTTGCTCTGTATGTTAATCTTACATTTATTAAATAACACTTACCACCACCTTCACATGCTTAGATAAATCCCTAGAGCTTCTTTGCAAAAAATCAGAGAAAGCTGCCTGAACACAGAGAGAACAAATCAGAAGAGTCAAAACTTGCCCTTTACGAGTGAATCGCCTGTATCCCCCCAGGGAGGACCACTTACCCCTGCATAGAACATCTTATTACGAAAGCGACTGTTAAATTTCTCGGGATTTGCTTCTGTAAAGAGAGATACAAGTAAAGACTGCGGCAGGCTGGAATTATTTACATATATACCCAACACAGGACTCAACCATCCTTGGAAAGATCATTCATTGGGATCCTGTGAACTAGAAGATTCCTTTAGGATATTTACGGTATTTACGTTGGTTATACGCTGCTTTACACTAACGGGTGAGAGTTTTCAGTACAAAGAGTAGTAAAACCCAACCATGGTAATGATGGTAATCATTCAAGTCTACAGGGAACTGCCATACGGCATTAACAGGAAGAAATGAAAGGTCTGATAGAAGAGTAAGGGTTGTTTCCACAATGGGTTAATGTTTTAGGACAGTGCAGGTACCATTATTAAGGGAATGGATGAAATGAAATTTAAAGGCCATGTCCACCCTTACAATGAAAAATTGGTGACTTGTCAGTTATCTGTACATGTATTTGTATCCAGATATTTAATGAGAAGTGCTATTCCTTTCTGGTAAAGGTGTCTGCCTCCTTCCTCTGCTTAATGAGCTTTTTATAAGCTTGAGCATGTGCAGAGAAGGCAGCAAGTGAATCAGCAGTCAATCATTGGTTGTGATGTCAGTACTCACAGCCTTGATTGACAGCATGGGGGGAGGGGCCAGCTTACTCTGCCAGAATGGGGACAATAATTATCCTTACTGGTTTAGTAATGCAGGTAATAAAGTGCTGATATATTAGTTGGCTCTGGGGACAAGTAACTGACAACTGACATTTTTGTTTTAAAGGGTGAAGATTCCCTTTAATTATAACAATTAACGCTTGTTAAACCCTTAAAAGGGTTCAAATAAATGTTAATCTTTCCCCACTTTTCCCTTTTTGTCTCTATCAAGGACTCACCTCGAGATTCGTGGAATTCCAGCGTGACGTGTGCGTCGAACCCCAGACTGAAGTAGTTATTGAAAACATTTAGTGGAAGCTGCGAGGAAAGAGTTAAAGGATTATCCATTGAGTTCCGTAGTCAGTCTATAGCCGAGAGACGGTGAGACACTGGTTAATGGTTCTAAAAAACCACGGAGTAGAATAATGTCATTTGTAATGTGAATAAAGTTTACTAATAAATCCACTTTATTTCCACGTGCCATTGCCATAAGAAAGGATTCAATTTAAGGTGAATTAATCCCTGTCATTCATAGCGACCAATCAAATCATTCCTTTTATATTATCTCTGCACATTGCTGATTGGTCGCTATGATTTTATAGACAGCCCTCTGTGTTATTCTTTATTTCTTTTTGTTTTTTGCAGACACAGCATCTGACCTCTGACCTTATGTGTCCCATCATCCATTTCTTCATGGAGAAGATCGGGATTCCGCTCGAGGTTCAGATTCCATCGGTCTAATTGCACTATGGTACCGTCCTCTACGTGGCACAAGATCTTGGACACGGGTTCATCCGTGTATCCCTGGAGGAGATTAAATAGCAAGTCAGGTGGTCCTATGTATTGAGAAAGATTTACAATGCACTGTGGGAAATGTATGCACTTCATTAGATACAGTTATTAATAGAGAGCGAGGCTATAAAATCCCTTCTATAAACATGCTATGTGCAGCTCTTGGGCATTTTGAATTTATAACACGACATATTTTAAGAAGTATTGCAATACTCAACTTTTATATTGATGCTTCAAGTGCATGAACTTGGCTATTTACTCAATTAATGAAATGGTCTTAAAGGGACATCTAGTGTTCACAACAAGTACTGCAAACCCACTGAGGCATAAAAACGTGAACTTGAAAGGAATGGAAAATGTTTTAGAGCCTTAACATTAGTGATTTTACAGTCTATAATGTAGCATGCGCTCCCTCTAGTGGCTAAAATTAAAATAACGCAGCTAACAGTGAAACGTCAGTGTAGAGAGATAGACATAGCGAATGCAGACTGCAGTAGTCGAACTAACACTATCATTGAATAATCCCCAATTGTGAACCAGGATGGACTTACCCCTCCCCAGTTAAGGGTGCGAGCAAGGTCATTCCCTGTCCCAAGAGGCAGAACTGCTACAGGAGGCTGCGGATTCAATTGTAGTTCATCCAAGACAGAAAGGATCCAGCCCACCTGTAATGACCAATAGGACGTTAATATAACGGGTGGATTCACCCATATTCCCAACCCCCACAAACATTCCCACTGAACTCATCATAGGGCTGGTCACTATAATTGTATTCTCCCCTCATTTCCACAGAATCTTTATTAGTCACGGGAAACCCTCTGATGACATCACATAATTGTTTGCAGAAAGGTGACGTCATACCTTAAAGTGTATCTATACTGAAAAAATTACGTTATCTTAGTCTATGAATAAATAAGTAGCACTATTTTGAGTTGTGTGTGTTGCTGCATGCCTTCAATACAGTACTTGTTTTGCTCAGGCTCTGACCACTGACCTGACTATTTTCCCCCATACCAACTGTCAATACTGAATACAGTATATAGCACACCAACTGTCAATACTGAATACAGTATACAGCACACCAACTGTCAATACTGCATACAGAATACAGCACACCAACTGTCAATACAGAATACAGTATACAGCACACCAACTGTCAATACTGTATACAGAATACAGCACACCAACTGTCAAACCATTCCAGCTACAGCAAAACTGCTTACAGAAATGCTAAAACCTAAGATGTTTCAGATTGGATCTAATGAAATAGGGGGCAGATCAAAAAATGGTAAAATTCTAGTTTCCATTAACGGGCAATTTAAAAAAAGCAAATTTGCCAGTGTACATACCCTCTTTAAGCTCATTAATCCCCCCTAGGCTACAATGTGTCATTTTATTACAATCCTGATTCCATAAACAGTAAACAAACTGCACATAGACCTTAGAGAGACCAACGACCAGAGTCTTACCGTCCCATCCCCACCACACGCCAGGATACGAAGATTTGGCACTTTTCTATACATCTCCAGCCTGATCGAGAATGAAAAATAAATTCAGTAAAAGGAAAAAGAAAGGTGAAAGAAGAGGAGAGAACCTTTATAGGGCAAGTCCATTAAAATGATGGCTTTATAAGACCACGCAGCCCCAGACAGCTAATACCCAGAAGGTCCACAAGAAGGGCTGGGTGATCTTTGTAGGAACGTTGGTGGCAAAGGTAAGTATTGCAATCTTAGGGTTTACGGGGGTCCTAGTGCAATTTATGGATTTTACTTTAAGAGGTCGGCATGTTCTTTAAAGGAGAACTAACGCTATATGAACATGTCTGTATTCTAGATTTGTTTACTAGTGAATTTCCGTACTGCTCACCTCAGCAGCATTCTGGAGAAATCTTCTAGTTAATTCTACAGGTCGCTGACCTACTGCACGTGCTCAGTTCTCTAATAATGGCAGCTCACAGGGGGGAAAGATATTAGACATATATATGACAATAGTCAGCTACAAGGGCGAACTATCCACTTACGCTTCCCGTGGTCCTTCCTGAGAGAGATCGAAAACTTGGCGAGGGTTCAAGTACCACATAAACATCTGGAGAACTTTCGTACCCTGAATAAAACCAATTTTAACTAATTAACGTTATTAATGAGACCCCAATCACCTTTCACCATCAAAGCCTCAACCGTACAACCAACCAGCCAATGCCATTGATCGTATCAAACCAACTCACCTGATTCCCTCCACTTTTTGGATTAACAAAGACCAGTAATGGTTTCATGAGCGGAGAGGAGATGGGTTTGATGATAAAGGCCCGGCCTTTAATGTCCTACAGTGCAGACACAAAATATCTATTAACCACACCACCAGTATATATAACGCCACCAATAGCATCATTGGACCCTTTACGTTATCCAGGGAAATCTAACACAGGCGTCAATAGAATGCTGGGAAGATTCCATGTACGGAATTCCCAGCACTGAGCTCTCACCTCCAAACCTTTCTTGCTGGCCCTGCGCTTGAACGACGTCCTTTTCTTTTTTTTAGTGGAATTTTTTGTATTGACCTGAAGATACATTTCAAAGGGAGAATGTGATATGAGAATTTTCATTTATTTATATTTAAAGGTTTTTTTTTTTTTTGTATATATTAATATAGAAAATAAAGATTTTTTGTATAAGTCTATTTCCGATCTCTGAGGGTGATTTTACATAGATGTGAAAGCTGCCATACTGAAAGGCTTCAAGACAATAGCACAGGGTTTTTTTCTTGTACAATTTATTGTATGAGGACAGTTGTTGACCGCCCCCAAAAAAGCAAATCTCTAGTAGTGATGAATCCGGTTTGGAAAATCCGCGAATCAGACGGATTTTTTTAGAATTTTTCAAAAAATTCAACAATTGAAAACTGAAAAATCTAAAATTCCGTTTAGAAAAAAAAATCGGAAAGGCGGAAAAATGCGAAAATGTTATCGAATATTCGAAATGTGAAAAAAATCCTATTTGATTGGCTCCTCATCGAACTTCATTCCCATCTCTAATCTCCAGCAATGGAGAGACTTTAAGTTCTGCAACATCTACAAGGAAAGATGGTGCCAACTCTTGCAGAGCCGTTTGCCCTCGCGTTCACATTTCTATTTATATCCGGTCTGCAAACTACGGACCTCTGGATGTTTGAAAACTACAACTCCCAGCATTCCTTAAGCTTCCCACTGTAGTTGAGGAATGCTGGGAGTAGTAGTTTTCAAGCATCAGGAGGACCAGTTTGAGGATCCCTGATATAAATGGAAGTTAATTTGCTTTTTAATGTTTGGGTGACAGCAATTGAGGAGAGCACAATACAATGAGACGTCATGCAATGACAAAGAGTTCCTGCAAGATGCAGACAAGCGAGACAGTCAGTGAGACATATGCATGCAAGTCCTTTTATAGTTCTGTAGGTCAGAAAGCATCATTAAAGGGTAAGTTCATGTAATATTTAATATGATTTTATAAATATAGAAAAGGCGACACAAGCCGCTGGTACCTACAGTGATACAATGGTAAATGGTCACTCGGTGCCTTACCATGTTAAAATCCAGAGTTAACTAGAGATGTCCGAACTTCGCAAAACCCGGTCTGCTCGAGGAACCGCGAATTTTCGAAAAAATTAGAAAATGCGAAAATCTGCGAGCGGACCCATTAAAATGAAAAATTCTTCCAAAATACGTGAAATCCTCGCAATTTCGAAAATTTTCGAAAACGCGTCTCGGAAAAGTTCGGGATGCGGAAATCCGGAAAATCCGCGATATCCGACGTTCGCGAATGAGGGAAATCCGGCGCGGATCCGGGTTCGGGTCCGCGAATCGGGCCATCACTAACTGCTAAATGACCAAATACTGTGCCTTTATATTTAGGACCGGGGTTTCCTGAGCTATTATCAATTATTATCGCCGCGATTCGCCGTTACGCATTGCGTTTACCAGAGGGGCCACACAATAAGAAATTTCCCACAATGCAACAATATAAGGAGCACACCAAGAGGACAGAGATCGGGGGGGGTGTTAGTTCCAAGGCGCACATGCGTTACCAGGATATACATACGGACCGTGTCCCGGCCATTGTCGAAGGAGCCATGAGGAGGTCACAGACAGAGAGGAGCATGCAGTTACCTGAGGTTTCTTCACCTTAATGATCCAGCTCGGAGGGACTATGACTGCCGCGTGGGCCCCCAAGGAGCAAGGCTCCTCTATGTGATGGAGCAGGAAGCAGGTGACCTTGTTGTGGAACTGGAACGAGAAACACAAGCACTGACATCAGATGCTATTCCTGGTATAGTAGGTGCACCCATGGGTGCTCGGCCAATATCCAGGACAATAGAGAATATGCAGGGAGATTCAATAACACGTCTGCAAGGAGTTTGTATGTTCTCCCCGTGCTTGGGTGGGTTTCCTCCGGGCACTCCGGGTTCCCCCACAATCATAAAGACATACTGATAGGTTCTATGTGTCAAATAAATATGATTAGATTGTAAGCTCTTCGGGGCAGGGCCTGATGTGAATGTACACATGGAATTGTAACGCGCTACGGAAGATGTTGGCGCTATATAAATCCACAATAAATAATAATACATCACAATTAGAGATTGCAGTGTGATTGGAGGACTGATTACCAATCAGGGTTGAGTCGGATTGCAGTGTGATTGGAGGACTGATTACATCACAGTGGAGAGATTGCAGTGTGATTGGAGGACTGCTGATACATCACAATAGAGATTGCAGTTGATTGGAGGACTGATTACATCACAGTGAGAGATTGCAAGTGAGATTGGAGGACTTGGAATATGTCACAATTAGAGATTGCAGTGTGATTGGAGGACTTTGAAATCAAATTAGTGATTGCAGTGTGATTGAAGGACTTTGAATACATCACAGTTAGAGATTGCAGTGTGATTGGAGGACTATGAATACATCACAGTTAGAGATTGCAGTGTGATTGGAGGACTATGAATACATCACAGTTAGAGATTGCAGTGTGATTGGAGGACTATGATCACAGTTAGAGATGCAGTGTGATTGGAGGACTGAATACACACAGTGAGATTGCAGTGTGATTGAAGGACTTGAATACATCACAGTTAGAGATTGCAGTGTGATTGAAGGACTTTAATACATCACAGTTAGAGATTGCAGTGTGATTGGAGGACTATGAATACATCACAGTTGAGATTGCAGTGTGATTGGAGGACTATGAATATCAACAGTTAGAGATTGCAGTGTGATGGAGGAATTTGAATACATCACAGTTAGAGATTGCAGTGTGATTGGAGGACTTTGAAAACATCAATTTGTGATTGCAGTGTGATTGGAGGACTTTGACCACATCACAATTAGAGATTGCAGTGTGATTGGAGGATTGATTACATCACAGTTAGAGATTGCAGTGTGATTGGAGGATGATTACATCACAGTTAGAGATTGCAGTGTGATTGGAGGACTTTGAATACATCACAGTTAGAGATTACAGTGTGATTGGAGGACTATGAATACATCAGTTAGAGATTGCAGTGTGATGGAGGACTTTGAAACATCACAGTTAGAGATTGCAGTGTGATTGGAGGACTTTGAAAACATCAATTTGTGATTGCAGTGTGATTGGAGGACTTTGACACATCACATTAGAGATTGCAGTGTGATTGGAGGATTGATTACATCACAGTTAGAGATTGCAGTGTGATTGGAGGACTTTGATCACATCACAATTAGAGATTGCTGTGTAATTGGAGGACTTTGTTTACATCACAGTGAGAGATTGCAGTGTGATTGGAGGACTTTGATTACATCACAGTGAAAGATTGCAATGTGATTGGAGGACTTTGATTACATCACATTGAGAGATTGCTGTGTGATTGGAGGACTTTGATTACATCACAATGAGAGATTGCAGTGTAATTGGAGGACTTTACATCACAGTGAGAGATTGCAGTGTGATTGGAGGACTTTGATAACATCACAGTGAGAGATTGCAGTGTGATTGAGGACTTTGATTACATCACAGTGAGAGATGCAGTGTGTTGGGGACTTTGATAACATACAGTGAGAGATTGCAGTGTGATGGAGGACTTTGATTACATCACAGTGAAAGATTGCAATGTGATTGGGAGGACTTTGATAACATCACAGTGAGAGATTGCAGTGGTGATTGGAGGACTTTGATACATCACAGTGGAGAGTTGCAGTGTGATTGGGGACTTTGATAACATCACAGTGAAAGATTGCAGTGTGATTGGAGGACTTTGATAACATCACAATGAGAGATCAAGAGTTCACTAAAGGTCACAAATTTTGATGGCAACAATGTATTGTGTTCACAAAACCAGTTCTGTGACATTTGAAGTGTTTTTTTTCCTGAACAGTAAAGCTGTTTATATGAGGTCAGAGGAAGATTTCTGTGCACTCACCTTAACGTTCTATGTATAGAATCCCGACATTACAAAACAACCAAGCACAAAAGGATTTCCACAGAATGGAAACACCTCCAGTAAAAGGCTAATGACATAGCACAGCCAGTGGGGGGTCTCTGTACAGAATGTTTCCCTGTTTATATGACTAACCACTCACTTAACAACACACTGAGACTATTATAACCCCGGCGGCACATGCTAATTCCCACCTCTGCCATCTTGCCTCTCAAACAGTCAGTGCTAACAGAACTGCCCTGCTACGTTAACAGACCCTGCTTGGTTAACCCTTTCAATGCCAAGACGCCTTCCCCACACTGGAAAGGATCGCTGCACGTAACAAAACGATTTAACTCTTATTATTAGCTCTCCCATTTTACATTAATCACCATCTAAACCAAATAGTTAGAAAGTGAGAGATGTAGGATTAACCTGTTACACAGTGACACTTCTCCCCCTTCCCTCGGCCTGTAAAAAGGTTTTGCCTCCTCCAAGCTCTTTACAAGCTCGCACATGCACAGGGGGACCACTAAGGATAGTATTCAGTCATTGGCTGAATGCTGGTAAAGGTACAGAATAGAACTTATTAAATATCTGGTTACAAATCCATGTAATAAACGGGAAAACAGCAGTTGGGGTTGGAGGCGGATAACTGACAGTCACCAGTTTTTGTTTTAAGGGTGGACATGGCCTTTATAAAACCAGGAAGATTCAATGAAGAGATTGCAGTGTGATTGGAGGACTGATTACATCACAGTGAGAGATTGCAGTGTGATTGGAGGACTGATTACATCACAATTAGAGATTGCAGTGTGATTGGAGGACTGATTACATCACAGTGAGAGATTGCAGTGTGATTGGAGGACTGATTACATCACACCCCATATCTGATTGGTTAAAGGTAACTTCAAGAATGATTAGTGTTCTAAGGGAGAGTTCATTTCTTTTAGTGGGATATTTCTGTGACATGTCCAATGTATCTATGTTTCCATTTAGTTGGATTTATCCTAACTAAAGACAGTGTTGGATACGTACCTTGGGATATTTAAGAAGACAATACATTGAAATTTCAATTCTTGGATTTTGGGGGTGAGGTTGTGCCATCGCACTGGAACAAAAGAGAAACCAACTTCATTTGCAACTCAAACACCTTTTATTAACTCCATTCTGTAGATTAAAGGCACATTGAAATAAAAGTAGAAGTCTCTGTCTCACCTCTCCTTTGGGAAAAACCTTACTAATATGGGGTTTATGTTATATCTCCCAGAATTCCAGCACCCCACAGTTTGGTCACTGACCATTATGTTCTTTGCACATGCTCAGTTCTAAGCTATTGCAGGAACTTCTTACATCAGGTTACACCCACTAATATTGTCTAGCCAATCCTGAAGCAGCCATAGGGGGTTATATTAACTTTAATGTTATTTACTGAGGTAAAAACGTTATTGGTGTTTGTGGGTGGGATTCCGATTTGAAATATAAATTTATATTTAGTCCCCTTTAAATAAAAAAAAGTGTTTTTGCTCTGTATGTTATCTACATTTATTAAATAACACTTACCCACCACCTTTCACATGCTTAGATAAATCCTAGAGCTTCTTGCAAAAAATCCGAGAAAGCTGCCTGAACACAGAGAGAACAAATCAGGAGAGTCAAAACTTGCCCTTTACGAGTGAATCGCCTGTATCCCCCCAGGGAGGACCACTTACCCCTGCATAGAACATCTTATTCGAAAGCGACTGTTAAATTTCTCGGGATTTGCTTCTGTAAAGAGAGATACAAGTAAAGACTGGGCAGGCTGGAATATTTACATATATACCCAACACAGGACTCAACCATCCTTGAAAGATCATTCATTGGGATCCTGTGAACTAGAAGATTCCTTTAGGATATTTACGGTATTTACTTGGTTATACGCTGCTTTACACTAACGGGTGAGAGTTTCAGTACAAAAGTAGTAAAACCCAACCATGGTAATGAGGTTAATCATTCAAGTCTACAGGGAACTGCCAACGGCATTAACAGGAAGAAATGAAAGGTCTGATAGAAGAGTAAGGGTTGTTTCCACAATGGGTTAATGTTTTAGGACAGTGCAGGTACCATTATTAAGGGAATGGATGAAATGAAATTTAAAGGCCATGTCCACCCTTACAATGAAAAAATGGTGACTGTCAGTTATCTGTACATGTATTTGTATCCAGATATTTAATGAGAAGTGCTATTCCTTTTCTGGTAAAGGTGTCTGCCTCCTTCCTCTGCTTAATGAGCTTTTATAAGCTTGAGCATGTGGAGAAGGCAGCAAGTGAATCAGCAGTCAATCATTGTTGTGATGTCAGTACTCACAGCCTTGATTGACAGCATGGGGGGAGGGGCCAGCTTACTCGCCAGAATGGGGACAATATTATCCTTACTGGTTTAGTAATGCAGGTAATAAAGTGCTGATATATTAGTTGGCTCTGGGGACAAGTAACTGACAACTGACATTTTGTTTTAAGGGTGAAGATTTCCCTTAATTATAAACATTAACGCTTGTTAAACCCTTAAAAGGGTTCAATAAATGTTAATCTTTCCCCACTTTTCCCTTTTTGTCTCTATCAGGACTCACCTCGGATTCGTGGATCCAGCGTGACGTGTGCGTCGAACCCCAGACTGAAGTAGTTATTGAAAACATTTAGTGGAAGCTGCGAGGAAAAGTTTAAAGGATTATCCATGAGTTCCGTAGTCAGTCTATAGCCGAGAGACGGTGAGACACTGGTTAATGGTTCTAAAAAACCACGGAGTAGAATAATGTCATTTGTAATGTGAATAAAGTTTACTAATAAATCCACTTTATTTCCACGTGCCATTGCCATAAGAAGGATTCAATTTAAGGTGAATTATCCCTGTCATTATAGCGACCAATCAAATCTTCCTTTTATATTATCTCTGCACATTGCTGATTGGTCGCTATGATTATAGACAGCCCTCTGTGTTTATTCTTATTTCTTTTTGTTTTTTGCAGACACAGCATCTGACCTCTGACCTTATGTGTCCATCATCCATTTCTTCATGGAGAAGATAGGGATTCCGCTCGAGGTTCAGATTCCATCGGTCTAATTGCACTATGGTACCGTCCTCTACGTGGCACAGTCTTGGACACGGGTTCATCGTGTATCCCTGGAGGAGATTAAATAGCAAGTCAGGTGGTCCTATGTATTGAGAAAGATTTACAATGCACTGTGGGAAATGTATGCACTTCCTTAGATACAGTTATTAAAGAGAGCGAGGCTATAAAATCCCTTCTATAAACATGCTATGTGCAGCTCTTGGGCATTTTGAATTTATAACACGACAATTTTAAGAAGTATTGCAATACTCAACTTTTATATTGATGCTTCAAGTGCATGAACTTGGCTATTTACTCAATTAATGAAATGGTCTTAAGGGACATCTAGTGTTCACAACAAGTACTGCAACCCACTGAGGCATAAAAACGTGAATTGAAAGGAATGGAAAATGTTTTAGAGCCTTAACATTAGTGATTTTACAGTCTATAATGTAGCATGCGCTCCCTCTAGTGGCTAAAATTAAAATAACGCAGCTAACAGTGAAACGTCAGTGTAGAGAGATAGACATAGCGAATGCAGACTGCAGTAGTCGAACTAACACTATCATTGAATAATCCCCAATTGTGAACAGGATGGACTTACCCCTCCCAGTTAAGGGTGCGAGCAAGGTCATTCCCTGTCCCAAGAGGCAGAACTGCTACAGGAGGCTGCGGTTCAATTGTAGTTCATCCCAGACAGAAAGGATCCAGCCCACTGTAATGACCAATGGAAGTTAATATAACGGGTGGATTCACCATATTCCCAACCCCCACAAACATTCCCACTGAACTCATCATAGGGCTGGTCACTAATTGTATTCTCCCTCATTTCCACGAATCTATTAGTCACGGGAAACCCTCTGATGACATCACATAATTGTTGCAGAAAGGTGAGTCATACCTTAAAGTGTATCTATACTGAAAAAATTACGTTCTATTAGTCTTGAATAAATAAAGCACTATTTTGAGTGTGTGTGTTGTGCATGCCTTCAATCAGTACTTGTTTTGCTCAGGCTCTGACCACTGACCTGACTATTTTCCCCCATACCAACTGTCAATCTGAATACAGTATATAGCACACCAATGTCAATACTGAATACAGTATACAGCACACCAACTGTCAATACTGCATACGAATACAGCACACCAACTGTAATACAGAATACAGTTACAGCACACCAACTGTCAATACTGTATACAGAATACAGCACACCAACTGTCAAACCATCCAGCTACAGCAAAACTGCTTACAGAATGCTAAAACCTAAGGATGTTCAGATTGGATCTAATGAAATAGGGGGCAGATCAAAAAATGGTAAAATTCTAGTTTCCATTAACGGGCAATTTAAAAAAAGCAAATTTGCCAGTGTACATACCCTCTTTAAGCTCATTAATCCCCTAGGCTACAATGTGTCTTATTTTATTAATCCTGATTCCATAAACAGTAAACAAACTGCACATAGACCTTAGAGAGCCAACGACCAGAGTCTTACCGTCCATCCCACCCACACGCCCAGGATACGAAGATTTGGCACTTTCTATACTCCCAGCCTGATCGAGAAGAAAAATAAATTCAGTAAAGGAAAAAGAAGGTGAAAGAAGAGGAGAGAACCTTTATAGGGCAAGCCATTAAAATGATGGCTTTATAAGACCACGCACCCAGACAGCTAATACCCAGAAGGTCCACAAGAAGGGCTGGGGATCTTTGTAGGAACGTTGGTGGCAAAGGTAAGTATTGCAATCTTAGGGTTTACGGGGGTCCTAGTGCAATTTATGGATTTTACTTTAAGAGGTCGGATGTTCTTAAAGGAGAACTAACGCTATATGAACATGTCTGTATTCTAGATTTGTTTACTAGTGAATTTCCGTACTGCTCACCTCAGCAGCATTCTGGAGAAATCTTCTAGTTAATTCTACAGGTCGCTGACCTACTGCACGTGCTCAGTTCTCTAATAATGGCAGCTCACAGGGGGGAAAGATATTAGACATATATATGACAATAGTCAGCTACAAGGGCGAACTATCCACTTACGCTTCCCGTGGTCCTTCTGAGAGAGATCGAAAATTGGCGAGGGTTCAAGTACCACATAAACATCTGGAGAACTTTCGTCCCTGAAAAAACCAATTTTAACTAATTAACGTTATTAATGAGACCCCAATCACCTTTCACCATCAAAGCCTCAACCGTACAACCAACCAGCCAATGCCATTGATCGTATCAAACCAACTCACCGATTCCCTCCACTTTTTGGATTAACAAAGACCAGTAATGGTTTCATGAGGGAGAGGAGATGGGTTTGATGATAAGGCCCGGCCTTAATGTCCTACAGTGCAGACAAAATATCTATTAACCACACCACCAGTATATATAACGCCACCAATAGCATCATTGGACCTTTACGTTATCCAGGGAAATCTAACACAGGCGTCAATAGAATGCTGGAAGATTCCATGTACGGAATTCCCAGCACTGAGCTCTCACCTCCAAACCTTTCTTGCTGGCCCTGCGCTTGAACGACGTCCTTTTCTTTTTTTTAGTGGAATTTTTTGTATTGACCTGAAGATACATTTCAAAGGGAGAATGGTGTATGAGAATTTTCATTTATTATATTTAAAGGTTTTTTTTTTTTTTTTTATATTAATATAGAAAATAAAGATTTTTTGTATAAGTCTATTTCCGATCTCTGAGGGTGATTTTACATAGATGTGGAAGCTGCCATACTGAAAGGCTTCAAGACAATAGCACGGGTTTTTTTCTTGTACAATTTATTGTATGAGGACAGTTGTTGACCGCCCCCAAAAAAACAAATCTCTAGTAGTGATGAATCCGGTTTGAAAATCCGCGAATCAGACGGATTTTTTTAGAATTTTCAAAAAATTCAACAATTGAAAACTGAAAAATCTAAAATTCGTTTAGAAAAAAAAATCGGAAAGGCGGAAAAATGCGAAAATGTATCGAATATTCGAAATGTGAAAAAAATCCTATTTGATTGGCTCCTCATCGAACTTCATTCCCATCTCTAATCTCCAGCAATGGAGAGACTTTAAGTTCTGCAACATCTACAAGGAAAGATGGTGCCAACTCTTGCAGAGCCTTTGCCCTCGCGTTCACATTTCTATTTATATCGGTCTGCAAACTACGGACCTCTGGATGTTTGAAAACTACAACTCCCAGCATTCCTTAAGCTTCCCACTGTAGTTGAGGAATGCTGGGAGTAGTAGTTTTCAAGCATCAGGAGGACCAGTTTGAGGATCCCTGATATAAATGGAAGTTAATTTGCTTTTTAATGTTTGGGTGACAGCAATTGAGGAGAGCACAATACAATGAGACGTCATGCAGACAAAGAGTTCCTGCAAGATGCAGACAAGCGAGACAGTCAGTGAGACATATGCATGCAAGTCCTTTATAGTTCTGTAGGTCAGAAAGCATCATTAAAGGGTAAGTTCATGTAATATTTAATATGATTTTTAAATATAGAAAAGGCGACACAAGCGCTGGTACTACGTGATACAATGGTAAATGGTCACTCGGTGCCTTACCATGTTAAAATCCAGAGTTAACTAGAGATGTCCGAACTTCGCAAAACCCGGTCTGCTCGAGGAACCGCGAATTTTCGAAAAATTAGAAAATGCGAAAATCTGCGAGCGGACCCATTAAAATGAAAAATTCTTCCAAAATACGTGAAATCCTCGCAATTTCGAAAATTTTCGAAAACGCGTCTCGGAAAAGTGGATGCGGAAATCCGGAAAATCCGCGATATCCGACGTTCGCGAATGAGGGAAATCCGGCGCGGATCCGGGTTCGGGTCCGCGAATCGGGCCATCACTAACTGCTAAATGACCAAATACTGTGCCTTTATATTTAGGACGGGGTTTCCTGAGCTATTATCAATTATTATCGCCGCGATTCGCCGTTACGCATTGCGTTTACCAGAGGGGCCACACAATAAGAAATTTCCCACAATGCACAACATATAAGGAGCACACCAAGAGGACAGAGATCGGGGGGGGTGTTAGTTCCAAGGCGCACATGCGTTACCAGGAATAACATACGGACCGTGTCCCGGCCATTGTCGAAGGAGCATGAGGAGGTCACAGACAGAGGGAGCATGCAGTTACTGGGTTTCTTCACCTAATGATCCAGCTCGGAGGGACTATGACTGCCGCGTGGGCCCCCAAGGAGCAAGGCTCCTCTATGTGATGGAGCAGGAAGCAGGTGACCTTGTGTGGAACTGGAACGAGAAACACAGCACTGACATCAGATGCTATTCTGGTATAGTAGGTGCACATGGGTGCTCGGCCAATATCCAGGACAATAGAGAATATGCAGGGAGATTCAATAAACGTCTGCAAGGAGTTTGTATGTTCTCCCCGTGCTTGGGGGGTTTCTCCGGGCACTCCGGGTTCCCCCCAATCATAAAGACATACTGATAGGTTCTATGTGTCAAATAAATATGATTGAGTTGTAAGCTCTTCGGGGCAGGGCCTGATGTGAATGTACACATGGAATTGTAACGCGCTACGGAGATGTTGGCGCTATAATAACCACAATAAATAATAATACATCAATTAGAGATTGCAGTGTGATTGGAGGACTGATTACATCACAGTGAGAGATTGCAGTGTGATTGGAGGACTGATTACATCACAGTGAGAGATTGCAGTGTGATTGGAGGACTGATTACATCACAATTAGAGATTGCAGTGTGATTGGAGGACTGATTACATCACAGTGAGAGATTGCAAGTGAGATTGGAGGACTTGGAATATGTCACAATTAGAGATTGCAGTGTGATTGGAGGACTTTGAAAACATAATTAGTGATTGCAGTTGATTGAAGGACTTTGAATACATCACAGTTAGAGATTGCAGTGTGATTGGAGGACTATGAATACATCACAGTTAGAGATTGCAGTGTGATTGGAGGACTATGAATACATCACAGTTAGAGATTGCAGTGTGATTGGAGGACTTTGAATACATCACAGTTAGAGATTGCAGTGTGATTGGAGGACTTTGAATACATCACAGTAGAGATTGCAGTGTGATTGAAGGACTTTGAATACATCACAGTTAGAGATTGCAGTGTGATTGAAGGACTTTGAATACATCACAGTTAGATTGCAGTGTGATTGGAGGACTATGAAACATCACAGTTAGAGATTGCAGTGTGAGTGGAGGACTGAATACATCACAGTTAGAGATTGCAGTGTGATTGGAGGACTTTGAAACATCACAGTGAGATTGCAGTGTGATGGAGGACTTTGAAAACATCATTTGTGATTGCAGTGTGATTGGAGGACTTTGACCACATCACAATTAGAGATTGCAGTGTGATTGGAGGATTGATACATCACAGTTAGAGATTGCAGTGTGATGGAGGATTGATACATCACAGTTAGAGATTGCAGTGTGATTGGAGGACTTTGATCATCACAGTTAGAGATTACAGTGTGATTGAGGACTAGAATACATCACGTTAGAGATTGCAGTGTGATTGGAGGACTTTGAATACATCACAGTTAGAGATTGCAGTGTGATTGGAGGACTTTGAAAACATCAATTTGTGATTGCAGTGTGATTGGAGGACTTTGACCACATCACAATTAGAGATTGCAGTGTGGGGGATTGATTACATCACAGTTAGAGATTGCAGTGTGATTGGAGGACTTTGATCACATCACAATTAGAGATTGCTGTGTAATGGAGGACTTTGTTTACATCACAGTGAGAGAGCAGTGTGATTGGAGGACTTTGATTACATCACAGTGAAAAAGTTGCAATGTGATTGGAGGACTTTGATTACATCACATTGGAGATTGCTGTGTGATTGGAGGACTTTGATTACATCACAATGAGAGATTGCAGTGTAATTGGAGGACTTTACATCACAGTGAGAGATTGCAGTGTGATTGGAGGACTTTGATAACATCACAGTGAGAGATTGCAGTGTGATTGGAGGACTTTGATTACATCACAGTGAGAGATTGCAGTGTGATTGGAGGACTTTGATAACATCACAGTGAGAGATTGCAGTGTGATTGGAGGACTTTGATTACATCACAGTGAAAGATTGCAATGTGATTGGAGGACTTTGATAACATCACAGTGAGAGATTGCAGTGTGATTGGAGGACTTTGATAACATCACAGTGAGAGATTGCAGTGTGATTGGAGGACTTTGATAACATCACAGTGAAAGATTGCAGTGTGATTGGAGGACTTTGATAACATCACAATGAGAGATCACAGAGTTCACTAAAGGTCACAAAATTTTGATGGCAACAATTGTATTGTGTTCACAAAACCAGTTCTGTGACATTTGAAGTGTTTTTTTTCCTGAACAGTAAAGCTGTTTATATGAGGTCAGAGGAAGATTTCTGTGCACTCAGCCCTTAACGTTCTATGTATAGAATCCCGACATTACAAAACAACCAAGCACAAAAGGATTTCCACAGAATGGAAACACCTCCAGTAAACAGGCTAATGACATAGCACAGCCAGTGTGTGGGTCTCTGTACAGAATGTTTCCCTGTTTATATGACTAACCACTCACTTAACAACACACTGAGACTATTATTAACCCCGCGCGGCACATGCTAATTCCCACCTCTGCCATCTCTGCCTCTCAAACAGTCAGGTGCTAACAGAACTGCCCTGCTACGTTAACAGACCCTGCTTGGTTAACCCTTTCAATGCCAAGACGCCTTCCCCACACTGGAAAGGATCGCTGCACGTAACAAAACGATTTAACTCTTTATTATTAGCTCTCCCATTTTACATTAATCACCATCTAAACCCAAATAGTTAGAAAGATGAGAGATGTAGGATTAACCTGTTACACAGTGACACTTCTCCCCCTTCCCTCGGCCTGTAAAAAGGTTTCTGCCTCCTCTCCAAGCTCTTTACAAGCTCGCACATGCACAGAGGAGACCACTAAGGGGATAGTATTCAGTCATTGGCTGAATGCTGGTAAAGGTACAGAATAGAACTTATTAAATATCTGGTTACAAATCCATGTAATAAACTGGGAAAAACAGCAGTTGGGGTTGGAGGCGGATAACTGACAAGTCACCAGTTTTTTGTTTTAAGGGTGGACATGGCCTTTAATATAAACCAGGACTGATCAATTGAACTACAACCAACCCATTATATTAAAGGGAATGTAACAGTATTAAAGGGAATGTAAAGATATTAAAGGGAATGTAAAGATATTAAAGGGAATATAACGGCATTAAAGGGAATGTAACGGTATTAAAGGGAATATAAAGGTATTAAAGGGAATATAACGGTATTAAAGGGAATATAACGGAATTAAAGGGAATATAACGGAATATGAAATTAAAGGGAATATAACGGAATTAAAGGGAATATAAAGGTATTAAAGGGAATATGACGGTATTAAGGGAATATAAAGGTATTAAAGGGAATATAACAGTATTAAAGGGAATATAAAGTTATTAAAGGGAATATGACGGAATTAAAGGGAATATAACGGTATTAAAAGGAATATAATGGTATTAAAGGGAATATAAAGGTATTAAACGGAATATGACGGTATTAAAGGGAATATAACGGAATTAAAGGGAATATAACAGAATTAAAGGGAATATAACGGTATTAAAGGGAATATAACAGTATTAAAGGTTATCTTCACTCATAAATCAGACTTAGCTTTTGCCAGTGTAATTGAAGAACGGAAGGTTAAGCAGCTATGTCTTACCTCCCGTTCTTCAATTAAACAGTCAGAAGCAGACAGGGAACACAGGGAACTTACCAGCGATTTTGCTCTGGCTTCTCTGACAGGTCCTGGCGCTCGGGACCTGTCAGAGAAGCCAGCGTTGGAACGCGATCGCGGGTAAGTTCTCTGTGTTCCCTGTCTGCTCCTGACTATTTAATTGAAGGACCGGAGGTAAGACATAAGGATTTTACACCACCGAGGAGTCTCCTGGCCATATAAAAGCTCAAGGCTGCAGGCAGGGAAGACTGAGGTGACGTAATATCCTTATATTATAATGTGAAGTGGCACATTATTTCTTATAATGTATTGATTTTTTTATCTTAAGGCTGTATACAGCTAAAAAATGGTTATGACTTCAGTATCATTTTAAAGCTGTCAATTTAAAAGTAAAAGAAGAGACGGGACGTGATTTACTTTCCTTTCCAAACCTAAGGATAACCTGGATTAATCCTAGTTTTTTTACCCACAATGCAGTCTGCTTGCGAGGAACAGAGAGCCTGCCCCTTTGACACATAGGAATCCGCTCTCTCTCTGTATCGTGCAGTAAAACAGTTATGGGGTTGGAACGGTGAATAGCCAAAAATATATGGGAGCTGCAATGGAACGTTTTCTTATAATAATCGCTCAGTGACATAGCTGAGTGATTATTATAAGAAAATATTCCACTGGTGCTCCCATTATAATTTATTATGTATTATAACAGTATTAAATCACTGATAACAGTAATAACATATATAATAGTAATAATAGATATAACAGTAATAAATAAAGTTTCCCTTACTGCCTGCTTGCACCATGAACAGCTAATAGCCACAATCTCCTTACTATGAAATGAAAACTTTTGCTGGAACCCCTGGAAGAGACAGAAAAGAGATCCCAGAAAATTAGAAAAAAACATGGAAAAAAAATACACACAATGGAACTTTCTATGAAACTGCAACATTTCTGGCGTTGGACAGTTTCCTGATTGGTTGGTTTCTCGTCCTATCAGGAGTTTTTAGGTATTTTTGGAACTTATAAATGAATGAAATTCCACATAACGGGAGGGGGGCGGGGACAGTGATATTAGAGGGATTACCGTATTGGAACATCACAAACATATGGAAGAAAATATAAAAGCCAAACCGGTAAGGGTGATGGGTTTCCTCACCTTCCCACAGTGCTTGCATTTGCCTTCTTGCCTCCGGCGATGGACCCAATGATGTCTCACCAGATTCTGCTGGTTAGAACAACAAGAAAAATGTCTGACCTGAGAAAAAACCATCATAGCCAGGGTGAGGTTTAACATCCACCACGCCTCTTTTTCAACACACTTCTGGGGTCTACCATTTAGCAAGCCATATGGCAGCTCCAAAAAAATTAAATGACCCGTTATGGGCAGAAAAAGTTCTTTTGCATTGGTCTATATGTTTCTGTTGCAATTCTAGTTTTTGCCACTAGATGCTGCTATTTGACAGCCAAACAGTGGATAGAGATTCCAGAAAGGATAAGACAAACCTGTAATTAAGGTGAACTTGTCATTAAATCATCTAAACGCACAAGGAAGCTCATAAAATCTAATGTGTGGCCCTTTAATACGGACAGGGGATCTTATGAAATGTACCATGATGCCTATTAATGAAACATCATTAAATAAAACTCACTCTGTGTAATGTTTCTATGGCCTGCAATGCATTTCATTATGGACTTTACTGGTTATAGGGGATCTACAAATGAACAAGGCTCATGGGTTACATTTCACTTACCCACACTGTGAAACTGCCCTCTATATCCTACACACACACATTTAAAGATACACACATGCATTTACCTCTCTTGGAGTTCTAGACGTTCCATCACGGAACGTTGGTTTGCATCTAAAATTAATCTGAAGACAAATAAGTTTAAATGTAGAAAATATTCCGTTTATTTATTTGCAAACATTTGTGATATAGCATACTAAACTGCGACCAGTAGATGGCGCCATCTTACCTTATCTAGCTGGTCCATGCAGGCTGTATGCACCACAATCTTACAGGCTGCACACTTTCTGCGTAGGGCGGACTTCTGTTAGAGTTTAAAAAAACAAGACAATGGGGATTATTCCAAGTTATTCCAAGCAAAACATTCCCTACATCTCCCAGATTTTGCCATTTAAACCAAACACAAATCTGCATGGTGCCTTGCTAAGTACCAGTTCATGAGATGGAATGCTGCCTGGCTTCACTGAGATCGATACAGCCTGCGTCACGCTTCTAAAGGAAACACTGACCAGATGTTCAGCTTGGGATTTTCTATGTGCTTGATTGTAAATTTAACAGCGAAAGAAGGTAATATAGGCCTGTACTTCATTGTCATTAACTATCCTTATTTTTGCAACAATCTGATCTTCAGGGCATGCTGGGAGTTGTAGTCCAACTACAGCTAGACGTATAAAACTTTAGGGTTTTTTTGGTATTTCTTTATTGGTTATGGTAAACCCCACCCCATAAAAATATTGTGAATGACAATAGATCTCTATGGAATATTCCAATAATCCCATGGATATTATCGGACTCAGGCGGTTGCTGTGGAAACTGAGCAGCTTCTAAAGTTCTAGAACCTTCAATCGGTAAATTCTACATTTGCTGTTTTATTGCGATTCACATGACATCAATGAAGAGAATATCCCAGGGAATTGGTCTGGCAACTCCTCAGGGTAATGAACAGAAGACAAAGGTCATTCTATCTTTGCTGGACCATCGACCAGTGACTTTTCCATGGTAACCAATGTTACTATGGAAATTTAAAAATACGCATTCTGCACTGGGGATAAGTCAACATCACATGGGGGGGTTTAACGGCCAATAGGAAGATTCCATTTGTACCTTAGGGGTCAGATCTCACCAGGTTTCCAGGATTATAGTTAATTACCAGTCGGTTGATCCTAGAAAATTATAATGAATAATCCGTAGCCTGTGCAGGTCATTCCATGTTATAATGATCCCGTCACTTACCGCAAATTTCACCTGACAGTTCTCCTCCCCCAGGTAACACAGATCACCGGACACGTTCGTCTCCTGCCACAGGTGCTCCCCATTCACCGCATTCTCCTGAACCAAAGATAGAGAAATGAATCCTAAAGTTATCCACACAACTCCCTGTGCCTCTTCATTTCAAGCAGTCAGTTATAGACTTTCCTTATGGGAAGGGGGAGGGCATGTTCCCCCTTAAAACAAAAAGCTGGTTATCTTCCCACAATCCCATTGCTATTTTACCCAGTTTATTACATGCATTTGTAACCAGATATTTAATAAGGTCTATTCCATTCTGGAAAATGTATCCACCTCCCCCCTCTGCTCAATGAGCTTTTTTTATAAGCTTGAGCATGTGCAGAGGAGGCAGCAGGTGAAACAGCAGTCAATCATTGGTTGTGATTGACAAGCAGTGGTCTGGACTAGAACACTCAGATGTCATCTTACAGGGGGAGGGGCTGCGTGGATCGTCCCTTGTAACACAAGCAGTGGTTGGACTGAACACTCAGATGTCATCTTACAGGGGGAGGGGCTGGAGTCTTTAACACAAGCGTGGGTTGGACTAGAACACTCAGATGTCATCTTACAGGGGGAGGGGCTGGGAGTCTTTAACACAAGCAGTGGGTTGGACTTGAACACTCAGATGTCATCTTACAGGGGGAGGGGCTGGGAGTCTTTAACACAAGCAGTGGGTTGGACTAGAACACTCAGATGTCATCTTACAGGGGAGGGCTGGGAGTCTTTAACACAAGCAGTGGGGTTGACTAGACACTCAGATGTCACTTATAGGGGGGCTGGAGTCTTTAACACAAGCAGTGGCTGGATTAGAACACTCAGATGTCATTTTACAGGGGGAGGGGCTGGGAGTCTTTACACAAGCATGGGCTGGATTAGAACACCTATGTCATCTTACAGGGGGATGGATATTGGAGTCTTTAACACAAGCAGTGGGTTGGACTAGAACACTCAGAAGTCATCTTATAGGGGGAGGGGCTGGGAGTCTTTAACACCAGCAGGGGCTGGATTAGAACACTCAGATGTCATTTTACAGGGGGAGGGGCTGGGAGTCTTTAACACAGCAGTGGGTGGATTGAACACTCAGATGTCATCTACAGGGGGAGGAGTGGGAGTCTTTAACACAAGCAGTGGGTTGGACTAGAACACTCAGATGTCATCTTACAGGGGGAGGGGCTGGAGTCTTTAACACAAGCGTGGGTTGGACTAGAACACTCAGATGTCATCTTACAGGGGGAGGAGATGGGAGTCTTTAACACAAGCAGTGGGTTGGACTAGAACACTCAGATGTCATCTTACAGGGGGAGGGGCTGGGAGTCTTTAACACAAGCAGTGGGTTGGACTAGAACACTCAGATGTCATCTTACAGGGGGAGGGAGTCTTTAACACAAGCAGTGGGTTGGACTAGAACACTCAGATGTCATCTTACAGGGGGAGGGGCTGGGAGTCTTTAACACAAGCAGTGGACTGGACTAGATGGGGATGGAAAATAGAAATAGACTCGTGTATATAAATTACATGTGTCCAACTACATCTCCCTGCAGACATAAGGCATGATGGGAGTTGTAGTACAAGTTAAACTTTAACACAACAAAACCATGAAATAACCGTACGGTCCAGTCCAGAGTCGTCTTCAGTTCTTTCCCGGGCCCATTGCAGACGGAGAGGTTAGCGCAGTGCACCGGTGCCAGATGATCGAGTCCTGACCGGGAAATCGCTTTCCTATAAGCAAAAAATAACGCGGTTTTAAATAAAATCTCATTCATTTATTTATTTTTCTGGTTTGTTTTATTTCAATATTATTTTGTTTCCTGCCGTTCAGTCGAGTTTAAGGGACAGAAAGGTCAAATGATCAATTATCTACAAATAATGGATGTGCAAAGTCACTTGTAGCACCGGGTCCCGCAGAGACCCCCTCATAGCCCTGACAGTTGGATACCCCCAGCCCCCGCTAATGATGTCACTGCTGTTACCTAATCAGTATTTAGCTTTCCTCCTGGTATAACATGTAACATTTACTGCCAGAAGGATTTTCAATATCATTGAATTGCTGGGGTCCTATGACGTTATCAGGATTATAAATCCACAACCAAACCTATTTGTCTCAACCTACATTACTGTTTTCAGTATATCCCAGACAGATTAAAAGGTAACTGTGGTCTCCATATTAAAAAGGACATAGTCGTACCTTTAAAATTACCCCAGAATAATGCTTGCAGCTGCAGTGTATCCAGAGGTTCAGCAGTGTAAAGGGTGTTTTTTCCTGCTAGCACTGTGAGCTGTGACATCACCAGCACTTGGGGTCTGCCCCCAAGTCTCAGTCTGAAGCATGCCCACTGCTGGTACAGAGAATCATCAGCTGCATCATAAGCCCTGCCCCCAAACTTCTAAATCATTTTTAAAGCTAGCCACAAGGCTGAAAATATTTTTCTCTCCCTAAGATGGCCATAGGTAAAGGATATGTAATGGTTTCTGGTCTGTAACTAGCTTCAGAAAATATTGATTTTTGGGGTTGAGGCTGTTTAGAACTAGAGCTAGTTTCATTCCGTTTTCGGATTTCCGGATCTCGGGAAAATCCCGAAGATCCGAAAATCCAAAACCGGAACAAATTTTTCGATAATTATAGAAAGTACGGGGCTATTTTCGATAACTATCGAAAATAGCCTCGACCGTTCGAAAATTATCGAAAATATGATCGGAGACCATTTTTGAGTTTTTTGATCGTATTTTAGAAGATTTTCAAATGTTCAAGGCTATTTTCGATCATTTTCGAAAATAGCCTCGACCGTTCGATTTTCGAAAATACGATCGGGAACTCGAAAATGGTCTCAGATCGTATTTTTGATAATTTTCAAATGTTCGAGGCTATTTTCGATAATTATCGAAAATATCTTCCGAAGTCCCGATATCCAGAGGATCCGCCCGGATCCGGATGGATCTTTCAGATTTCGGAACCGAGGGTTTCCGTGTCGGATCCGTGTTCGTGTCGAACACCAGATTCCATCTCTATTTAGAACATACGCTTGTCACAGAGACAGAGACGGGGCAGTTTGGGAAGTGTAACTTTACAAGCCAATTACTTTTAAAGACATCATCCTTTTTTGAGAGAGCTCTTATCAGTAGGGGGCACTTGTAAGGAAACCACAGTTTAAATTTAACTTTAAATAATCCATTCTATGTACTGGTGCATATTAATACAGTTCTAGAGACCTGTAAATAATATTCTGAACCATGACCAACTACATAGGGTAAAAGTATATTACCATAAATAAGGGCCAGTATGGGATCACAGGCTATATAATATATAATATAATGAAGTTGAGGAGCGCCAGCATATACAGTTTTCATCTGCCAGGTTTGTGTCCTGGACTATTCTGTGTTAAAAATAGTGTTGAAGCACTGAGGAAGCCTGGCAGAAGCAGGCTTTTTTTTGTGTGGGTGCTACTCATAGAAACAATATTGGGAGGTAGGAGGTACCAATCCTAGCTCCCTGCCCCAGGTACTTTTCATTTGCAATATAGCTCTTCTTTATGGATACCTTCATTTACCTGGAAATGCAACGACAATATCACAGACATATTACAGTAAAGACCAGTCATGCGGGATCAGTGATCTTTGCATATTATACCCTATAAAGGTCAGTAATATGGGACAAGACTAATACCACCAACCCCCACCCACCAGCAGGGGGCATATTATCCCCAGGACAGTCTATACACAGACTGTCCTCATTGTAAAGCCTCATACACACCTGCGATCGTGGGAGCCGACCCGCGGCACGGTGTGTGTGCATGCCCATTTTGGGCAATAATTGTGACGTGTATGGGCATTTTGTCAGCTGAAACGGACGCGTGGTCGGGCTCGTTACCAGATCTGCCAGGCGGTTTATCAATGACTACCGACAGCACGGCTAGTTCGAACGGCAAAGTGCCCATACATGGCACGATTATTGCCCAAAACGGCCGTGCATACACATCGATTGTAGTGTAATGACCCACTAGTATTAATGCCATTGCTGGTCGTCTTTCTATGATGAATTCTTAGAGTTCAGCGTGGGGTGGATTAAAGCTACAGAGGTGGGATCCACCGGATCATCAACCAGGCCCAACCAAACGGCCATACACGATTGTCGGCCATAATGGACATTTGTCAGGCAGTTGCACATCTCTACGTAGCTTAAGGATAATAATAATGGCGCAGACGGTATAAAAATTCAACCTAAAAATGACTCTGGCTGCGCGGTGCGCCCACGATAAGATTACAGACGGCGTTTAATTACTTTAATTATCTGTATTGTGTTAAAATAGAGTCAATACCTTCCCCCAAAACACCAAACGCCGCAATAAACCCCACTAACGCCTGGCAGCCACGATTAATGTCCACTATCCGGACAAATTGGCGTGAATCCCACGCTACCCGATGTACTATTTGGTTAGAATGGCGGTGGCTGCGCTATTTGCAAAACTACCATGTAGCGCAAACCGGTAATATCCCCCTTTTTAATTTTATTTCTTTTTTAACTCGTTCTGTACCAATATGAACCTTTATTTCATATGCTACGTGTGAAATCCACGGCTGGAAGGGGGCGACCCCTGGAACAGGAGAGAGTATCAAGGAGAATACAAACCACAGTACAGAGACAGAGCTCAGCTGGTTTAAACACGATGAGTCAGAACTGAAATTAGGTTTACTCCACTGAGACAGGAGATAACAGCCAAAAAAACAGCAGGCGAGCCCCCCCCCCCCTTCCCGCCGCGTTTTGGAACAATAAAACACACAAAACTCTATTTATCTGTCTCCAGGAAGGTAATTAGCCCCCCCAAATATCTCTGCTAGGCTGTGTACTGTACATATAGATATTCGTTATATGTATACTGCATCTGCACAATCAAATGCAATGTACTGTGTGGGAGCTGCCCTTTGGTTTGCTACAGGTACAATCTAGAATTTGACATTGATGGACTTGGTTAATGGGGTCATACTAAGGTAAACCACCCAGGGATGAGGGCTTGGCATTTTGGGTCCTTAACCTGGGTATGATAAAATGGGGAGAGGTGGGTTTGAGTTTTAGTTCCCCTTTTAAAATTGCAATATCTACAATTACAAAGGAGTGTGCTGTACACACAATAACACCCATACATACTGTACTGTCTAAGGAAATCAGTATGGCAGCTCCCACCCATATGTATAAATATAAATATACAGAGAAGGAATGTTCTGTACATACAATAAGCTATACCCTCATACTGTACTGTCTAAGGGAAACACTATGGCAGCTCCCACCCATATGTATAAATATACAGAGAAGGAATGTTCTGTACACAGCTATACCCTCATACTGTACTGTCTAATAGCATACCTCCTATTAAGGGTCCAGGGAGCCCGGACCACTTGTACACACCTCCAGTCCACCCCATGCCTTGGAACACTTTTTCTCGTAAAGATAAATAATGAGATGAATAAAGTTAAGAGATATAACTCACTAGTTATCAATTATAGAAATATAGATAATAAATAGTTGTTTATAGTTTAGGTTCAGTTTCCCTTTAAAGCTTATTAAACAAAATGGCGTCACCTTGATACAGCGCAGCTCCCAGATTCCCTGTCTGAGCCACTCCCACTTGATGATGAAGTAAAGGAACCTCGCCCGTCCTGGTTGGTGGATCTGAATTTACATTCTATCCATACGTCCCACAGTAATTCTTCCAACATGCGAATCTGCGTCGACGTTGGGTGTCTCTTATTTCCTTTAACCGAAAAACGCGGATTCACCCTCACCGGGGCTGTACTTGATTTCCGACGCTTCTCGGATTCCTTCCACCTTGGAGACATCTGAGCAGAAGAACGTCTTCGAGTCAATAACCCCATAGAGTGTGTTCCGACCCCTGACTTGCGTCTGACCTTGGTGGCCACCGTACTGGCTCGAATGTTCTCTTTGGTCGGACAGGGCTTGCAAAAGTTGAGATGGAAAAATCTTTCCATGATCAAGATGTTTTACGGGGCTGAGAACATCCAACTTAATGTCCACTCAACCCTACAATGGATCCAATAGTGCAGCTCCACCACGAAAAGTCCTACATGGTCTCATAAATACTCTTCATCTTCCAAACAACCTAAACCAACCCTGTATATGGTAAGACAATTTCATGGAGACCCTCAGGGGTCATGGAAAGGCAAGTAGAGAGATGTCCTATGTGGACCAGCCTATAGGGTCCATAGTAGAAAACACCCTGGAATTTCAAAGGAAACTGCAGACTTGGAGTTTACATTTCGGACTGAACATTCCACAAACATTGGAAGAAACGTCCAGTCAGAAAAATCACTGCCCTCCCATCTAAATAAAGAAATAAAGGGGAAGCTAAATAAATAAGAGAAAATCTCTCTAGAACGTTTGGAAAGCCTCTCCTGACGTGTGTTTAGGTTACAACCAAAGGGGATTTTTTTTTATCAAATTGTCCCCCTGGGGGGCTCAATAATTATAAATCAAACAGATTGTTTAGAAAATGTAAAACCCAACGCAGAGGAAAGATTCAGTAACTCAATGAACCTTCAGTCTCTTGGGCTTCGTCCAACTCAAAAAAGGGGGAGAGTCTTGTCAAATGGAAAAAGAGGAAATGCGAGGGGGGGGTCATATTCTTTAGATTAAAGGGAACACTAATGTCGAATGAGAAGTTTATAAAGGTCATAATTTTCGTCTGTTGGCACCTGCACCCTTTGATACGGTAAATTAAACATGGGCAATACACAGAGGTAAAAAAAAAAGTGTTCTAATTTTCAGCCTTTACTTCCCCTTTAATCATATTAGAAACCAAAAGTAGATTGTGTGATTGTGACGCCAGAGATAACCGCAATTCAACAAGAAATCTACATTCAGTATCAAGCGACGTTACTGTACCAATGATAATATTTACTAAAAACATGAAAACTGATAATAAACACCATCAAATTATTACTAAAATATCATCAATAATGAATGTAGCCTTTAAAGGTTGAATATGACATTAGAAAGGACCTTATATGATAGGGATATCAAACTTGTGGCCCTTTCAGATGGTTTTAAAACTACAACTCCCAGCATTCCCTGTAGTTTTCAAACATCTGTAAATAAGATGTTACAATGTTGCCATGAAATGGGATTATTCTCAGTAGAATGAGGAATTGTCAATTTTACTTCCTTTTGTAGCTACAGAGACAACATGGGAATCAGTGGGACCCCAGACGGTTTGGTTACTGTAAAATGTGATCACATTGTTCAAATATGTTCCCTGCTCTCTGTGGACCTTCCAGGATATTTTCTCAGGATTTCAAGCCCTCCTGGGATATATCCATATATATACTGTATGTCCCATCAGCCTCCTCTTCTCCATGATACATACTGGTACAGACTCTCTCTGCAGACTCAAATTTTTAAAGTTTTAAGCATTAAAGGGATTTGTTTTACAGGAAGAACACTGTTTGGGTAGAGAAGCTCAAACCTCATTTTCTAATGATCAACAAACAAAGTAGCACATTGAGCAAAAGGGCAACATTACAATCCTACAATAATCTGTGTTACGACACACGACTGGTGTGTGGTGCCAATAGACAAAAGCAAACATTGTGATGGGGATGGACCCTTTATGCTCCATTTTACCCCAAAATTCACCAAAAAATATAATAATGTTTCCACGTACTTCCCCTTGATTCAAGGTTGTAACAGATTTCCCACTGTGTTTATTTATTTATTATTTAATCATTTTTGCACCATTACCCTGGATCGGTCTGCGGGCGTCTATGTATCTCTGTCTAGTTACAGAGTCCGGCAGTCTATCTATCTCTGTCTAGTTACAGAGTCCGGCAGTCTGTCTGTCTTTTTAGATTTCAAGGCCTATGCGAGTGCATATTACATTATTATTATTATTATTATTACATTATAGGTCTCTCTCATTGAAAAGCCAATTACCAATTACCAGGGTCTACACATTCCTTTGGTTCCTTGTCCCTCTGACACCCAAGTATGAGTGCAAACTGTCAGTCGTTAAGAATTACAGTAAATAATGCATTATCATAAACCATGCTTATCTAATCCACACTAATTTGTTCAGACAGCCACACACACACACACACACACACACACACACACACACACACACCTTAAAGGACCATTGTACTGTATTAATTAACTCTACCAAGGTTTACTTATCTTTAACATTATATCGTTTATATATTATTATTCTCTATCCAAAGCCCAGGGCTTCCTACGGACTTTTGCCATATGAGTCATTTTTAGCGTTTTTATACAGTGGAAATAGTAAAAACGTTTATGTTACATTTCTTTTTTAGACCTTACATGAACCCCTTGAAAAGCATTGTTAAAAATAAAAAAAAGAAAAGTTCTATCCCTTTAATGATTTTATATAGCACTTTATACATATAATAATCTCCCTGGTAACAGAGTCTGTTTAACCTTTGCAATGCCCCCTACAGCTGAATAAGTCCCTCGCTCCTCCGTTACTTAACATTTGATTGTAACCAATCAGAACTGACTTTTTAACATTATAACTGTGCCAGCTCTGTCAGAGATAATTTCTGATTGGTCCTAATAGGTTACATTGTCTTGAATCCATCTCTAACTTATTATTTAAAAAAAAAACTCTTTGTATTTTTAATAATCATCATTTTTATTTTAAAGGACATCTATACCGAAAAATAGGTTATTTTAAATTAACCATAACTGGGAACTATAATTCTTCCCAACCACCACTGTATAATTTTTTTGTTGATCTGCCCCTATTTCTCTTAAAGATAAAAAGATCTAAAACTTCTTATATTTCAGCTGTCAATCAAGTTCCTTGCTCTCAAAAACTATTTTTCTGTGAGTAGTTTTACTGTAGCTGGAATGGTGACAGAGATTTGACAGTTGGAATGCTGTGTGCAGGCTTGACAGTTGGGTTGTGGGGAAAAGTCAGGTCAGATGGAAGTGGGAGTGGTTAAAAGAGGAGGGGGATACTGCTCCTAAACAAAATGTGTGCTGGATTGAAGGCATGCAGCAACACACACAAATCAGAGTAAGTGCTACTTACATGTATTCAATTATAGATTAATCATTTTTTCAGTATAGTGTCCTTTTAAGACAAAAAAAAAAGGTGTCACCCCAGGTACAATCACTATTACAATGAAAGGGCAGGGACATTGAGATGTTTTCCTTACTGTTTCATGGACAGATCTGCTGACTGGCGGGGAGCAGGGTGAGTCATAGCAAGTAGAACAGAGATCTGCCATCTGTCTAGCTCTTCTACTAGGGCAGAACTACAGTTCTCAGCCTCACCTTTACAATACACGGTAAACACATACATATGTAAGAAACCCCCTTGGAGGGGTTGAATTAAATTGGACACAACGTGTAACAAATCAAATTTATTTCTGTTATATTGTTGTATAACATAATCATTAATAATATATTATTTATAGTTACAGGTTACAGAGCATTCGCACCATGAACAAACAATTACACAGTAACCAACAGAAACCGTTTAGAACTATGCATTAATTGTTCTTACAGCAGTTGACCAATCAAAACTAATTGTTCCCCACCAGTAAAGTGGGTCATGAAGCTGCCCATTGGATTAAAGGAGTTAGGGGTGCAAAGCTGATTGGTTTAGATGCAATGTTTCATGTGACATCAAGCAGTGATGCAATAAATTCAGTTTCTGGGAGAAGTCATGAAAATGGAGAAAATGAGTATATAATGTATTAACATCTTATTTTATTTGTAGCCATCGTAACACCTTAAACCTCTGTCTTTAGGAATCTAACTGTAATAGACTAGTAAAAGCGATGTGCTGATTGGTGAGATTGGGCCAATGAAAAAGAGGATTTTTGCATGATGAGATCAATATTGAAAAGCAATATTCTAGTAAGAAATAATAAATGAACTCAGGGAGCCGGAGTAATTCTGTTCTACGATGACAGAGGGCGCCAGACTCCAGGGATGGCAATGTAAATACAAGTCCCAGTGACAGCAGAATGTGATGTTCTCCAAGTGTTGGACGGGGACAGGTAAACTGGAATATTCACGTGTCCAGAGTGTAAACATTTCCATTCACAAAGTGCCAAAGGTTCTATTAACCAACTTCACTGAAATATTATTATTATTATGGATTTATATAGCGCCAACATCTCCGTAGCGCTTTACAATTACATGTATACATTGACATCAGGCCCTGCCCCGAAGAGCTTACAATCTAATCACATTTATTTGACACATACAACCTATCAGTATGTCTTTATGATTGTGGGGGAAACCGGAGTGCCCGGAGGAAACCCACCCAAGCACAGGGAGAATATACAAACTCCTTGCAGATGTGTCCAAGGGTGGAATCGAACTCAGGACTTCAGCGCTGCAAGGTATCAGTGCTAACCACTAAGCCACCGTCCAAAATGACACAATTCACCAACAGTTTCCATTCCAGGTTAGGGAGAGAAAAAGGCAGAATGAGAAAACCATCAATGCGCTACACCCCTTAACACCCTATTGGGGTGTGTGGTCATGGCAGGAGGCTTTTTTTTTTTAAAGAGAAATGTACTACCAATTTTCATGCTTGCTGTTGTAGCAGAACTATAAGTTCCCCCCTGAGACGGTTGTAAGCACAAACTTAACCTCCTCTTGCAGGTTTACTAACATATGCAAATGTTACCATGAATTATTAAGTATTGGGTGGAGAATTAATAGAATTAACTCTCTAAAAAAATTAGAATCTCTAAACTCTCTAAAAACTAGAATTAACTCTCTAAAAAAAACACTATAATCCTTGTTGGGTCTTCAAACTGTTAAAATAAAACATTTTCCCCATAATAAATGCTTCAATCTTATTTAATCTTAATCTTTCTCTCTATCTTCCCCCCCCCCTTGTCTCTACCGTCCTGTCTCTTTCTATCTACCTCCCTCCTCTCTCTCTATCTCACCCTCTCTCCCTCTGTCTCCCCCCTCTCTCTCTCTTTCTCTCTCTTTGTCTTTCTCCTGCAGTCAAATCCAATAAATGTCATTTCCCAGATTCCAAGATGCCAAGGGGGCACCGTGTCAGATACTTTCAACGTCCAGCTACATTTCTAAAAACAAATTCTCCCTTTCATACACTAATTACCCTCGTTAGGGCACTGCCAGCGCATTGTGGCTGTTAATGGTTTGGGTCTGGATTATGGAAAATCCTCCGGAGGTTCCACATCAACTTTCTAATAGTGATGGCCCAGTTCGTGGATCCGAACCCGGATCTGCAGCGAATTTACCTCGTTTGCGAACGGTGGATATCGCGGATTTTCTGGTTTTCCGCCTTCTGAACTTTTCCGAACCGCGTTTTCGAAAATGTTCGAAATTACGAGGATTTCTCAAATTTTCAAAATACGTGAAAATACGAGAAGTCCTCATAAATTCTAAATTTTGCGGATTTTTTACATTTTTGGACGGAGCAACCCACATTTTCGGGTCCGTATTTTCGAAGAAACCCCGTATTTTCGAAGAATACTCGTATTTTCGAAGAATCCCCATATTTTCAAAGAAACCCCGTATTTTCGGATTTTGGCAAACTTTCATTTTAATAGGTTTTAATGGGTCCGTTCGCGGATTTTCGAATTTTCAAATTTTTTCGCAAAAAACGCGGATCCTCGAGCGGACCGGCTTTTGCGAAGTCCGGACATCTCTACTTTCTAATGGGTTTTACAGGTAACAAATGGACAGTTAAATAAAGTCTTATATTAGTTTGTAATATTTATATTTTTTAATGCGGATAACTCCAGCCTAACCCCCCCTCCCCCCTCTAACTTGTAGTCTAGAAATTGATAATTAAAATAATGTATCAAAACTCCCTGCAGTTACCGCCCCTTAACTAGATTAGCGTTTTCAGACATGCTCAGTTTGCTTTTCCAATTAGATTCTTTGTATCTTCCTGTTCTAGAGGCCATACAATTATCTGGTTTATAGCAGATGACGGGCAGTTCCCATAGAAAGTATCAATGTTACATCCAGGGGCATTTCTAGGGTTTTTGAGTCAAATTTTGTAAAAAAGTCCTTCCCAGCTGTATTAGGCGGCACAAGGTGGGCGTGGATTCTGGTTGTGGGCGTGGATTCTGGTTGTGGCCTGGCTTCCAGTTGTGGCCATGGCTAAACACTTAATAAATTCAAATAGATAGATAGATAGATAGATAGATGATCCCATTGATAAGATTTGGTGATAGAATGTGGATAACTGGGAATCTGGTGGGTAAAAAGGAACTGTTGAATAACAGGGAAAAAGACAATTATAATAGAAATTGCCCCACACAGCCTGGGTGGTTTTGTGCAGCTTGACAAAGGGCAGTTTTCATAATTTTATGAACTCCCTTACCGCAGTGGCTCTGCAGGGTAACAGGCTCCCCTGGCACTACAGGGGTAAATTACCAATGATCCCCACCCCGCGAAGGAGCGAGCGGCACCCGGACCACCGTGAGGGAGCGGGGAGTACGATCTTTCTGAATATAAGCTGGAACTGTCGATACCTGTGAACTGATCCATTAAGTGAAAGGCATGGGGTTTTGTGACACCTGTGCCTCCTATTAGCCTAAGTGAGTGTATAGACAGATCTCCATATCATATACATGGGTCTATCTAGGTCTATCTTTTTTTTGTTTGGAATCCAGGTTTTTTTTTTTGCCGCTTTTACCCCAGAGGTGCCACCTGAGGCAAATGTCTCACTCTGCCTCATTAGAGAAGAGGCACTGGTTACCCCTAGGAAACCGTTAGTTATTTCAACATTCGAAACAAAGCAGATCAAGTCTCATTTATTGGGGAATAATTACAAACCTATTTCATTACCAATCTGTCCCTTTAAAAAATGCTAACAAGTGGGACCTGCCATACAGATTTATCTACCAAAGTAATTAAATATCACCCATTCCACCCAACTAAAGATATTCACTATCTAACAAACCTTTAGATTTTATTTACATTGGATCATTTGGCTTCAAAATAGCTATAAAGGGCCATTGGTATTTATAGGAAGTACGCATACGTTATCCCAGATGGTTGTTGTCAAACTGCAACTCTCAAGACGCTAGTCTGGAACAATTACAGATCTGATATAAAAACATAACATACATCCCCCCTATTACAAAGGTTTCCATAGAAACGAGGGCCCAGATGACATTAATGATGAGGTGCTGGGATCTGTACAATAAAGGGGCAGGGAGAGAAATTACACAGTAATCTTAGTGTGTCAGGATCAGAGAGATATCAGAAGGGAATCACAAGGATCTGTACAGACTGAACTTAATGGCCAATTCCACAAGCAAAACATATTAACTGTACAGTCTGTTCATTCACCGGTGTGAGGGACAGGATGGGATTAAACAGTGACTATTCTGTAACTATATTGTTATAAATGGCACTTATGTCATCAGGGCTTAGCTATGTTATAATCAGTTATAATCAGTGTTTAGCTATGTCAATCTGTTTATAATCGTGTAGCTAGGTCACGTATACCATCGCCTTCTAGCGATGTCATCAGTTATAATCAGTGTTTAGCTATGTCAGTTAATCAGTGTTGCTATGTCATCGTTATAATCAGTGTTTAGCTATTGTCATCAGTTATAATCAGTGTTTAGCTATGTCATCTGTTTCAATCAGTGTTTAGCTATGTCATCAGTTTATAATCAGTGTTTAGCTATGTCATCAGTTATAATCAGTGTGTAGCTATGTCATCGTTGTTATTAATCAGTGTTTAGCTATGTCATCAGTTTAACAGTTTTAGATAGGTCATCGTTATAATCAGTGTTTAGCTATGTCATCTGTTATAATCAGTGTTTAGCTATGTCATCAGTTATAATCAGTGTTTAGCTAGTGTCATCAGTTATAATCAGTGTTTAGCTATGTCATCGTTAATCAGTGTTTAGCTATGTCATCGTTATAATCGATGTTTAGGCTATGTCATCTGTTATAAGTCAGTGTTTAGCTATGTCATCAGTGATTAATCAGTGTTTAGCTATGTCATCTGTTATAATCAGTGTTTAGCTATCGTATCAGTTCTAATCAGGGGTTTAGCTATGTCCATCTGTTATAATCAGTGTTTAGATGTCATTTCAGTTATAATCGTGTTTAGCTATGTCATCAGTTATAATCAGTGTTTAGCTATGTCATCTGTTATAATCAGTGTTTAGCTATGTCATCAGTTATAAACAGTGTTTAGCTATGTCATCTGTTTTATTAATCATGTTTAGCTATGTCATCAGTTTAACAGTTTTAGATAGTCATCAGTTATAATAGTGTTTAGCTATGTCATCTGTTATAATCAGTGTTTAGCTAGTCATCAGTTATAATCAGGTTTAGCTAGTTCATCAGTTATAATCGTGTTTAGCTATGTCATCAGTTAATCAGTGTTTAGCTATGTCATCAGTTATAATCATGTTTAGGCTATGTCATCTGTTATAATCAGTGTTTAGCTATGTCATCAGTGATTATAATCAGTGTTTAGCTATGTCATCTGTTATAATCAGTGTTTAGCTATCCGTCATCTCTGTTTAATCAGGGGTTAGCTATGTCATCTGTTATAATCAGTGTTTAGCTATGTCATTTAGTTATAATCAGTGTTTAGCTATGTCATCAGTTTTATAATCAGTGTTTAGCTATGTCATCGTTATAATCAGATGTTTAGCTATGTCATCAGTTATAATCAGTGTTAGCTTAGTAGTCATCAGTTTTATAATCAGTGTTTAGCTATGTCATCTGTTATAATCAGTGTTTAGCTATGTCATCTGTTATAACGTGTTTGGCTATGTTATCAGTTATAACCAGGTGTTTAGCTATGTACATCAGTTATACCAGTGTTTAGCTATGTCATCAGTTATATCAGTGTTTGGCTATGTCATCAGTTATAACCAGTGTTTAGCTATGTCATCAGTTATAATCAGTGTTTGGCTATGTCATCAGTTATAACCAGTGTTCATCTATGTCATCAGTGTTGCTTGTGTACAATAAGAAATAATGTAACCCCTACTTTAAAATATAATTTAAAGTCACCTTGGAGCTTCTTAGGCTCTATAACTCATGGGCAGTGGCACAACTACTGCCTCACCACACCCGTGACCACGGGGGGGCGGAGAGTAGCAGGGCCAGCCACAAGCCCATAATCTCTGGGACCCGAACCAGAAGTTTGGGTCCGGTCTTTTAAATAGCTGATTGCGCGCATGTGTCACTCATTTTTAACAGCTGATCAGGGAGGGGCCCGTCCTCCAATCTCACTGGGGGGCCCGGACCCCTGCAGTTATGCCCCTGCTCATGGCCTTGTGTTTCTATAGGGCCAGGCCATAAAACTATTTGGTGTCTTCTAATATCCTTATATTTTACAACAGGGATGCCTTACCCAGTAAATTGCGCAAGCCAATCATATTGCAGTATGCTGCTGATATGAGCAAAGAGTATTGCTGCAATGTGATTGGTCAAGGTGGGCCAATCACATTTATAAGGTTGCGTCTCCCCCAGGAATATACTATGTGACATTCTATAATGACCCGATCGTAGCACCTTTATAACACATAGATAAAGACAACCACGCGTTTCATTACCATTTGCAGAATCAGGTGTCGTTTAATTGGGTGGAGCCTATATCTCGAGAACATATGGACAGAAAGACAGGTGAAATAACTGATGGCAGCCAATGTAAAGAGACCCTGTCATTTTGTGAGTCACAGAGTCTCCGGCACTCAGTGTTACCATATAAAGGACAAGAGTAAATCAATTACATTTGTTTTTCTGAGCGACTGAAAGTCACATAGTCAGGAGAGAAACATTCCCAGGTTTAAACCTTCCGTCTCCCGTTACTGAATTACTGGTCAGGCTGCCCAATGTCCGCAGTCCCTATGGGATTATTTTCTATTGCTGCATAAACACCAATCACGACCCCAACAGGGTCAATAAACAACATAAAGAAATCAGTCAGGACAGATCCCAAACTACACTAACGGGAGCTGCCATGTGTGTACGACTGTCAGTCAGCTCCTAAACACGTAAATGAGTTTTATAGATAAGCACACTATGTAAAAGACAAGAAGGGTCCCAAAGCAAAACCTAGGGCCCCATTCAGTCTTATGCTGGGTAAACACCATGCAATTTTTTGGCCTAAATGACCGACAGTTCAGTGTATTGGCCGATGAGGTAGAAAAAATTGTGCAGGTTTGCAGCAACTGCCACCAACATCCAACCATTTGTTCATCCGAATATATGTATTACCAGTTATAATCAGCGTTTAGCTATGTCATCAGTTATAATCAGCGTTTAGCTATGTCATCAGTTATAATCAGCGTTGTATGTCATCAGATATAATCAGTGTTGTATGTCATCAGATATAATCAGTGTTTAGCCATGTCATCGGTTATAATCAGTGTTTATCTATGTCATCGGTTATAATCAGTGTTTAGCTATGTCATCAGTTATAATCAGCGTTTAGCGGTGTCATCAGTTATAATCGGTGTTTAGCTATGTCATCAGTTATAATCAGTGTTTAGCTATGTCATCAGTTATAATCAGTGTTTAGCTATGTCATCAGTTATAATCAGTGTTTAGCTACGTCATCAGTTATAATCAGTGTTTAGCTATGTCATCAGTTATAATCAGTGTTTAGCTATGTCACCAGTTATAATCAGTGTTTAGCTATGTCAGAAGCAGCGGCAATATAATATATAATTCTATAACTATAATTTAACCCTGTCCAGTCAGGAAGGGCTGCGATATAAATATAATTATATAACTATAATTTAACCCTGTCCAATCAGGAAGGGCTGTGATATAATATATAATTATATAACTATAATTTAACTCTGTCCAATAGGAAGGGCGTGTGTGATATAATATAATTCTATAACTATAATTTAACTCTGTCCAGTCAGGAAGGGCTGTGATATCTATATAATTATATAACTATAATTTAACTTGTCCATCAGGAAGGGCTGTGAATATTTAATATATAACTATATTAACTTGTCCAGTCAGGAGGGCTGTGATATACTATAATATATAAACTATAATTTAACTCTGTCCATCAGGAAGGGCTGTGATATAATTTATATAATAACTATAATTTAACTCTGTCCGTCAGGAAGGGCTGTGATATAATTTAATTATATAACTGTAATTAACTCTGTCCAGTCAGGAAGGGTTGTGATATAATATATAATTATAACTATAATTTAACTCTGTCCAGTCAGGTAGGGCTTGTGATATGTGTATCTAAATAATTATTTAACTTAGCTCTGTCTGGCCATATAATATATTATAACTATGATGATAATCAGACTGGCATCCAGTTGCTGCAATTCTTGCAGCCTCGGACGTGCAGCTGGTCACTGTTTCAGGGCCAGGGGGACAGACAGAATTGTTCCCACCTCGCCGGAAACAGACAACGGACATAGACAGCTGAACTTCCACTTAAGAGATCCTGTTACTTCAAACAAATTTTTTTTGCCAGTCACATTTTAAAGTCATCAGGGGGATGAGACATTGAAATAGATTTAATTCAATGGTCCCACCCAAACAAACCTATAATGTGCCCCCCCACTTATGTACAACAGTTATTGGGAGGTATGGGGGGGGGGGGTGCTGTAAAATCAAATAGACAAATATACATTTATATACTATTAGAAGTTACCTAAGATTTCATTATAAACATAAAAGGGGATAATATATTAGGTTATACTGGTTGGGGACACACATTTTTCATTACACAGGTTCGGGGATAGAACTAACCATGTCTTATAACAGATAACATAGCTAAACACTGATATAACTGATGGCATAGTTAAACACTGATTATAACTGATGGCATAGCTAAACACTGATTAGACTGTGGCATAGTAAACACTGATTATAACTGATGACATAGCTAAACACTGATTATAACTGATGACTAGCTAAACACTGATTATAACTGATGAATAGCTAAACACTGATTAAAATGATGACATAGCTAAAACAATGATTATAAATGAGACATAGCTAAACACTGATTATAACTGATGACATAGCTAAAAACACTGATTATAACTGATGACATAGCTAAACACTGATTATAACTGATGACATAGCTAAACACTGATTATTAACTGATGACTAGCTAAACACTGATTATAACCGATGACATAGTAAACCTGATTATAACTTATGACCTAAACTCATGACATCGTAAACACTGATTATAACAGATGACACAGCTAAACACTGATTATAACCGATGACATAGCTTAACACTGATTATAACGATGACATAGCTAACACTGATTATAACTGATGACACAGCTAAACACTGATTATAACTGATGACACAGCTAAACACTGATTATAACTGATGACACATCTAAACACTGATTATAACCGATGACACAGCAAAGCACTGATTATAACCGATGACATAGTTTAACACTGATTATAACCGATGACATAGCTAAACACTGATTATAACCGATGACATAGCTAAATATTGATTATAACCGATGACATAGCTAAACACTGATTATAACCGATGACATAGCTAAACACTGATTATAACCGATGACATAGCGAAACGCTGATTATAACCGATGACATAGCTAAACACTAATTATAACCGATGACATGCTGATTATAACTGATGACACAGCTAAACGCTGATTATAACTGATGACACAGCTAAACGCTGATTATAACTGATGACACAGCTAAACGCTGATTATAACTGATGACACAGCTAACGCTGATTATAACTGATGACACAGCTAAAACGCTGATATAAACTGATGACACAGCTAAACGTGATTATAACTGATGACACAGCTAAACGCTGATTATAACTGATGACACAGCTAAACGTGATTATAAATGGATGACACAGCTAAAACGCTGATTATAACTGATGACATAGCTAAACGCTGATTATAACTGGACATAGTAAACGCTGATTACTAACTGATGACATAGCTAAACCTGATAAACTGATGACTAGCTAACTGATTATAACTGATGACATAGCTAAACGCTGATTATAACTGATGACACAGCTAAACGCTGATTATAACTGATGACCAGCTAAACGCTGATTATAACTGAGTGACACAGCTAAACGCTGATTATAACTGATTGAAAGCTAACGATTTATATGCAAGCAACTGAACGTGACACGCTAAACGCTGATTATATCTGATGACATAGCTAAACACTGATTATAAACTGTGACATAGCTAAACACTGATTATAAATGATGAATAGCTAAACACTGATTATAACTGATGACATAGCTAAACACTGATTATAAACGGATGACATAGCTAAAACACTGATTATAATGAGGACATAGCTAAACAACTGATATAAACTGATAACACAGCTAAACGCTGATTATAACTGAGACACAGCTAAACGCTGATTATAACTGATGACACCGCTAAACGCTGATTATAACTGATGACATAGCTAAACACTGATTATAACTGATGACATGGCTAAACACTGATTATAACTGATGACATAGCTAAACACTGATTATAATGATGAATAGCTAAACACTGATTATAACTGATGACATGGCTAACACTGATGATAAACCGATGACATAGCTAAACACCTGATTATAACGATGAATAGCTAAAACACTGATTATAACGGATGACATAGCTAAACACTGATTATACTGATGACATAGCTAAACCTACATGGTTATAACTGAGACATAGACTAAACACTGATTATAACTATGAGTACCGACTGGATCTGTAAATGAACATACAGCCACCTGGCCGTACTGCTCGTGAGAACATCTGCGTTCATAGCCCCACCCCCCTCCCGCCCCTCTGGCCCTAAATTGTGCAGCAGCCACCCACACACTTACGCCACCCGAACCCAGTCTGGTGCGCAGGTGATCCAGCCGAAGACAGGACTAAATATTGCCACTGTGCAGTACTGGAAACTGTGGTCGTGCAGCGTATCTTGCCTTCTGCGCGCCAAAGTAAGACCCCAATGCCCAGCGCACCTCGGCCAGAATGTGGTGTTGCAGTCAAGCCGGCCTCACATCAACTGCCGACTACTGCGTGCAGACTGTTCACCAGGTATGAATTGGTAGCCAGCTTGCACATCCAGATGGTTGGCCAGAGCGAGCTGTGAAGGACGCCGGGTCTGGGGGTTTGTCTGTGGGGAGATTACACATAGCAGTTTCCAAGCGGCCACGTGCTGTCTCAAATTAACAAGCTGGGGAGCCGAGCCGAGTGGAGCTTGCCTTGTATCTGCAAGACCGCGCAAGCAGTGTCAAGGGGCTCTTAAACCACCTCTGCTGGGGCCAAGGCTTTCCATACTCCGATTCAAAGATTAGCGTCGTGTCGAACCCAAGGACGTAGCAGTTGATGGGGGCGGAGGGAAGGAGGAGGAATTTCACATGGCTGCGATTACCCTGGGCGCGACTGGACCGGGAAGATAGTGGTGCTGTCAGTTCCTCTGACCTACTGCTCCAGAATCCGGGCCCAACATAGTGGCATGCGAGCCATCATATGCCTCTCAAGAAGACCGGTACGGTGCCCAGGTTGCTGCCTTTCTGTCCCAGTCTAAAAGTTGCAGGCACCAAATGCACACTGCCAAACCATGTGGCACGGGAGCCATGAGAAAGAACTCCCACACAGCAGAAGACAACCAGCATGCACTGGAGCAGAGGTCACTGTCGTTGGGGGGCTGGCGGCACTGGAACAGCCGTACTCACGAGCAGCACTAGGTGCAACTAGACGCACCGCCTTCTGCCCCTACCCCTGATCCAACGTCTCTATCTATCCTCCTCTCTCCTTGTGGCACCCATGATACGATCGCCGTGGCCTCATTGTGCACTTCCACCTCCTCAATACTGGAGGATGGGTCATTACATAGCAGCAGCATGATGTGGGACCTCCACCCACCCCTACTATAGTTCCTGGTGCTCCTGGATGGACAGCTGCTTGTTTGTAACAACATCAACCTCTGTCCTCCTGTGCACTGAGCACTTTCCTAAGCATCGGGGGCGACAGGAAAATTGGGCATCAGTGCAAAGCTCCTCTCAAGCACACTAGCCCCACACATAGTGTGCGAAAACACTCCTGAGACCTCTCCTCCGGATCCCCGAACGAGTAAGGCGCCAGTTGGGTACGCAACTCCTGAGTAAAGCAGGATCACGGGTCAGCCCACAGCTAGGAGCTCAGCGTGAGGACAGGCGAGGAGCAGGTGACAGGGATCTCAGGAGCAGCTGTTGCTTGAGCCTGTTAGAGGTGGATGGAGGAAGGGCGGGGTAATCCACCTTACTACCCACCTTTCCTGATAGAAGGGATAGGCCTTAGTGCGGCTACCTGCCAGATCCCTTCTGCGAAGGGTCAGGAGCTCCGGACCAGAGCTTCAGAGTGGCTTCCTCTGCTCCCCTGCTCCTGGCTCTCCCTCTTGACCCTGCCAGACATTTCCCTATACACACACACACAAGATAACAAAAAGACCAAGTGACAAATGACAAGCGGACAAAACACCTGTAACAAAACAGAAGAAGCAAATAAAACACAAAGCTTTTGTTTACACAAACAAAAAGAACAAACCAGAAATATTTTTTTTACAATAAAGCACAATATGGACACAGACACAACTGACGCAAACAGCAGATCAGACAGCAAAAGTCTGATTGGCTGCTAAAGGCAGCTACTGTCAGCTACACAAATACACAGGACGCTGAACACAGATACAGAAAGACAAACAAAAACAGGACACCTAGACCTATAAAAGGTACTAACACAAGAATTTCCCAGAGAGTTATAGGGGGGTTAGGACCTTAAAAGGACTTGGGTTCAAAAAAACCAAAAGGAAGGTAGTCCTTAAAGGGATGTTGGGTCTAAGATGTAGTGATTACGGGGTGGTTAGCAAAAAGTGCTAAACCACCATACTGAAAATCCACACACAGAAAGACTCAGAAGCCTCCTCACCAGTTCTAGTCAATCCCTAATAATCTAGTGCTTAGTATGGAGCATGATAATTTGCTAACCATGTTATTGTAATCAGTTATACATAGTGCACTTAGACGAAATATTTACTAAGTTGAGTTTAGTACTTCGGACTATTCATCCAGTTATACTCAGCGTTAGGCATAGTGATAGGTGCAGGTGTAGAGACACTGCAGGGCGTTAGCGGCAAGTGGGATGTCATCAGTCTATCACGCCAGTGCTTGCTATGTCATCAGTTGAAAACCAAGTTTTCTTAGCGAGTTTGTCACAAGTATAATTCCTGCCTTAGACTATGTCTCAGTTATCATATTGTATTTAGCAATATCAGCAGATTTCTTTTAATCCAACTGATGTTAGCTAATGACGGCCATCATATGCATTATCATTTAGTATTAGATAAGTGTACATTGGTTATGAAGTCAGGCTAATCTATTCTTCTTTTACAAGCAATGTTAGCTTATATTATTGGTAATTATCAGTTGCTTAGCTATATTATTGCGTAATTATCAGTGCTAGCGATTTATCGGTTAATTATCAGGTGACTTAGTCTAATATTAATCGGGTAAATCATCATTTTTAGGCTATATTATCCTGATTAACTATATGCTGTGCTTAGCCAAAATCCTGCGTTTATCAGCTTAGGACTATATTATCAATTACTTAGATATTTAGTTATAGGTAATCGTATTCAGTGCTTAGCCATGTATATTATCATAAGCGATCCGAAATCGGCCTCAATTATAATTATTAGGCCTATACTTAATATAGGCTGAATATATCAGGGCCTGTAGAGATATTTATCGGAGAATATCCAGTGAATTAGCTAGTTATTATCGGTTAATATCTAGTGGCTTAGCCTGATATATCTGGGTTAATTATACATATTTAAGAGTTATTATCATTGGTAAATTACGAAGGTGACTTAGGCTATAATCGCGTGTAATATCAATTGCTTAGCTATATTATTGGTAATTATAAGTGCTTAGCTATATTATTGGTAATTATCAGTGCTTAGCTATATTATCGGTAATTATCAGTGCTTATATATTATCGGTAATTATCAGTGCTTAGCTATATTATCGGTAAATTATCAGTGCTTAGCTATATTATCGGTAATTATCAGCTTAGCTATATTATCGGTAATTATCAGTGCTTAGCTATATTATCGGTAATTATCAGTGCTTAGCTATATTATCGGTAATTATCAGTGCTTAGCTATATTATTGGTAATTATCTGTGCTTAGCTATATTATTGGTAATTATCAGTGCTTAGCTATATTATCGGTAATTATCAGTGCTTAGCTATATTATCGGTAATTATCAGTGCTTAGCTATATTATCGGTAATTATCAATGCTTAGCTATATTATCCGTAATTATCAGTGCTTAGCTATATTATCCGTAATTATCAGTGCTTAGCTATATTATCCGTAATTATCAGTGCTTAGCTATATTATCCGTAATTATCAGTGCTTAGCTATATTCCTAAATTCCTACAGAAAAGAACTTTTGGGTCTCACAAGGAAGGTTAGTCCTTAAAAGGACTGTTGGGTCTCAAGATGTATGAATACAGGTGTGGTTAACAACAAGTGCTAAACCACCATACTGAAATCCACACACAGAAAGCTCAGAAGCTCACAAGTTCTAGTCAATCCCTAATAATCAGTGCTTAGGTATGTCAGCAATTATAATTTGTACCATGCTATGTAATCAGTTATAATAAGTGCTTAGCAATTTTATAAGTTATATTCTGTACTTCGCTATTTCATCAGTTATAATCAGCGTTTAGCTATGTCATCAGTTATAATCAGCGTTTAGCTATGTCATCAGTTATAATCAGTGCTTAGCTATGTCATCAGTTAAAACCAGTTCTTAGCGATGTCACAAGTTATAATTCGTGCTTAGCTATGTCATCAGTTATCATTTGTATTTAGCAATATCATCAGTTTTAATCAATGTTTAGCTAATGTACGTCATCAATTATAATTTGTATTTAGATATGTCATTGGTTATAATCAGTGCTAATCTATTTCTTCTTTTACAAGCAATGCTTAGCTATATTATTGGTAATTATCAGTGCTTAGCTATATTATTGTGTTTGGCTATGTCATCGGTTATAATCAGTGTTTAGCTATGTCATTGGTTATAATCAGCGTTTAGCTATGTCATCGGTTATAATCAGTGTTTAGCTATGTCATCGGTTATAATCAGTGTTTAGCTATGTCATCGGTTATAATCAGTGTTTAGCTATGTGGGAAAAATTTTCCATGATCAAGATGTTTTACGGGGCTGAGAACATCCAACTTAATGTCACAACCCTACAATGGATCCAATAGTGCAGCTCCACCACGAAAAGTCCTACATGGTCTCATAAATACTCTTCATCTTCCAAACAACCTAAACCAACCCTGTATATGGTAAGACAATTTCATGGAGACCCCAGGGGGTCATGAAAGGCAAGTAGAGAGATGTCCTATTGTGGACCAGCTATAGGGTCCTAGTAGAACAAAACCTGGGAATTTCAAAGGAAACTGCAGACTTGGAGTTTACATTTCGGACTGAACATTCCACAACATTGGAAGAAGAAACGTCCAGTCAGAAAAATCACTGCCCTCCCATCAAATAAAGAAAATAAAGGGGAAGCTAAATAAATAAGAGAAAATCTCTCTAGAACGTTGGAAAGCCTCTCCTGACGTGTGTTTAGGTTACAACAAAGGGGATTTTTTTTTATCAAATTGTCCCCTGGGGGGCTCAATAATTATAAATCAAACAGATGTTTAGAAATGTAAACCCAACGCAGGGAAAGATTCAGTAACTCAATGACATTCAGTCTCTTGGGCTTCGTCCAACTCAAAAAAGGGGGAGAGTCTTGTCAAATGGAAAAAGAGGAAATGCGAGGGGGGGGTCAATTCATATTCTTAGATAAGGGAACACTAATGTCGAGATGAGAAGTTAAAGGTCATAATTTTCGTCGTTGGCACTGCACCCTTTGATACGGTAAATTAACATGGGCATAAACAGAGGTAAAAAAAAAAGTGTTCTAATTTTCAGCCTTTACTTCCCCTTTAATCAATTAGAAACCAAAAAGTAGATTGTGTGATGTGACGCCAGAGATAACCGCAATCCAACAAGAAATCTACATTCAGTATCAAGCGACGTTACTGTACCAATGATAATATTTACTAAAAACATGAAAACTGATAATAAACACATCAAATTATTACTAAAATATCATCAATATGAATGTAGCCTTTAAAGGTTGAATATATGACATTAGAAAGGACCTTATATGATAGGGATATCAAACTTGTGGCCCTTTCGAGATGGTTTTAAAACTACAACTCCCGCATTCCTGTAGTTTTCAAAACATCTGTAAATAAGATGTTACAATGTGCCATGAAATGGGATTATTCTCGTTAGAATGAGGAATTGTCAATTTTACTTCTTTTGTAGCTACAGAGACACCTGGGAATCAGTGGGACCCCAGACGGTTTGGTTACTGTAAAGTGTGATCACATTGTTCAAAATATGTTCCCTGCTCTGTGGACCTTCCGGATATTTTCTCAGGATTTCAAGCCCTCCTGGGTAATCCATATATACTGTATGTCCCCTCAGCCTCCTCTTCTCCATGATACATACTGGTACAGACTCTCTCTGCAGACTCAAATTTTTAAAGTTTTATAGCATTTAAGGGATTTGTTTACAGGAAGAACACTGTTTGGGTAGAGAAGCTCAAAACCTCATTTTTCAATGATCAACAAACAAAGTAGCACAGAGCAGACAAGGGCAACATTACAATCCTACAATAATCGTGTTACGACACACGACTGGTGTGTGGTGCCAATAGACAAAAGCAACTGTGATGGGGAGGACCCTTTATGCTCCATTACCCCAAAATTCACCAAAAAAATAATAATGTTTCCACGTACTTCCCCTTGATTCAAGGTTGTAACAGATTTCCCACTGTGTTTTATTTATTATTATTTAATCATTTTTGCACCTTACCCTGGATCGGTCTGCGGGCGTCTATGTATCTCTGTCTAGTTACGAGTCCGGCAGTCTATCTATCTCTGTCTAGTTACAGAGTCCGGCAGTCTGTCTGTCTTTTAGATTTCAAGGCCTATGCGAGTGCATATTACATTATTATTATTATTATTATTACATATAGGTCTCTCTCATTGAAAAGCCAATTACCAATTACCAGGGTCTACACTTCCTTTGGTTCCTTGTCCCTCTGACACCCAGTAGAGTGCAAACTGTCAGTCGTTAAGAATTACAGTAAATAATGCATTATCATAAACCATGCTTATCTAATCCACACTAATTTGTTCAGACAGCCACACACACACACACACACACAACACACACACCACACACACACCTTAAAGGACCATTGGACTGTATTAATTAACTCTACCAGGTTTACTATCTTTAACATTATATCGTTTATATATTATATTCTCTATCCAAAGCCCAGGGCTTCCTACGGACTTTTGCCATATGAGTCATTTTTAGCGTTTTTATACAGTGGAAATAGTAAAAACGTTTATGTTACATTTCTTTTTTAGACCTTACATGAACCCCTTGAAAAGCATTGTTAAAAAAAAAAAAAGAAAAGTTCTACCCTTTAATGATTTTATATAGCACTTTATACATATAATAATCTCCCTGGTAACAGAGTCTGTTTAACCTTTGCATGCCCCCTACAGCTGAATAAGTCCCTCGCTCCTCCGTTACTTAACATTTGATTGTAACCAATCAGAACTGACTTTTTAACATTATAACTGGGCCAGCTCTGTCAGAGAGAATTTCTGATTGGTCCTAATAGGTTACATTGTCTTGAATCCATCTTAACTTATATTTAAAAAAAAAACTCTTTGTATTTTTAATAATCCTCATTTTTATTTAAAGGACTCTATACCGAAAAATAGGTTATTTTAAATTAACCATAACTGGGAACTATAATTCTTCCCAACCACCACTGTATAATTTTTTTGTTGATTGCCCTATTTCTCTTAAAGATAAAAAGATCAAAACTTCTTATATTTCAGTGTCAATCAGTTCCTTGCTCTCAAAAACTATTTTTTCTGTGAGTAGTTTTGTAGCTGGAATGGTGACAGAGATATTGACAGTTGGAATGCTGGGTGCAGGCTTGACAGTTGGGTTGTGGGGAAAAGTCAGGTCAGATGGAAGTGGGAGTGGTTAAAAGAGGAGGGGGATACTGCTCCTAAACAATGTGTGCTGGATTGAAGGCATGCAGCAAACACACACAAATCAGAGTAAGTGCTACTACATGTATTCAATTATAGATTAATCATTTTTTCAGTATAGTGTCCTTTTAAGACAAAAAAAAAGGTGTCACCCCAGGTACAATCACTATTACAATGAAAGGGCAGGGACATTGAGATGTTTTCCTTACTGTTTCATGGACAGATCTGCTGACTGGCGGGGAGCAGGGTGATGTCATAGCAAGTAGAAACAGAGATCTGCCATTGTAGCTCTTCTACTAGGGCAGAACTACAGTTCAGCCTCACCTTTACAAACACGGTAAAACAACAAAATGTAAGAAACCCCTTGGAGGGGTTGAATTAAATTGGACCAACGTGTAAACAAATCAAATTTATTTCTGTTATATTGTTGTATAACATAATCATTAATAATATATTATTTATAGTTACAGGTTACAGAGCATTCGCACCATGAACAAACAATTACACAGTAACCAACAGAAACCGTTTAGAACTATGCATTAATTGTTCTTACAGCAGTTGACAATCAAAAAACTAATTGTTCCCCACCAGTAAAGTGGGTCATGAGATGCCCATTGGATTAAAGGAGTTAGGGGTGCAAAGCTGATTGGTTTAGATGCAATGTTTCATGTGACATCAAGCAGTGATGCATAAATTCAGTTTTGGGAGAAGTATGAAAATGGAGAAAATGAGTATAATGATTAACATCTTATTTTATTTGTAGCCATCGTAACACCTTAAACCTCTGTCTTTAGGAATCTAACTGTAATAGACTAGTAAAGCGAGTGCTGATTGGTGAGATTTGGGCCAATGAAAAAGAGGATTTTGCAGATGAGATCAATATTGAAAAGCAATATTCTAGGAAGATAAAAATGAACTCAGGGAGCCGGGTAAGTAGTAATTCTGTTCTACGATGACAGAGGGCGCCAGACTCCAGGGATGGCAATGTAAATACAAGTCCCAGTGACAGCAGAATGTGATGTTCTCCAAGTGTTGGACGGGGACAGGTAAACTGGAATATTCACGGTTCCAGAGTGTAAACATTTCCATTACAAAGTGCCAAAGGTTCTATTAACCAACTTCACTGAAATATTATTATTATAGGATTTTTAGCGCCAACATCTCCGTAGCGCTTTACAATTACATGTATACATTGACATCAGGCCCTGCCCCGAAGAGCTTACAATCTAATCACATTTATTTGACACATACAACCTATCAGTATGTCTTTATGATTGTGGGGGAAACCGGAGTGCCCGGAGGAAAACCACCCAAGCACAGGGAGAATATACAAACTCCTTGCAGATGTGTCCAAGGGTGGATCGAACTCAGGACTTCAGCGCTGCAAGGTATCAGTGCTAACCACTAAGCCACCGTCCAAAATGACACAATTCACCAACAGTTTCCATTCCAGGTTAGGGAGAGAAAAAGGCAGAATGAGAAAACCATCAATGCGCTACACCCTTAACACCCTAGTGGGTGTGGTCATGGCAGGAGGCTTTTTTTTTTTTTAAAGAGAAATGTACTACCAATTTCAGCTTGCTTTGTAGCAGAACTATAAGTTCCCCCCTGAGACGCGTTTGTAAGCACAAACTTAACCTCCTTGCAGGTTTACTAACACTATGCAAATGTTACCATGAATTATTAAGTATTGGGTGGAGAATTAATAGAATTAAACTCTCTAAAAAAATTAGAACTCTAAATACCTAAAAACTAGAATTAACTCTCTAAAAAAAACACTATAATCCTTGTTGGGTCTTCAAACTGTTAAAATAAAACATTTTCCATAATAAATGCTTCAATCTTATTTAATCTTAATCTTTCTTTATCTTCCCCCCCCCCTTGTCTCTACCGTCTGTCTCTTCTCATCTACCTCCCTCCTCCTCTCTATCTCACCATCTCTCCCTCTGCTTCTCTCCTCTTTCTCTTCTTTGTCTTTCTCCCGCAGTCAAACAATAATGTCATTTCCCAGATTCCAAGATGCCAAGGGGGCACCGTGTCAGATACTTTCAACGTCCAGCTACATTTCTAAAAACAAATCTCCCTTTCATACACTAATTACCCCTCGTTAGGGCACTGCCAGCGCATGTGGCTGTTAATGGTTTGGGTCTGGATTATGGAAAATCTCCGGAGGTTCACATCAACTTTCTAATAGTGATGGCCCAGTTCGTGGATCCGAACCCGGATCTGCAGCGAATTTACCTCGTTTGCGAAACGGTGGATATCGCGGATTTTCTGGTTTCCGCTTCTGAACTTTTCCGAACCGCGTTTTCGAAAATGTTCGAAATTACGAGGATTTCTCAAATTTTCAAAATACGTGAAAATACGAGAAGTCCTCATAATTCTAAATTTGCGGATTTTTTACATTTTTGGACGGAGCAACCCACATTTTCGGGTCCGTATTTTCGAAGAAACCCCGTATTTTCGAAGATATAGTATTTTCGAAGAATCCCCATATTTTCCAGAAAACCCCGTATTTTCGGATTTTGGCAAACTTTCATTTTAATAGGTTTTAATGGGTCCGTTCGCGGATTTTCGAATTTTCAATATTTTTTCGCAAAAAACGCGGATCCTCGAGCGGACCGGCTTTTGCGAAGTCCGGACATCTCTACTTTCTAAGGGTTTTACAGGTAACAAATGGACAGTTAAATAAAGTCTTATATTAGTTTGTAATATTTATATTTTTTAATGCGGATAACTCCCAGCCTAACCCCCCCTCCCCCCTCTAACTTGTAGTCTAGAATTGATAATTAAATAATGTATCAAAACTCCTGCAGTTACCGCCCCTTAACTAATTAGCGTTTCAGACATGCTCAGTTTGCTTTTCCAATTAGATTCTTTGTATCTTCTGTTCTAGAGGCCATACAATTATCTGGTTTATGCAGATGACGGGCAGTTCCCATAGAAAGTATCAATGTTATAACCAGGGGCATTTCTAGGGTTTTTGAGTCAAATTTTGTAAAAAAGTCCTCCCAGCTGTATTAGGCGGCACAAGGTGGGCGTGGATTCTGGGTGTGGGCGTGGATTCTGGTTGTGGCCTGGCTTCCAGTTGTGGCCATGGCTAAACACTTAATAAATTCAAATAGATAGATGATAGATAGATAGATGATCCCATTGATAAGATTTGGTGATAGAATGTGGATAACTGGGAATCTGGTGGGTAAAAAGGAACTGTTGAATAACAGGAAAAAGACAATTATAATAGAAAATTGCCCCACACAGCGGGGTGTTTGTGCAGCTTGACAAAGGGCAGTTTTTCATAATTTTATGAACTCCCTTACCGCAGTGGCTCTGCAGGGGTACAGGCTCCCCTGGCACTACAGGGGTAAATACCAATGATCCCCACCCCGCGAAGGAGCGAGCGGCACCCGGACCACCGTGAGGGAGCGGGGAGTACGATCTTTCTGAATATAAGCTGGAACGTCGATACCTGTGAACTGATCCATTAAGTGAAAGGCATGGGGTTTTGTGACACCTGTGCCTCCTATTGCCTAAGTGAGTGTATAGACAGATCTCCATATCATATACATGGGTCTATCTAGGTCATCTTTTTTTTGTTTGGAATCCAGGTTTTTTTTTTTGCCGCTTTTTACCCCAGAGGTGCCACCTGAGGCAAATGTCTCACTCTGCCTCATTAGAGAAGAGGCACTGGTTACCCCTAGGAAACCGTTAGTTATTTCAACATTCGAAACAAAGCAGATCAAGTCTCATTTTTGGGAATAATTACAAACCTTTTCATTACCAATCTGTCCCTTTAAAAAATGCTAACAAGTGGGACCTGCCACTACAGATTTATCTACCAAAGTAATTAAATATCACCCATTCCACCCAAACTAAATATTCACTATCTAACAAACCTTTAGATTTATTTACATTGGATCATTTGGCTTCAAAATAGCTATAAAGGGCCATTGGTATTTATAGGAAGTACGCATACGTTATCCCAGATGGTTGTTGTCAAACTGCAATCTCAGACGTAGTCTGGAACAATTACAGATCTGATATAAAAACATAACATACATCCCCCCTATTACAAAGGTTCCATAGAAACGGAGGCCCAGATGACATTAATGATGAGGTGCTGGGATCTGTACAATAAAGGGGCAGGGAGAGAAATTACACAGTAATCTTAGTGTGTCAGGATCAGAGAGATATCAGAAGGGAATCACAAGGATCTGTACAGCTGAACTTAATGGCCAATTCCACAAGCAAAACATATTAACTGTACAGTCTGTTCATTCACCGGTGTGAGGGACAGGATGGGATTAAACAGTGACTATTCTGTAACTATATTGTTATAAATGGCACTTATGTCATCAGGGCTTAGCTATGTTATAATCAGTTATAATCAGTGTTTAGCTATGTCAATCTGTTTATAATCAGACTAGTTTAGCATGTCATCAGTTATAATCATGTTAGCTAGTCCGTTAGTGTTGCTATGTCATTGTTATAATCAGTGTTTAGCTATCATCAGTTTAATCAGTGTTTAGCTATGTCATCTGTTATAATCAGTGTTTAGCTATGTCATCAGTTATAATCAGTGTTTAGCTATTCATCAGTTATAATCAGTGTTAGCTATGTCATCTGTTTATTAATCAGTGTTTAGCTATGCATCAGTTTAAGCAGTTTTAGATAGGTCATCGTTATAATAGTGTTTAGCTATGTCATCGTTATAATCAGTGTTTAGCTAGTCATCAGTTATAATCAGGTTTAGCTATTCATCAGTTATAATCAGTGTTTAGCTATGTCATCGTTTAATCAGTGTTTAGCTATGTCATCTGTTATAATCATGTTTAGCTATGTCATCTGTTATAACAGTGTTTAGCTATGTCATCATATTAATCAGTGTTTAGCTATGTCATCGTTAATCAGTGTTAGCTATGATCGTTTAATCAGTTAGCTATGTCATCGTTATAATCAGTGTTTAGATGTCATAGTTATAATCGTGTTTAGCTATGTCATCAGTTTATAATCAGTGTTTAGCTATGTCATCTGTTATAATCAGATGTTTAGCTATGTCATCAGTATAATCAGTGTTAGCTTAGCTAGTCATCAGTTATAATCAGTGTTTAGCTATGTCATCTGTTTAATCAGTGTTTAGCTATGTCATCTGTTATAACGTGTTTGGCTATGTTATCAGTTATAACCAGGGTTTAGCTATGTACAGTTATACCAGTGTTTAGCTTGTCATCAGTTATAATCAGTGTTGGCTATGTCATCAGTTATAACCAGTGTTTAGCTATGTCATCAGTTATAATCAGTTTTGGCTATGTCATCAGTTATAAACCAGTGTTCATTATGTCATCAGTGTTGCTTGTGTACAATAAGAAATAATGTAACCCCTACTTTAAAATATAATTTAAAGTCACCTTGGAGCTTCTTAGGCTCTATAACTCATGGGCAGTGGCACAACTACTGCCTCACCACACACCGTGACCACGGGGGGGCGAGAGAGTAGCAGGGCCAGCCACAAGCCCATAATCTCTGGGACCCGAACCAGAAGTTTGGGTCGGTCTTTTAAATAGCTGATTGCGCGCATGTGTCACTCATTTTTAACAGCTGATCAGGGAGGGGCCCGTCTCCAATCTCACTGGGGGCCCGGACCCCTGCAGTTATGCCCCTGCTCATGGCCTTGTGTGTTTCTATAGGGCCAGGCCATAAAACTATTTGGTGTCTTCTAATATCCTTATTTTACAACAGGGATGCCTTACCAGAAATTGCGCAAGCCAATCATATTGCAGTATGCTGCTGATATGAGCAAAGAGTATTGCTGCAATGTGATTGGTCAAGGTGGGCCAATCACATTTATAAGGTTGCGTCTCCCCCAGGAATATACATGTGACATTCTATAATGACCCGATCGTAGCACCTTATAACACATAGATAAGACAACCACGCGTTTCATTACCATTTGCAGAATCAGGTGTCGTTTAATTGGGTGGAGCCTATATCTCGAGAAAATATGGACAGAAAGACAGGTGAAATAACTGATGGCAGCCAATGTAAAGAGAACCTGTCATTTTGTGAGTCACAGAGTCTCCGGCACTCAGTGTTACCATATAAAGGACAAGGTAAATCATTACATTTGTTTTTCTGAGCGACTGAAAGTCACATAGTCAGGAGAGAAACATTCCAGGTAAACCTTCCGTCTCCGTTACTGAATACTGGTCAGGCTGCCCAATGTCCGCAGTCCCTATGGGATTATTTTCTATTGCTGCATAAACACCAATCACGACCCCAACAGGTCAATAAACAACATAAAGAAATCAGTCAGGACAGATCCCAAACTAAACTAACGGGAGCTGCCATGTGTGTACGACTGTCAGTCAGCTCCTAAAACAGTAAATGAGTTTTATAGATAAGCACAATATGTAAAAGACAAGAAGGGTCCCAAGCAAACCTAGGGCCCATTCAGTCTTATGCTGGGTAAAACACCATGCAATTTTTTGGCCTAAATGACCGACAGTTCAGTGTATTGGCCATGAGGTAGAAAAAATGTGCAGGTTTGCAGCAACTGACAACATCCAACCATTTGTCATCCGAATATATGTATTACCAGTTATAATCAGCGTTTAGCTATGTCATCAGTTATAATCAGCGTTTAGTATGTCATCCGTTTAATCAGCGTTAGCTATTAGCTATGTCATCAAATCAGCGTTGTATGTCATCAGATATAATCAGGTTGTATGTCATCAGATATAATCAGGGTTTAGCCATGCATCGTTTAATCAGGTTTATCTATGTCATCGGTTATAATCAGTGTTTAGCTATGTCATCATGTTATAATCAGCGTTTAGCGGTGTCATCAGTTATAATCGGTGTTTTTAGCTATGTCATCAGTTATAATCAGTGTTAGCTATGTCATCATATATCTGTTTAGTATGTCATAGTTTAATCAGTGTTTAGCTATGTCATCAGTTATAATCAGTGTTTAGCTATGTCATCAGTTATAATCAGTGTTTAGCTTTGTCACCAGTTATAATCAGTGTTTAGCTATGTCACCAGTTATAATCAGTGTTAAGCTATGTCACCAGTTATAATCAGTGTTAAGCTATGTCATCAGTATAATCAGTGTTTAGCTATGTCATCAGTTATAATCAGTGTTTAGCTCATGTCATCAGTTATAACCAGTGTTTAGCTAGTCATCAGTTATAATCAGTGTTAGCTATGTATCCGTTATAATCAGTGTTTAGCTATGTCATCAGTTATAATCAGTGTTTTAGCTATGTCACGGTTATAATCAGTGTTTAGCCATGTCATCAGTTAAATCAGTGTTAGTCTATGTATCAGTTATAATCAGTGTTTAGCTATGTCATCAGTTATAATCAGTGTTTAGCCATGTCATCAGTTATAATCAGTGTTTAGCTATGTCATCAGTTATAATCAGCGTTTAGCGGTGTCATCAGTTATAATCAGCGTTTAGCTGTGTCATCAGTTATAATCAGCGTTTAGCTGTGTTATCAGTTATAATCAGTGTTTAGCTATGTCCTCAGTTATAATCAGTGTTTAGCTATGTCATCCGTTATAATCAGTGTTTACATGTATCAGTTATAATCAGTTGTTAGCTATGTCATCAGTTATAATCAGTGTTTAGCTATGTCATCAGTTATAATCAGTGTTTAGCTATGTCATCAGATATAATCAGCGTTTAGCGGTGTCATCAGTTATAATCAGCGTTTAGCTGTGTCATCAGTTATAATCAGCGTTTAGCTGTGTCATCAGTTATAATCAGCGTTTAGCTGTGTCATCAGTTATAATCAGCGTTTAGCTGTGTCATCAGTTATAATGTTAGCTGTCATCAGTGTACAGTTTAGCTATGTCATCAGTTATAATCGCAGTTAGCTATGTCATAGTTATAATCGCGTTTAGCTATGTCATCAGTTATAATCAGCGTTTAGCTATGTCATCAGTTATAATCAGCGTTTAGCTATGTCATCAGTATAATCAGCGGTTTAGCTGTGTCATCAGTTATAATCAGCGTTTAGCTGTGTCATCATTATAATCAGCGTTTAGCTGTGTCATCAGTTTATATCAGGTTTTAGCTGTGTCATCAGTTATAATCAGCGTTAGGTGTCATCAGTTATAATCAGCGTTTAGCTGTGTCATCAGTTATAATCAGCGTTAGCTGTGTCATACGTTATAATCAGCGTTTAGCTGTGTCATCGTTATAATCAGCGTTTAGCTGTGTCATCAGTTATAATCAGTCAGTTCATCGGTTATAATTCAGGTGTTTAGCTATGTCATCGGTTATATCAGCTCGGTTTAGCTATGTCATCGGTGTTATAATCAGTGTTTAGCTATGTCATCGGTTATAATCAGTGTTTAGCTATGTCATCGGTTATAATCAGTGTTTAGCTATGTCATCGGTTATAATCAGTGTTTAGCTATGTCATCGGTTATAATCAGTGTTTAGCTGTGTCATCGGTTATAATCAGTACAGACTTTGAATACATCACGTTAGAGATTGCGCGTGTGATTGAAGGACTTGAATACATCACAGTTAGAGTTGCAGTGTGAATTGGAGGACTATGAATACATCACAGTTAGAGATTGCAGTGTGATGGAGGACTATGAATACATCACAGTTGAGATTGCAGTGTGATTGGAGTGACTTTGAATACACACAGTTAGAATTGCAGTGTGATTGGAGACTTTGAAAACATCAATTTGTGATTGCAGTGTGATTGGAGGACTTTGACCACATCACAATTAGAGATTGCAGTGTGATTGGAGGATTGATTACATCACAGTTAGAGATTGCAGTGTGATTGGAGGATTGATTACATCACAGTTAGAGATTGCAGTGTGATTGGAGGACTTTGAATACATCACAGTTAGAGATTACAGTGTGATTGGAGGACTATGAATACATCACAGTGAATGCAGTGTGATTGGGGACTTTGAATCATCACAGTTAGAGATGCAGTGTGATTGGAGGACTTTGAAAACATCAATTTGTGATTGCAGTGTGATTGGAGGACTTTGACCACATCACAATTAGAGATTGCAGTGTGATTGGGAGATTGATTACATCACAGTTAGAGATTGCAGTGTGATTGGAGACTTTGATCACATCACAATTAGAGATTGCTGTGTAATTGGAGGACTTTGTTTACATCACAGTGAGAGATTGCAGTGTGATTGGAGGACTTTGATTACATCACAGTGAAAGATTGCAATGTGATTGGAGGACTTTGATTACATCACATTGAAGATTGCTGTGTGATTGGAGGACTTTGATTACATCACAATGAGAGATTGCAGTGTAATTGGAGACTTTACATCACAGTGAGAGATTGCAGTGTGATTGGAGGACTTTGATACATCACAGTGAGAGATTGCAGTGTGATTGGAGGACTTTGTTACATCACAGTGAGAGATTGCAGTGTGATTGGAGGACTTTGATAACATCACAGTGGAGATTGCAGTGGATTGGAGGACTTTGATTACATCACAGTGAAATATTGCAATGTGATTGGAGGACTTTGATACATCACAGTGAGAGATTGCAGTGTGATTGGAGACTTTGATACACATCACAGTGAGAGATTGCATGTGATTGGAGGACTTTGATAACATCACAGTGAAAGATTGCAGTGTGATTGGAGGACTTTGATAACATCACAATGAGAGATCACAGAGTTCACTAAAGGTCACAACAAATTTTGATGGCAACAATTGTATTGTGTTCACAAAACCAGTTCTGTGACATTTGAAGTGTTTTTTTTCCTGACCAGTAAAGCTGTTATATGAGGTCAGAGGAAGATTCTCTGTGCACTCAGCCCTTAACGTTCTATGTATAGAATCCCGACATTACAAAACAACCAAGCACAAAAGGATTTCCACAGAATGGAAACACCTCCAGTAAACAGCTAATGACATAGCCAGCAGTGTGGGGTCTCGTACAGAATGTTTCCCTGTTTATATGACTAACCACTCACTTAACAACACACTGAGACTATTATTAACCCGCGCGGCACATGCTAATTCCCACCTCTGCCATCTCTGCCTCTCAAACAGTCAGGTGCTAACAGAACTGCCCTGCTACGTTAACAACCCTGCTTGGTTAACCCTTTCAATGCCAAGACGCCTTCCCCACACTGGAAGGATCGCTGCACGTAACAAAACGATTTAACTCTTTATATTAGCTCTCCCATTTTACATTAATCACCATCTAAACCCAATATTGAAAGATAAGAGATGTAGGATACCTGTTACACAGTGACACTTCTCCCCCTTCCCTCGGCCTGTAAAAAGGTTTCTGCCTCCTCTCCAAGCTCTTTACAAGCTCGCACATGCACAGAGGAGACCACTAAGGGGATAGTATTCAGTCATTGGCTGAATGCTGGTAAAGGTACAAATAGAACTTATTAAATATCTGGTTACAAATCCATGTGTAATAAACTGGGAAAAACGCAGTTGGGGTTGGAGGCGGATAACTGACAAGTCACCAGTTTTTGTTTTAAGGGTGGACATGGCCTTTAATATAAACCAGGACTGATCAATTGAACTACAACCAACCCTTATATTAAGGGAATGTAACAGTATTAAAGGGAATGTAAAGATATTAAAGGGAATGTAAAGATATTAAAGGGAATATAACGGCATTAAAGGGAATGTAACGGATAAAGGGAATATAAGGTATTAAGGGAATAACGGTATTAAAGGATATAACGGTAATTAAAGGGATATAACGGTATTAAAGGGACAAAAAGGTATTAAAGGGAATATATAGTTATTAAGGAATATAACGGTATTAAAGGGAATATAACGTATTAAATAACTAAGGGAATTAAAGGGAATTAATGGTATTAAAGGGAATATAACGGTATTAAAGGGAAATTACAGTAATTAAAGGGAAAAACGTATTAAGGAATAAACAGGTATTAAAGGAATATGACAGTATTAAGGGAATAATAAAACGGAATTGAAGGTAATATACGGTATTAAAGGGAATATAAAGGAATTAAAGGGAATAAAGGTATTAAGGGAATATGACAGTATTAAAGGGAATATAGGAATTAAAGGGATAAAAGGTATTAAGGGAATATGGGTTGATAGAAATATAGAGGTATTAAGGAATATGGCGTATTAAAGGTAATATAACGGTATTAAAGAATAAAAGGTATTAAAGGGAGTATAACGGTATTAAAGGGAATATAACGGTATTAAAGGGAATATAACGGAATTAAAGGGAATATAACGGTATTAAGGGAATATCGGTATTAAAGGGAATTGACGGTATTAAAGGGAATATGACGGTATTTAAAGGGAATATAAAGGTATTAAAGATTGAAGTATAAGGAATATACGGAATTAAAGGGAATATAATGGTATTAAAGGGAATATAAAGGATTAAGGGAATATGACAGTATTAAAGGGAATATAACGGAATTAAAGGAATATGGCGGTATTAAAGGGAATATAACGGTATTTAAAAGAATAAAAAGGTATTAAAGGGAGTATAACGGTATTAAAGGAATATAAGGTATTAAGGGAATATAAAGGTATAAAGGGAATATGACAGTATTAAAGGGATATACTGAAATTAAAGGATAAACGGTATTAAAGGATATAACGGAATTAAAGGGAATAAACGGAATTAGGATTAAAGGTATTAAAGGGAATATGACGGTATAGGGAATATAACAGTATTAAAGGGAATATAAAGGTATTAAAGGGAATAGACGGTATAAGGGAATATAACGGTATTAAAGGGAATATAAAGTATTAAAGGGATATGCGGTATTAAGGGAATATAACGGTATTAAAGGAATATAACGGAATTAAAGGGATATACTGAATTAAGGAATATAACGTAATTAAAGGGAATATAAAGTATTAAAGGAATATGACGTTATAAGGGAATATAACGTATTAAAGGGAAATAAATTATTAAAGGGAATAAAGTATTAAAGGAATATGACGATTAAAGGGAATATAACGGTATTAAAGATATAATGGTATTAAAGGAATATACAAGGTATTAAACGGAATATGACGGTATTAAGGGAATATAACGAATTAAGGGAATATAACAGAATTAAAGGGAATATAACGTATAACGGAATAACGTATTAAGGTTATCTTCACTCATAAATCAGTTAGCTTTTGCCAGTGTAATTGAAGAACGGAAGGTTAGCAGCTATTCTTACCTCCGTTCTTCAATTAACAGTCAGAAGCAGACAGGGAACCAGGAACTTACCAGCGATTTTGCTCTGGCTTCTCTGACAGGTCCTGGCGCTCGGGACCTGTCAGAGAACCAGCGTTGGAACGCGATCGCGGGTAAGTTCTCTGTGTTCCCTGTCTGCTCCTGACTATTTAATTGAAGGACCGAGGTAAGACATAAGTTTACACCACCGAGGAGTTCCTGCCATATAAAGCTCAAGCTGCAGGCAGGGAAGACTGAGGTGACGTAATATCCTTATATTATAATGTGAAGTGGCACATTATTTCTTATAATGTATTGATTTTTTTATCTTAAGGCTGTATACAGCTAAAAAATGGTTATGACTTCAGTATCATTTTAAAGCTGTCAATTTAAAAGTAAAAGAAGAGACGGGACGTGATTTACTTTCCTTTCCAAACCTAAGGATAACCTGGATTAATCCTAGTTTTTTTACCCACATGCATCTGCTTGCGAGAACAGAGAGCCTGCCCCTTTGACACATAGGAATCCGCTCTCTCTCTGTATCGTGCAGTAAAACAGTTATGGGGTTGGAACGGTGAATAGCCAAAATATATGGGAGCTGCAATGGAACGTTTTCTTATAATAATCGCTCATTGACATACTGAGTGATTATTATAAGAAATATTCCACTGGTGCTCCCATTATAATTTATTTGTATTATAACAGTATTAAATCACTGATAACAGTAAAACATATAAATAGTAATAATAGATTAACAGTAATAAATAAAGTTTCCTTACTGCCTGCTTGCACCATGAACAGCTAATAGCCACATCTCCTTACTATGAAATGAAAACTTTTGCTGGAACCCCTGGAAGAGACAGAAAAGAGATCCCAGAAATTAGAAAAAACATGGAAAAAAAATACACACATGGAACTTTCTATGAAACTGCAAACATTTCTGGCGTTGGACAGTTTCCTGATTGGTTGGTTTCTCGTCCTATCAGGATTTTTTAGGTATTTTTGGAACTTATAAATGAATGAAATTCCACATAACGGGAGGGGGGGCGGGGACAGTGATATTAGAGGGATTACCGTATTGGAACATCACAAACATGGAAGAAAATAATAAAGCCAAACCGTAAGGGTGATGGGTTTCCCTCACCTTCCCACAGTGCTTGCATTTGCCTTCTTGCCTCCGGCGATGGACCCAATGATGTCTCACCAGATTCTGCTGGTTAGAACAACAAGAAAAATGTCTGACCTGAGAAAAACCATCATAGCCAGGGTGAGGTTTAACATCCACCACGCCTCTTTTTCAACACACTTCTGGGGTCTACCATTTAGCAAGCCATATGGCAGCTCCAAAAAATTAAATGACCCGTTATGGGCAGAAAAGTTCTTTTGCTGGTCTATATGTTTCTGTTGCAATTCTAGTTTTTGCCACTAGATGCTGCTATTTGACAGCCAAACAGTGGATAGAGATTCCAGAAAGGATAAGACAAACCTGTAATAATGTGAACTTGTCATTAAATCAATCTAAACGCACAAGGAAGCTCATAAAATCTAATGTGTGGCCCTTTAATACGGACAGGGGATCTTATGAAATGTACCATGATGCCTATTAAGAAACATCATTAAATAAAACTCACTCTGTGTAATGTTTCTATGGCCTGCAATGCATTTCATTATGGACTTTACTGGTTATGGGGATCTACAAATGAACAAGGCTCATGGGTTACATTTCACTTACCACACTGTGAAACTGCCCTCTATATCCTACACACACACATTTAAAGATACACACATGCATTTACCTCTCTTGGAGTTCTAGACGTTCCATCACGGAACTTTGGTTTGCATCTAAAATTAATCTGAAGACAAATAAGTTTAAATGTAGAAAATATTCCGTTTATTTATTTGCAAACATTTGTGATATAGCATACTAAACTGCGACCAGTAGATGGCGCCATCTTACCTTATCTAGCTGGTCCATGCAGGCTGTATGCACCACAATCTTACAGGCTGCACACTTTCTGCGTAGGGCGGACTTCTGTTAGAGTTTAAAAAACAAGACAATGGGGATTATTCCAAGTTATTCCAAGCAAAACATTCCCTACATCTCCCAGATTTTGCCATTTAAACCAAACACAAATCTGCATGGTGCCTTGCTAGTACCAGTTCATGAGATGGAAGCTGCCTGGCTTCACTGAGATCGATACAGCCTGCGTCACGCTTCTAAAGGAAACACTGACCAGATGTTCAGCTTGGGATTTTCTATGTGCTTGATTGTAAATTTAACAGCGAAAGAAGTAATATAGGCCTGTACTTCATTGTCATTAACTTCCTTATTTTTGCAACAATCTGATCTTCAGGGCATGCTGGGAGTTTGTAGTCCCAACTACAGCTAGACGTATAAAACTTTAGGGTTTTTTTGGTATTTCTTATTGGTTATGGTAAACCCCACCCCATAAAAATATTGTGAATGACAATAGATCTCTATGGAATATTCCAATAATCCCATGGATATTATCGGACTCAGGCGGTTGCTGTGGAAACTGAGCAGCTTCTAAAGTTCTAGAACCTTCAATCGGTAAATTCTACATTTGCTGTTTTATTGCGATTCACATGACATCAATGAAGAGAATATCCCAGGGAATTGGTCTGGCAACTCCTCAGGGTAATGAAACAGAAGACGTCATTCTATCTTTGCTGGACCATCGACCAGTGACTTTTCCATGGTAACCAATGTTACTATGGAAATTTAAAAATACGCATTCTGCACGGGGATAAGTCAACATCACATGGGGGGGTTTAACGGCCAATAGGAAGATTCCATTTGTACCTTAGGGTTCAGATCTCACCAGGTTTCCAGGATTATAGTTAATTACCAGTCGGTTGATCCTAGAAAATTATAATGAAATCCGTAGCCTGTGCAGGTCATTCCATGTTATAATGATCCCGTCACTTACCGCAAATTTCACCTGACAGTTCTCCTCCCCCAGGTACACAGATCACCGACACGTTCGTCTCTCTGCCACAGGTGCTCCCCATTCACCGCATTCTCCTGAACCAAAGATGAGAAATGAATCCTAAAGTTATCCCACACACTCCCTGTGCCTCTTCATTTCAACGCAGTCAGTTATAGACTTTCCTTATGGGAAGGGGGGGGCATGTTCCCCCTTAAAACAAAAGCTGGTTATCTTCCCACAATCCCATTGCTATTTTACCCAGTTTATTACATGCATTGTAACCAGATATTTAATAAGGTCTATTCCATTCTGGAAATGTATCCACCTCCCCCCCTCTGCTCATGAGCTTTTTTTATAAGCTTGAGCATGTGCAGAGGAGGCAGCAGGTGAACAGCAGTCAATCATTGTTGTGATTGACAGGCAGTGGTCTGGACTAGAACACTCAGATGTCATCTTACAGGGGGAGGGCTGGGAGTCTTTAACACAAGCATGGTTTGGACTTGAACACTCAGATGTCATCTTACAGGGGGAGGGGCTGGGAGTCTTTAACACAACAGTGGGTTGGACTAGAACACTCAGATGTCATCTTACAGGGGGAGGGGCTGGGAGTCTTTAACACAAGCAGTGGGTTGGACTAGAACACTCAGATGTCATCTTACAGGGGGAGGGGCTGGGAGTCTTTAACACAAGCAGTGGGTTGGACTAGAACACTCAGAAGTCATCTTATAGGGGGAGGGGCTGGGAGTCTTTAACACAAGCAGTGGGCTGGATTAGAACACTCAGATGTCATTTTACAGGGGGAGGGGCTGGGAGTCTTTAACACAAGCAGTGGGCTGGATTAGAACACTCAGATGTCATCTTACGGGGGAGGAGATGGGAGTCTTTAACACAAGCATGGGTTGGACTAGAACACTCAATGTCATCTTACAGGGGAGGGGCTGGGAGTCTTTACACACAAGCAGTGGGTTGGACTAGAACACTCAGATGTCATCTTACAGGGGGAGGAGATGGGAGTCTTTAACACAAGCAGTGGGTTGGACTAGAACACTCAGATGTCATCTTACAGGGGAGGGGCTGGGAGTCTTTAACACAGCAGTGGACTGGACTAGATGGGGATGGAAAATAGAATAGACTCGTGTATATAAATTACATGTGTCCAACTACATCTCCCTGCAGAAATAGGCATGATGGGAGTTGTAGTACAAGTTAAACTTTAACACAACAAAAACCATGAAATAACCGTACGGTCCAGTCCGAGTCGTCTTCAGTTCTTTCCCGGCCCATTGCAGACGGAGAGGTTAGCGCAGTGCACCGGTGCCAGATGATCGAGTCCTGACCGGGAAATCGCTTTCCTATAAGCAAAAAATACCGCGGTTTTTAAATAAAATCTCATTCATTTATTTATTTTTTCTGTTTGTTTTATTTCAATATTATTTTGTTTCCTGCCGTTCATCGAGTTTAAGGGACAGAAAGGTCATGATCATTATCTACAAATAATGGATGTGCAAAGTCACTTGTAGCACCGGGTCCCAGAGACCCCCTCATAGCCCTGACAGTTTTGGATACCCCCAGCCCCCGCTAATGATGTCACTGCTGTTACCTAATCAGTATTTAGCTTTCCTCCTGGTATAAACATGTAACATTTACTGCCAGAAGGTTTTTCAATATCATTGATTGCTGGGGTCCTATGACGTTATCAGGATATAAATCCACAACCAAACCATTTGTCTCACCACCTACATTACTGTTTTCAGTATATCCCAGACAGATTAAAAGGTAACTGTGGTCTCCATATTAAAAAGGACATAGTCGTACCTTTAAAATTACCCCAGAATAATGCTTGCAGCTGCAGTGTATCCAGAGGTTCAGCAGTGTAAAGGGTGTTTTTTCCTGCTAGCACTGTAGCTGTGACATCACCAGCACTTGGGGTCTGCCCCCAAGTCTCAGTCTTGAAGCATGCCCACTGCTGGTACAGAGAATCATCAGCTGCATCATAAGCCCCTGCCCCCAACTTCTAAATCATTTTTAAAGCTAGCCACAAGGCTGAAAATATTTTTCTCTCCCTAAGATGGCCATAGGTAAGGATATGTATGGTTTCTGGTCTGTAACTAGCTTCAGAAAATATTGATTTTTGGTGTTGAGGCTGTTTAGAACTAGAGCTAGTTTCATTCCGTTTTCGGATTTCCGGATCTCGGGAAAATCCCGAAATCCGAAAACCAAAACCGGAACAAATTTTTCGATAATTATAAGAAAGTACGGGGCTATTTTCGATAACTATCGAAAAAGCCTCGACTTTCGAAATTATCGAAAATATGTAGACCATTTTTGAGTTTTTTTGATCGTATTTTAGAAGATTTTCAAATGTTCAAGGCTATTTTCGATCATTTTCGAAAATAGCCTCGACCGTTCGATTTTCGAAAATACGATCGGGAACTCGAAAATGGTCTCAGATCGTATTTTTGATAATTTTCAAATGTTCGAGGCTATTTTCGATAATTTCGAAAATATCTTCCGAAGTCCCGATATCCAAGGATCCGCCCGGATCCGGATGGATCTTTCAGATTTCGGAACCGAGGGTTTCCGTTCGGATCCGTGTTCGTGTCGAACACCAGATTCCATCTCTATTTAGAACATACGCTGTCACAGAGACAGAGACGGGCAGTTTGGGAAGTGTAACTTTAAAGCCAATTACTTTTAAAGACATCATCCTTTTTTGAGAGAGCTCTTATCAGTAGGGGGCACTTGTAAGGAAACCCAGTTTAAATTTAACTTTAAATAATCCATTCTATGTACTGGTGCATATTAATACAGTTCTAGAGACCTGTAAATTATCTTAACCATGACCAACTACATAGGGTAAAAGTATATTACCATAAATAAGGGCCAGTATGGGATCACCTATATAATATATATTAATGAAGTTGAGGAGCGCCAGCATATACAGTTTTCATCTGCCAGGTTTGTGTCCTGGACTATTCTGTGTTAAAAATAGTGTTGAAGCACTGAGGAAGCCTGGCAGAAGCAGGCTTTTTTTTGTGTGGGTGCTACTCATAGAAACAATATTGGAGGTAGGATTACCAATCCTAGCTCCCTCCCAGGTACTTTTCATTTGCAATATAGCTCTTCTTTAGGATACCTTCATTTACCTGGAAATGCAACGACAATATCACAGACATATTACAGTAAAGACCAGTCATGCGGGATCAGTGATCTTTGCATATTATACCCTATAAAGGTCAGTAATATGGGACAAGACTAATACCACCAACCCCCACCCACCAGCAGGGGGCATATTACCCCAGGACAGTCATACACAGACTGTCCTCATTGTAAAGCCTCATACACACCTGCTGATCGTGGGAGCCGACCCGCGGCACGGTGTGTGTGCATGCCCATTTTGGGCAATAATTGTGACGTGTATGGGCATTTTGTCAGCTGAAACGGACGCGTGGTCGGGCTCGTTACCAGATCTGCCAGGCGGTTTATCAATGACTACCGACAGCACGGCTAGTTCGAACGGCAAAGTGCCCATACATGGCACGATTATTGCCCAAAACGGCCGTGCATACACATCGATTGTAGTGTAATGACCCACTAGTATTAATGCCATTGCTGGTCGTCTTTCTATGATGAATTCTTAGAGTTCAGCGTGGGGTGGATTAAAGCTACAGAGGTGGGATCCACCGGATCATCAACCAGGGCCCAACACAAACGGCCATACACGATTGTCGGCCATAATGGACATTTGTCAGGCATTGCACATCTCTACGTAGCTTAAGGATAATAATAATGGCGCAGACGGTATAAAAATTCAACCTAAAAATGACTCTGGCTGCGCGGTGCGCCCACGATAAGATTACAGACGGCGTTTAATTACTTTAATTATCTGTATTGTGTTAAAATAGAGTCATAACCTTCCCCCAAAACACCAAACGCCGCAATAACCCCACTAACGCCTGGCAGCCACGATTAATGTCCACTATCCGGACAATTGGCGTGAATCCCACGCTACACCCGATGTACTATTTGGTTAGAATGCGGTGGCTGCGCTATTTGCAAAACTACCATGTAGCGCAACCGGTAAATCCCCCTTTTTAATTTTATTTCTTTTTTAACTCGTTCTGTACCAATATGAACCTTTATTTCATATGCTACGTGTGAAATCCACGGCTGGAGGGGGCGACCCCTGGAACAGGAGGATATCAAGGAGAATACAAACCACAGTACAAGAACAGAGCTCAGCTGGTTTAAACACGATGAGTCAGAACTGAAATTAGGTTTACTCCACTGAGACAGGAGATAACAGCCAAAAAAAACAGCAGGCGAGCCCCCCCCCCCCCTTCCCGCCGCGTTTTGGAACATAAAACACACAAAACTCTATTTATCTGTCTCCAGGAAGGTAATTAGCCCCCCCAAATATCTCTGCTAGGCTGTGTACTGTACATATAGATATTCGTTATATGTTATACTGCATCTGCACAATCAAATGCAATGTACTGTGTGGGAGCTGCCCTTTGGTTTGCTACAGGTACAATCTAGAATTTGACATTGATGGACTTGGTTAATGGGGTCATACTAAGGTAAACCACCCAGGGATGAGGGCTTGGCATTTTGGGTCCTTAACCTGGGTATGATAAAATGGGGAGAGGTGGGTTTGAGTTTTAGTTCCCCTTTTAAAAATTGCAATATCTACAATTACAAAGGAGTGTGCTGTACACACAATAACACCCATACATACTGTACTGTCTAGGAAATCAGTATGGCAGCTCCCACCCATATGTATAAATATAAATACAGAGAAGGAATGTTCTGTACATACAATAAGCTATACCCTCATACTGTACTGTCTAAGGGAACACTATGGCAGCTCCCACCCATATGTATAAATATACAGAGAAGGAATGTTCTGTACATACAATAATTTACCCCTCACTGTACTGTCTAAGGTAAACAATATGGCAGCTCCCACCCTATGTATAAAATATAATATACAGAGAAGGAATGTTCTGTACATACAATAAGCTATACCCTCACACTGAACTGTCTAAGGGAAACAATATGGCAGCTCCCACCCATATGTATAAATATAAATATACAGAGAAGGAATGTTTCTGTACATACAATAAGCTATACCCTCATACTGTACGTCTAAGGAAATCAGTATGGCAGCTCCACCCATATGTATAATATAATATACAGAAAGGAATGTTCTGTACACACAATAAGCTATACCCCCATACTGTACTGTCTAAGGAAATCAATATGGCAGCTCCCACCCTATATAATATAATATACAGAAAGGAATGTTCTGTACACACAATAACTATACCCTCATACTGTACTGTCTAAGGGAAACACTATGGCAGCTCCCACCCATATTATAAATATAAATATACAGAGAAGGAATGTTCTGTACATACAATAAGCTATACCCTCATACTGTACTGTCTAAGGGAAACAATTTGGCAGCTCCCACCCATATGATAAATATAAATATACGAGAAGGAATGTTCTGTACACACAATAAGCTATACCCTCATACTGTACTGTCTAAGGGAACACTATGGCAGCTCCCACCCATATGTTAAATATACAGAGAAGGAATGTTCTGTAACATACAATAAGCTATACCCTCATACTGTACTGTCTAAGGGAAACACTATGGCTCACTCCCACCCATATGTATAAATATACAGAGAAGGAATGTTCTGTACACAGCTATAACCCTCATACTGTACTGTCTAATAGCATACCTCCTATTAGGGTCCAGGGAGCCCGGACCACTTGTACACACCTCCAGTCCACCCCATGCCTTGGAACACTTTTTCTCGTAAAGATAATAATGAGATGAATAAAGTTAAGAGATATAACTCACTAGTTATCAATTATAGAAATATAGATAATAAATAGTTGTTTATAGTTTAGGTTCAGTTTCCCTTTAAAGCTTATTAAACAAAATGGCGTCACCTTGATACAGCGCGCTCCCAGATTCCCGTCTGAGCCACTCCCACTTGATGATGAAGTAAAGGACCCTCGCCCGTCCTGGTTGGTGGATCTGAATTTACATTCTATCCATACGTCCCACAGTAATTCTTCAACATGCGAATCTGCGTCGACGTTGGGTGTCTCTTATTTCCTTTAACCGAAAAACGCGGATTACCCTCACCGGGGCTGTACTTGATTTCCGACGCTTCTCGGATTCCTTCCACCTTGGAGACATCTGAGCAGAAGAACGTCTTCGAGTCAATAACCCCAAGAGTGTGTTCCGACCCCTGACTGCGTCTGACCTTGGTGGCCACCGTACTGGCTCGAATGTTCTCTTTGGTCGGACAGGGCTTGCAAAAGTTGAGATGGAAAAATCTTTCCATGATCAAGATGTTTTTACGGGGCTGAGAACATCCAACTTAATGTCCACTCAACCCTACAATGGATCCAATAGTGCAGCTCCCCCCCACGAAAAGTCCTACATGGTCTCATAATACTCTTCATCTTCCAAACAACCTAACCAACCCTGTATATGGTAAGACAATTTCATGGAGACCCTCAGGGTCATTGAAAGGCAAGTAGAAGAGATGTTCCTATTGGACCCCTATAGGGTCCATATTAGAAACACCCTGGAATTTCAAAGGAAACTGCAGACTTGGAGTTTACATTTCGGACTGAACATTCCACAACATTGGAAGAAACGTCCAGTCAGAAAAATCACTGCCCTCCCATCTAAATAAAGAAATAAAGGGAAGCTAAATAAATAGAGAAAATCTCTCTAGACGTTTGGAAAGCCTCTCCTGACGTGTGTTTAGGTTACAACCAAAGGGGATTTTTTTTTATCAAATTGGTCCCCCTGGGGGGCTCAATAATTATAAATCAAACAGATTGTGTTTAGAAAATGTAAAACCCAACGCAGAGGAAAGATTCAGTAACTCAATGAACCTTCAGTCTCTTGGGCTTCGTCAACTCAAAAAAGGGGGAGAGTCTTGTCAAATGGAAAAGAGGAAATGCGAGGGGGGGGTCATATTCTTTAGATTAAAGGGAACACTAATGTCGAATGAGAAGTTATAAGGTCATAATTTTCGTCTGTTGGCACCTGCACCCTTTGATACGGTAAATTAAACATGGGCAATACCCGAGGTAAAAAAAAAAGTGTTCTAATTTTCAGCCTTTACTTCCCCTTTAATATATAGAAACCAAAGTAGATTGTGTGATTGTGACGCCAGAGATAACGCAATTCAACAAGAAATCTACATTCACTATCAAGCGACGTTACTGTACCAATGATATATTTACTAAAAACATGAAAACTGATATAAAACCACCATCAAATTATTACTAAATATATCATCATAATGAATGTAGCCTTTAAAGGTTGAATATGACATTAGAAGGACCTTATATGATAGGGATATCAACTTGTGGCCCTTTCAGATGGTTTTTAAAACTACAACTCCCAGCATTCCCTGTAGTTTTCAAACATCTGTAAATAGATGTTACAATGTTGCCATGAAATGGGATTATTCTCAGTAGAGAATGAGGAATTGTCAATTTTACTTCCTTTTGTAGCTACAGAGACAACATGGGAATCAGTGGGACCCCAGACGGTTTGGTTACTGTAAAATGTGATCACATGGTTCAAATATGTTCCCTGCTCTCTGTGGACCTTCCAGGATATTTTCTCAGGATTTCAAGCCCTCCTGGGATATATCCATATATATACTGTATGTCCCATCAGCCTCCTCTTCGCTCTCCATGATACATACTGGTACAGACTCTCTCTGCAGACCACAAATTTTTAAATTTTAAGCATTAAAGGGATTTGTTTTACAGGAAGAACACTGTTTGGGTAAGAAGCTCAAACCTCATTTTCTAATGATCAACAACAAAGTAGCACATTGAGCAAAAGGGCAACATTACAATCCTACAATAATCTGTGTTACGACACACGACTGGTGTGTGGTGCCAATAGACAAAAGCAAACATTTTGATGGGGATGGACCCTTATGCTCCATTTTACCCCAAAATTCACCAAAAATCTATAATGTTTCCACGTACTTCCCCTTGATTCAAGGTTGTAACAGATTTCCCCACTGTGTTTATTTATTTATTATTTAATCATTTTTGCACCATTACCCTGGATCGGTCTGCGGGCGTCTATGTATCTCTGTCTAGTTACAGAGTCCGGCAGTCTATCTATCTCTGTCTAGTTACAGAGTCCGGCAGTCTGTCTTCTTTTTAGATTTCAAGGCCTATGCGAGTGCATATTACATTTTATTATTATTATTATTACATTATAGGTCTCTCTCATTGAAAAGCCAATTACCAATTACCAGGGTCTACACATTCCTTTGGTTCCTTGTCCCTCTGACACCCAAGTATGAGTGCAAACTGTCAGTCGTTAAGAATTACAGTAATAATGCATTATCATAAACCATGCTTATCTAATCCACACTAATTTGTTCAGAACGCCACACACACACACACACACACCACACACCACACACACACACCCTTAAAGACCATTGTACTGTATTAATTAACTCTACCAGGTTTACTTATCTTTAACATTATATCGTTTATATATTATTATTCTCTATCCAAAGCCCAGGGCTTCCTACGGACTTTTGCCATATGAGTCATTTTTAGCGTTTTTATACAGTGGAAATAGTAAAAACGTTTATGTTACATTCTTTTTTAGACCTTACATGAACCCCTTGAAAAGCATTGTTAAAAAATAAAAAAAGAAAAGTTCTATCCCTTTTGATTTTATATAGCACTTTATACATATAATAATCTCCCTGGTAACAGAGTCTGTTTAACCTTTGCAATGCCCCTACAGCTGAATAGTCCCTCGCTCCTCCGTTACTTAACTTTGATTGTACCAATCAGAACTGACTTTTTACATTATAACGTGCCAGCTCTGTCAGAAGATAATTTCTGATTGGTCCTAATAGGTTACATTTTTGTCTTGAATCCATCTCTAACTTATTATTTAAAAAAAAAAACTCTTTGTATTTTTTAATATCATCTTTTTATTTTAAGGACATCTATACCGAAAAATAGGTTATTTTAATTAACCATAACTGGGACACTATAATCTTTCCCAACCACCACTGTATATTTTTTTGTTGATCTGCCCCTATTCTCTTAAAGATAAAAAGATCTAAAACTTCTTATATATTCAGCTGTCAATCATTCCTTGCTCTCAAAAACTATTTTCTCTGTGAGTAGTTTTACTGTAGCTGGAATGGTGACAGAGATTTGACAGTTGAATGCTGTGTGCAGCTTGACAGTTGGGTTGTGGGGAAAAGTCAGGTCAGATGGAAGTGGGAGTGGTTAAAAGAGAGGGGATACTGCTCCTAAACAAAATGTGTGCTGATTGAAGGCATGCAGCAACACCACACAAATCAGAGTAAGTGCTACTTACATGTATTCAATTATAGATTAATCATTTTTTCAGTATAGTGTCCTTTAAAGACAAAAAAAAAGGTGTCACCCCAGGTACAATCACTATTACAATGAAAGGGCAGGGACATTGAGATGTTTTCCTTACTGTTTCATGGACAGATCTGCTGACTGGCGGGGAGCAGGGTGAGTCATAGCAAGTAGAACAGAGATCTGCCATCTGTCTAGCTCTTCTACTAGGGCGAAACTACAGTTCTCAGCCTCACCTTTACAATACACGGTAAACCATACATATGTAAGAAACCCCCTTGGAGGGGTTGAATTAAATTGGACACAACGTGTAACAAATCAAATTTATTTCTGTTATATTGTTGTATAACATAATCATTAATATATATTATTTTAGTTCAGGTTACAGAGCATTCGCACCATGAACAAACAATTACACAGTAACCAACAGAAACCGTTTAGAACTATGCATTAATTGTTCTTACAGCAGTTGACCATCAAAACTAATTGTTCCCCACCAGTAAAGTGGGTCATGAAGCTGCCCATTGGATTAAGGAGTTAGGGTGCAAAGCTGATTGGTTTAGATGCAATGTTTCATGTGACATCAAGCAGTGATGCAATAAATTCAGTTTCTGGGAGAAGTCATGAAAATGGAGAAAATGAGTATATATGAATTAACATCTTATTTTTTTGTAGCCATCGTAACACCTTAAACCTCTGTCTTTAGGAATCTAACTGTATAGACTAGTAAAAGCGATGTGCTGATTGGTGAGATTGGGCCAATGAAAAGAGGATTTTTGCATGATGATCAATATTGAAAGCAATATTCTAGTAAGAAATAATAAATGAACTCAGGGAGCCGGAGTAATTCTGTTCTACGCTGACAGAGGGCGCCAGACTCCAGGGATGGCAATGTAAATTACAAGTCCCAGTGACAGCAGAATGTGATTGTTCTCCAAGTGTTGGACGGGGACAGGTAAACTGGAATATTCACTTGTCCAGAGTGTAAACATTTCCATTCACAAAGTGCCAAAGGTTCTATTAAACCAACTTCACTGAAAATTATTATTATTATGATTTATATAGCGCCAACATCTCCGTAGCGCTTTAACATTACATGTATACATTGACATCAGGCCCTGCCCGAAGAGCTTACAATCTAATCACTTTATTGACCACATACAACCTATCAGTAATGTCTTTATGATTGTGGGGGAAACCGGAGTGCCCGGAGGAAACCCACCCAAGCACAGGGAGAATATACAACACTCCTTGCAGATGTGTCCAAGGGTGGAATCGAACTCAGGACTTCAGCGCTGCAAGGTATCAGTGCTAACCACTAAGCCACCGTCACATGACACAATTCAACCAACAGTTTCCATTCCAGGTTAGGGAGAGAAAAAGGCAGAATGAGAAAACCATCAATGCGCTACAACCCCTTAACACCCTATTGGGGTGTGTGTGTCATGGCAGGCTTTTTTTTTTAAAGAGAATGTACTACCAATTTTCATGCTTGCTTTGTAGCAGAACATAAGTTCCCCCCTGAGACGGTTGTTAAGCACAAACTTAACCTCCTCTTGCAGGTTTACTAACATTGCAATGTTTACCATGAATTATTAAGTATTGGGTGGAGAATTAATAGAATTAACTCTCTAAAAAATTAGAATCTCTAAACTCTCTAAAACTAGAATTAACTCTCTAAAAAAAACACTATAAATCCTTGTTGGTGTCTTCAAACTGTTAAAATAAAACATTTTCCCCATAATAAATGCTCAATCTTATTTAATCTTAATCTTTCTCTCTATCTTCCCCCCCCCCTTGTCTCTACCTCCTGTCTCTTTTCTATCTACCTCCCTCCTCTCTCTCATCTCACCCTCTCTCCTCTGTCTCCCCCCTCTCTCTCTTCTCTCTCTTTGTCTTTCTCCTGCAGTCAAATCCAAAAATGTCCATTTCCCAGATTCCAAGATGCCAAGGGGCCCAGTGTCAGATACTTTCAACGTCCAGCTACATTTCTAAAAACAAATTCTCCCTTTCATACCTAATTACCCTCGTTAGGGCACTGCCAGCGCATTGTTGCTGTTAATGTTTGGGTCTGGATTATGAAAATCCTCCGGAGTTCCACATCAACTTTTCTAATAGTGATGGCCCAGTTCGTGGATCCGAACCCGGATCTGCAGCGAATTTACCCGTTTGCGAACGGTGGTATCGCGGATTTTCTGGTTTCCTTCCGCCTTCTGAACTTTTCCGAACCGCGTTTTTCGAAAATGTTCGAAATTACGAGGATTTCTTCCAATTTTCAAAATACGTGAAAATACGAGAAGTCCTCATAAATTCTAAATTTTGTCGGATTTTTTACATTTTTGGACGGAGCAACCCACATTTTCGGGTCCGTATTTTCGAAGAAAACCCCGTATTCTCGAAGAATACTCGTATTTTCGAAGATCCCCATATTTTCAAAAAACCCGTTTATTTCGGATTTTTTGGCAAACTTTTCATTTTAATAGGTTTTAATGGGTCCTTTCGCGGATTTCGAATTCAATTTTTTCTTTTTCGCCAAAAACGCGGATCTCTCGAGCGGCAGGCTTTTTGCGAAGTCCGGACATCTCTACTTTCTAATGGGTTTTACAGGTAAACAAATGGACAGTTAATAAAGTCTTATATTAGTTTGTAATATTTATATTTTTTCAAATGCGGATAACCCAGCCTAACCCCCCCTCCCCCCTCTAACTTGTGTCTAGAAATTGATAATTAAATATGTATCAAACTCCCCAGTTACCGCCCTTAACTAGAATAGCGTTTTCAGACATGCTCAGTTTTGCTTTTCCATTAGATTCTTGTATCTTCCTGTTCTAGGGCCATACAATTATCTGGTTATAGCAGATGACGGCAGTTCCCATAGAAAGTATCAATGTTACATCCAGGGGCATTTTCTAGGGTTTTTGAGTTCAAATTTTGTAAAAAAGTCCTTCCCAGCTGTATTAGGCGGCACAAGGTGGGCGTGGATTTCCTGGTTGTGGGCGTGGATTCTGGTTGTGGCCTGGCTTCCAGTTGTGGCCATGCTAAACACTTAATAAATTCAAATAGATAGTAGATAGATAGATGAGATGATCCCATTGATAAGATTGGTGGATAGAATGTGGATAACTAACTGGGAATCTGTGGGTAAAAAGGAACTGTTGAATAACAGGGAAAAAGACAATTATAATAGAATTGCCCACACCCCCTGGGTGTTTTGTGCAGCTTGACAAAGGCAGTTTTTCATATTTTAGAACTCCCTTACGCAGTGGCTCTGCAGGGTAAACAGGCTCCCCTGGCACTACAGGGGTAATTACCAATGATCCCCACCCCGCAAGGATGCGAGCGGTCACCCGGACCACCGTGGGGAGCGGGGAGTACGAATCTTTCTGAATATAAGCTGGAACTGTCGATACCTGTGAACTGATCCATTAGTGAAAGGCATGGGTTTTGTGACACCTGTGGTCCTCTATAGCCTAAGTGAGTGTATGACAGATCTCCATATCATATACATGGGTCTATCTAGGTCTATCTTTTTTTTGTTTGGAATCCAGGTTTTTTTTTTTGGCCGCTTTTACCCCAGAGGTGCCACCTGAGGCAAATGTCTCACTCTCCTCATTGAGAAGAGGCACTGGTTACCCCTAGGAAACCGTTAGTTATTTCAACTTCGAAACAAAGCGATCAAGTCTCTTTATTGGGAATATTACAAACCTATTTCATTACCAATCTGTCCCTTTAAAAAATGCTAACAAGTGGGACCTGCCATACAGATTTATCTACCCAAAGTAATTAAATATCACCCATTCCACCCCAACTAAAGATATTCACTATCTAAACAAACCTTTAGATTTTATTTACATTGGATCATTTGGCTTCAAAATAGCTATAAAGGCCATTGGTATTTTAGGAAGTAGCATACGTTATCCCAGATGGTTGTTGTCAAACTGCAACTCTCAAGACGCTATCTGGAACAATTACAGATCTGATATAAAAACATAACATACATCCCCCCTATTACAAGGTTTCCATAGAAACGAGGGCCCGATGACATTAATGATGAGGTGCTGGGATCTGTACAAAAAGGGGCAGGGGAGAGAAATTACAACAGTAATCTTAGTGTGTCGGATCAGAGAGATATCAGAAGGGATCACAAGGATCTGTACAGACTGACACTTAATGGCCAGTCCACAAGCAAACATTATTAACTGTACGTCTGTTCAATTCACCGGTGTGAGGGACAGGATGGGATTAAACAGTGACTATTCTGTACTATATTGTTAAATGGCACTTATGTCATCAGGGCTTAGCTATGTTATAATCAGTTATAATCCGTGTTTAGCTATGTCCATCTGTTATAATCAGTGTTTAGGCTATGTCATCAATAATCATGTTTATACTAGTCTCAGTTATATCAGTGTTAGCTATGTCATCTGTTTATAATCAGTGTTTAGCTATGTCATCATTATAATCAGTTTTAGCTATGTCATCTGTTTATCATGTTTAGCTATGTCATCAGTTATACGTGTTGTATCAGTATATCAGTGTTGCTATGTCATCTGTATATAAATCAGTGTTTAGCTATGTCATCAGTTATAATCAGTGTTTAGCTATGTCATCATTTATAATCAGTGTTTTAGCTATGTCATCTGTTATAATCAGTGTTTAGCTATGTCATCAGTTATAATCAGTGTTTGAGCTATGTCATCAGTTATAAATTGTTAGCTATTATCTGTATATCAGTGTTTAGCTATGTCATCAGTTATAAATCATGTTTTAGCTATGTCATCTGTTATATCAGTGTTTAGCTATGTCACATTGTTGAATCAGTGTTTAGCTATGTCATCAGTTAAATCAGTGTTTAGCTATGTCATCAGTTTATATCAGTGTTTAGCTATGTCCTGTTATAATCAGTGTTTATATGTCATCATTATAATCAGTGTTTAGCTATGTCATCAGTTATAATCATGTTTAGCTATGTCATCTGTTATAATCAGTGTTTAGCTATTGTCATCAGTTATAATCAGTGTTTAGCTATGTCATCAGTTTATAATCAGTGTTTAGCTATGTCATCTGTTATTCAATCAGTGTTTAGCGATGTCATCTGTTATAATCATTGTTTGGCTATGTTATCAGTTATACCAGTGTTTAGCTCATGTCATCAGTTATAACCAGTGTTTTTGCTATGTCATCCAGTTATAATCAGTGTTGGCTATGTCTCAGTTTATAACCAGTGTTTAGCTAGTCATCAGTTACTAATCATGTTGGCTATGTCATCATTTATAACGTGTTCATCTATGTCATCAGTGTGCTTGTGTACAATAAGAAATAATGTAACCCCTACTTTAAAATATAATTTAAAGTACCTTGGAGCTTCTTAGGCTCTATAACTCAGGGCAGTTGCACAACTACTGCCTCACCACACCCGTTGACCACGGGGGGGCGGAGAGTAGCAGGGCCATCCACAAGCCCATAATCTCTGGGACCCGAACCAGAAGTTTGGGTCCGGTCTTTTAATAGCTGATTGCGCGCATGTGTCACTCATTTTTAACAGCTGATCAGGGAGGGGCCCGTCCTCCAATCTTCACTGGGGGGGCCGGACCCTCAGTTAGCCCCTGCTCATGGCCTTGTGTTTCTATAGGGCCAGGCCTAAAACTATTTGGTGTCTTCTAATATCCTTATATTTTACAACAGGGATGCCTTACCCAGTAAATGCGCCAGCCAATCATATTGCAGTATGCTGCTGATATGAGCAAAAGTATTGCTGCAATGTGATTGGTCAAGGTGGGCCAATCACATTTATAAGGTTGCGTCTCCCCAGGATATACTAATGGACATTCTATAAATGACCCGATCGTAGCACCTTATACACATAGATAAAGACAACCACGCGCTTTCATTACCATTTGCAGAATCAGGTGTCGTTTAATTGGGTGGAGCCTATATCTCTCGAGAACATATGGACAGACAAGACAGGTGAAATAACTGATGGCAGCCAATGTAAAGAGACCCTGTCATTTTGTGAGTCACAGAGTCTCCGGCACTCAGTGTTACCATATAAAGGACAAGACGTAAATCATTTACATTTGTTTTCTGAGCGACTGAAGTCCACATAGTCAGGAGAGAAACATTCCCAGGTTTAAACCTTCCGTCTCCCTTACTGATTACTGGTCAGGCTGCCAATGTCCGCAGTCCCTATGGGCTTATTTTCTATGCTGCATAAACACCAATCACGACCCCACAGGTCAATAACAACATAAAGAAATCAGTCAGGACAGATCCCAAACTACACTAACGGGAGCTGCCATGTTGTACGACTGTCGTCGCTCCTAAACACGTAAATGAGTTTTATAGATAAGCACACACTATGTAAAAGACAAAAGGGTCCCAAGCAAAACCTAGGCCCCATTCAGTCTTATGCTGGGTAAACACCATGCAATTTTTTGGCCTAAATGACCGACAGTTCAGTGTATTGGCCGATGAGGTAGAAAAATTGTGCAGTTTTGCAGCACCTGCCACCAACCAACCATTTGTTCATCCGACTATATGTATACCAGTTATAATCAGCGTTTAGCTATGTCCTCAGTTATAATCACGTTTACTATGTCCATCAGTTATAATCAGCGTTTAGCTATGTCATCAGTATAATCGCGTTGTATTGTCATCAGATATAATCAGTGTTGTATGTCATCAGATATAATCAGTGTTTAGCCATGTCATCGGTTATAATCACAGTGTTTATCTATGTCTCGGTTATAATCATGGTTTAGCTAGTCATCAGTTTATATCAGCGTTTTAGCGGGTGTCATCAGTTTAATCGGTGTTTAGCTATGTCCTCAGTTATAATCAGTGTTAGCTATGTCATCATTTAATCGTGTTTAGCTATGTCATCAGTTATAATCATGTTTAGCTACTGTCCATCAGTTATAATCAGTGTTTAGCTATGTCATCATTATAATCGTGTTTAGCTATGTCACATTATAATCAGTGTTTAGCTATGTCACCAGTTATAATCAGTGTTCAGCTATGTCACCAGTTATCATAGTGTTGTTTATAGTTTAATCGTGTTTTAGCTATGTCATAGTTATAATCATGTTTGTCTATGTCTCATTATAACCAGTGTTTAGCTATGTCCTCAGTTATAATCAGTGTTTAGCTATGTCACAGTTATATCAGTGTTTAGCTATGTATCTCACAGTTATAATCAGTGTTTAGACTATGTCCAATCGTTTATACATCAGTGGTTAGCATCATCGTATCATGTACCAGTCTCATTATAATCGTGTTTAGCTGTTCCTCATTATATCAGTGTTTAGCTTATGTCATCAGTTATAACAGTGTTTAGCCATGTTCATCAGTTATAATCAGTTTGTTTAGCTTATGTCATCAGTTTAATCACGTTTAAGCGGTGGTCTCAGTTATAATCAGCGTTTAGCTGTGTCTCAGTTTATAATCAGCTTTTTACTTGTGTTAATCATTATATCATTGTTTAGCTAGGTTCCTCATTATAATCAGTGTTTAGCTATGTCATCCGTTATATAATCATGTTTAGAGCTATGTCATCAGTTTATCAGTGTTTGCTATTCACATTTATAATCAAGTTGGTTTGGTTAGCTATGTCACAGTTTATACATCAGTGTTTTAGCTATTGTCATCAGATATAATCAGCGTTTAGCTGGTGTCATCAGTTTAATCAGCGTTATGCTGTGTCATAGTTATAATCAAGCGTTTAGCTGTGTCAATCAGTTATAATCAAGCGTTTAGCTGTGTCATCAGTATAATCAGCGTTTAGCTGTGGTCATCAGTTATATCAACGTTTAGCTGTGTCATCAGTTATATACAGCGTTTAGCTATTCATCAGTTTATAAGCAACGGTTTTAGCTAGTCATCAGTTTAATCAGCGTTTTAGGCGTATTCATCAGTTAATAAATCAGCGTTTATCTATGTGTCATCATGTTATATCAGCGTTTAGCTATGTCATCATTATAATCAGCGTTTGCTGTGTCATCGCTTTAAATAGCGTTTAGCTGTGTCATCAGTTATAATCAGCGTTTAGCTGTGTCATCAGTTATACTCAGCCGTTTAGCTGTGTCATCAGTTTATATCAGCGTTTTAGCTGTGTCATCAGTTATAATCAGCGTTAGCTGTGCATCGTTATAGATCAGCGTTAGCTGTGGTCATCAGTTAGATCACATCGTTTATCTGTGTCAATCAGTTTTATCAATCAGCGTTAGCTGTTCAATCAGTTATAATCCAAGCATGTCATCGGTATAATTTGGTTTAGCTATGTCATCGGTTATAATCAGCGTTTCTGCTATGTCATCGGTTGATAATCCCCAGTGTAGCTATGTCATCGTTATAATCAGTGTTTTGCTAGTCATCGGTTATAATCACATATTTTAGCTATGTCACTCGGTTATAATCAGTGTTTAGCTTTCATCGTCTATGTCTAATATATGTCATGTCATGTATCTTATAATCGTGCTTAGCTGTGTCTCGGTTATAATCAGTGTTTTAGATGTGTCATCATTTATAATCAGTGTTTAGCTGTGTCATCAGTTTAATAATTCATGTTTAGCTGTGTCATCAGTTTATAATCAGTGTTTAGCTATGTCATCAAGTTATAATCAGTGTTAACCTATGTCATCGGTTATAATCAGTGTTTAGCTGTGTCATCGGTTATAATCAGTGTTTATATTGTCATGAAGTTATGGTCATAAGTTTAATCAGGTTTTTAGTCTATGTCATCGTTATAATCAGTGGTTTAGCTAGTCATCAGTTCAATAATCAGTGTTTATTACTATGTCATCGTTAAATCCATGTTTAGCTATGTATCAGTTTATAATCAGTGTTTAGCTATGTCATCAGTTTAAATCATGTTTAGCTATGTCTCAGTTATACTAGTTGTTTAGCTATGTCATCAAGTTATAATCAGTGTTTAGCTTATGTCATCAGTTATACATCAGTGTTTAGGCTATGTATCATTATATCAGTGTTATAGCTATGTCTCATTGTTATAATCAGTGTTTAGCTATGCCCGTCTATCATGTTTATATGGCATCGTTTATAAGTCAGTGCATCTTTTATAATACCTGTACTGGCCATCAGTTATATCAGTGTTATAGCTATGTTCTGTTATAAGCACATGGTTAGTTCCTTCCCTGAACCTGTGTAATGAAAATGTGGTGTCCCCAACCGTATAACCTAATATCATATCCCTCTTTTACTGTTTTACTGAAATCTTAGGTAACTTCTAATAGTAATAAATGTATATTTTGTGTCTATTTGATTTTACAGCACCCCCCCCCCCCATAACCTCCCAATAACTGTTGTTACACTCGTGGGGGGCACATTATTGTTTGTTTGGGTGGGACATTGACATTAAAATCTATTTCAATTCTCATGCCTCCCTGCATACTTTAAAATGTGACTGGCAAAAAAAATTTGTTTGAAGTAACAGGATCTCTTAAGTGAAGTTCAGCTGCGATGTCCGTTGTTTTCTGTTTCCCCCCGTGCCGGTGGGAAAACATTCTGTCTGCTCCCCGGCCCTGAACACGTGCCAGCTGACTCCCGAGGTCTGCAAATTGCAGCAACGGAATGCCAGATCTGATTATCATCACATGTTATATATATATTATATGGCCAGACCGAGCTACTAAGTTTAATATAAATATTCAGATACACATATCACAAAGCCCTAACCTGACTGACGAGTTAAAATTATAGTTATAATTAATATATTATATCACAGTCCCTTTCCTGACTGACAGAGTACATTACAGTTATATAATTTAATTATATCACAGCCCTTCCTGACGGACAGTAAATTATAGTTATACTAGTATAAATTATACACAGCCCTTCCTGATTGGTACAGAGTTAAATTATAGTTATTATTATATAGTATATCACATGCCCTTCCCTGACACTGGACAAGTTAATTATAGTTATATATTAGAATATATCACACATGCCCTTCCCTGATTGGACAGATTTAAATTATAGTTATATAATTATATATATATCACGAGCCTTCCTGACTCTGGACAGAGTTAAATTATAGTTATATGAATAATATTATTCAACAGCCCTTCCTGATTGGACAGAGTTAAATATAGTTTATATAATTATATTATTATATCAACCAGCCCTTCCTGATTGGACAGGGTTGGTTAAATTAAGTTATATAATTATATACTTATATGCGCAAGCCCTTCCTGACTGGACAGGGTTAAATTATAGTTATAGAAATTATATATATATTGCAGCCCTTCTGCTGGACAGGTAAATATAATTCATATATTATATCACAGCCCTTCCTTGGCCTGGACTGGTAAAGTTTCTCGGTAGAATAAAAAGCTCCCAGCAATGTGAGGCGTTCCTCTGGATACTAATGGCAGGCTTTCCGTTCCCTCTGTTACTGTAAACGCGTAAGTATAGGGGAGGAGTGGTGGACGATAATTAGCACCTTTCAGGCCTTTTTGTGCACTGATGCTAAAAGCTGATGCTGTTCTTACAATATCAGGGATTCGCATGTCTCTTAAGGGGCACCAAACTGATAAAAATAACATTAAAAAACATAATTAAGTTCCATGGAAGTAGGAGCCGCTTTTTCTACCACCTCCTTGCTCTTACTTTACAGCAGAGTTAAATGGATTAAGATGGCCTGTGCTGGTGGTCAGCTGAAGCTCACAGCCCCTCCCCCTGACCGACACAAGTGACAACCCCCACTGTCTGACACAGGTGCGCACAATGGCCCAATTTTAGAGAAGGAGATGTAGGTGGGTCCAGAGGACGAGCTTTGTGGCACAATCAGTTGTGACCATCTACCTCTGCTGTAAGGTAAGAACGGGAGTATAAAGGAGGTCCTCGTACCTCCCTGGAAATTATTCTCTCCTTTTTTTTTATGTTTTTAATTAGTTTAGTCCCCTTTAAGCTGGGTACACCACATTAACGAGAAAGGGACAATTCCATTGTAATGTATGTACCCATGAACGAGCATTCCCGACGCAGACAAACAATTCACCATCGTTCACGATCAGAGATTGTACTGTTGTGTACCCAGCTAATACAATAGGGAGATCAGTGAATGGGGTGGGTACACACGAAAGGTGTCCATCGCTTATTTGTCCCGATCCGGACAACTGTCAATCGCCATCATTGCAAGCCACGGATGAAACCTGCACAATTTTTTTCTCGCACAACCAACCACTACCCGGAAATATTGGATATTGGCCCAAAACATCTGCCCGTGTTGTACCCACCTAATGGTTCGTACACACGTTCAATCGTGATCTTGGCCCGACCGCCCGCAGATCCTCAGAACGAGCGGCCGCTTTGCGATAAAGTGCCCATCCACACGCGCAATAATCGTCCAAAACGCTCGTTCCATACATCCTGTGTGTCCGCTGGTCGGCACCCGCAAGCGCACGGTGTTTACGACCACCTAAGAGTTTCTATTGATTAATTAACTGATCTGAAATGACGCACCATCTGACACATAATCCCTCCTTATCTGGAAGCTCAGAGTGAATGTCTGGGGTTTGTCCATCAATGTTACTGGGGTAATTCTCTCTGCCCTCTCTAACCTGTACTCGTCCTACCGGCCGAAAAGCGGTACTTGCAAGTTTCCCCCTTGTTCTAACATTTTATCTGTAATAACTTGCAAGAATCTCCTTGGAACTGGAATCCCTGAAAGACAAGCTATTTTTATTTAAGGTTCAAGGCAATAACAAGTGCAACCAAAATCTTCTACTAACAGAGGATTGGTCGGCCCACAAGCGCCAATGGAACCCTATGGGAGGCGGGCCCCACTACCACTGCATAGGGCTGTACCTGAGGTGCAAATGCGATTGGTCGTGTGACATTGCGGGTCCGCAGCATTCTTCTTCCCGTATTTACAATGCATGGTAGGTGAGAGGGGTACATGGAATGATACTATTGATACTTGTATCTATTCTTGATTGATGCTAATTATTGATAAACTACAAGACAGTGGCAACCAGGGAATTGCTGGGAGTTGGTATTTTTCCAACATCTGGAGAGCCGCAAGTTGACATCCCTGTATTTGTGTTCCTCGCCAGTTTCCATAACAATTCAGCAGTCAGTGGTGCACCATCGTGCCGCTCCCTAGACATCAGCATCAGACGGTTCCAAGAACTTCGATAAAACCAGGTCATGTTTATCTTGTTGTCCAACAGATTAAAGGGCAAATGAAAGTTTCAGACTTACCAGTTGTGCCACCACGCCCCTTCCAAAAACTGTAGCTTGGCTTTAAGGGAACTGGCTGCCAGTCCCTTCTAAATAAGGCATCCATGTCCTTTATAGTATAACCAGTCTGGGTCAGAGGGGCAACCGACAATCCTCGTCCCACCTGATCCCCCCCCACTGGGTGTAATCATGTCCTCTCAGACACAGTGGGGACTGATTGGTGGCACAAGATTATTCACCAGTGGAATGTGTAACACTGACAGACGGAGAGAACAAAGATAAAGAACAGAAGAGGGGACTTGTGGGAGATGTAGTTTAACAGAGGCTGGACATGAAACATTTATTATGGATGTGCCACACTATGGGTCCATACTCCAGAAGCCCATTGATGCCTGATAAACCCCCATTCCTTTGTTACAGGGGTCACATGGAATAAAAGTGATGTTACCAGATTCGTGTATAATAGTATCCTCCCTGTCCTGTCATTGATAAACTTTCCTTACTATATACAGTTTCACCAAGCTAATTCCTGGGGAGACCCAGCAGGTGGGAAATCAGATTTGTGGTTTCTCTGTGTCCCCGTGTTCACCCTCCAATCAATGTAGGAGGGCAGATCTAATACTCATAATAATAGTATACTATACGTACTACTACTACTTACTACTACTACTCCTAATAATAATAAACTATAATAGTAGTAGTAATAACTATCCTACTACTACTACTACTAATATAATAATAGTAATAACTATACTACTACTACTACTAATAATAATATAGTAATAACTATACTACTACTACTATAATAATAATAATAGTAATAACTATCTACTACTACTACTACTACTACTACTAACTCATCATATAATTAATAATACTAATAGTAATCCCTATACTACTACTACTACTAATTAAATAATAACATACTAGTAGTAATAACTATACTCCTCCTACTACTACTACTACTAATATAATAATAATATAATAATAATAGTAATAACTTTACTACTACTACTACTCCTACTAATAATAAGATAGTAATAACTATACTTACTACTACTGACTACTAAACTAATAATAAAATAATATATAATAGTAATAACTATACTACTACTACTAATCTCAAAGAATAGTAATAACTATACACTACTACTATACTACTAATAATAAAAATAGTAAATAAACCTATACTACTATTATTATATTAATAATAATAACAACAACATACTACTACTACTCTAATCATAAATAATATAATAATAATAATAGTATAACTTATAACTACTACTAGCATATAGAATCACGATCACTACTACTACTACTACTACTACTAACTACACTACTAATAATAAGAATAATACTAATAATAATAATAATAGTTAATAACATACTACTACTCTAATAATATAGTCATACCTATACTACTACTATTACTATACTACACTAACTCTCCTATAATAATAATAATAATAATTATAGTAATAACTATAAACTAACTACTACTACTACTACCTAATAAAATAAATAATAATCATATAATAATAAGTATAACTATACACTACTACTACTAATAAATAATAATAGCAATACCTATACTACCACTAATATCATAATAGTAATAACTATACTACTACTACTACTACTTAATAATACTAATAGTAATAACTATACTCACTACTACTACTACTACTACTACTAATCATATAAATAATAATACCAATATAAGTAATAACTATACTACTACCACTACTACTATCTAATATAATAATAATAATAATATTAATAACTATACTACTATTAATAATCATAATAATAATAAATAATAACAACAACTATACTACTACTAACTACTAATCTATATAATAATAATAGTAATAACTATACTACTACTAATAATAATAATAGTAATAACTATACTACTAGTACTATTAATAATAATAATAATAATAATAATAACAACAACTATACTACTACTACTACTAATAATAATAATAATAATAATAAGTATAACGATACTACTACTACTACTACTACTAATATAATAATAATAATAATAAAATAAGATATACTATACTATACTACTACATATAATAATAATAATAGTAATAACTATACTACTACTACTACTACTAATAATAATAATAATAATAATAGTAATAACTATACTACTATTAATAATAATAATAATAATAATAATAATAACAACTATACTACTACTACTACTACTACTACTACTAATAATAATAATAATAGTAATAACTATACTACTACTAATATACTAATAGTAATACTAACTACTAGTACTACTACTACTACTACTACTACTACTAATAATAATAATCATATAACTAATAATAATAACAACAACTACTACCTACTACTCCTACTAATACTAATATAATAATAAATCATAATAACTATAACTACTACTAATAATAATAAAATAGTAATAACTATAGCTACTAGTACTACTAACTACTCCTAATAATAATAATATAATAAATCATAATAATAATAGTAATAACTTACTAACTATACTACTACTAATAATAATAATAGTAATAACTATACTACTACTACTACTAATAATAATAATAATAATAATAATAATAATAATCATAGTAATAACTATACTACTACTACTACTACTACTACTACTAATAATAATAATAATAATAGTAATAACTATACTACTACTACTACTAATAATAATAATAATAGTAATAACTATACTACCACTAATAATAATAATAATAATAATAATAGTAATAACTATACTACTACTAATAATAATAATAGTAATAACTATACTACTACTACTACTAATAATAATAATAATAATAATAGTAGTATAAACTAGACTACTACTTAACTAAATATAAATATAGTAATAACTATACTACACTACTTTACTACTACTACTACTAATAATAATAATACTAATACTAACTCTAATAGTATAAGAATACAAACTAATTATAATAATGATAATACTATTCAGCTAAAATAATATAATGAGAATGATATAATAACAATATAATTATTACAAATAATGAAGTAATAACTTACTACTACTAGCCTAATAATAATAGTACTAACAATAATAAAACAATACTTATAATATGTTATATATTAATCTATTATTATATTCTGATACTGATAAATAACCATTATAATATATATCATAATATTAAGGTAACAATGATAATATTTCTAACAATAATATTCTAATAATACATAATATAATAAACATTTCTGAATAATAATAAGATAATAATAATTGTCAGAAAAGTATCAACAATTATAATACTAGTATAATAATATCCGGTGACCCAGGGGTCCTGACTGACCAGACAGAATCACACATAGAGGTTGAATATGTACATCACTAATCTTATCTATATACTAGCCACAGTACGACCCACAGACTCGAGTGCACTACTGGAAGTCAGCCACCCAGAAATTTGCCTCAGGGATTGACGAGACGAGGGAATGAGCCAGAGTGGGAGGGGGAAAGTAACCTACCGAACTCCGTAGATTCACTTGTAACTAGAGAGGGGCCGTTCCGGACCCGAACCCGATCCCCGCCGCGATTTCTCCCGTTCCGCTAACGGGGGGCTGGCTTATGCCTGACTTCTCCCGGACATTCGACTTCGACTGGCGGATTTTTTTTTTACTAAGTTTTCGAATAAACGAGTTCTCCGTATTACGAGGATCTACGATACTTGCGGGATACGTAAAAAACCTAGATCACTCATAATACGAGGTATTCGCGGATTACGATGATTCACGTAATCACGAGTATTCTTTCGTAATTACGAAACACTCGTAAAACACAAAGTCATTCCGTAGGTACATTTTCAGAGACGGAGCAAGCCACATTATCCAAATTACCAATGCGCTATCATAGTTTCAGAAGCCTTCGTTTTTTTACAGAAATCTTCCGTTTTTTTTTAATACGGGAATCCTCGTATTTTCGCAAAATACCGTTTTTGTAAAGTCACGCTAGCGGACTGTCACTTTTTATGTTATTTTGGGCATTTAATACATGCTTTCTAAGGCCATTACCCAGGTCCCTGAGTGTTAGTGGACGTTACCAAGGCTATTTAGACCACTTTTAAATGCGGATTTTGCCGAACTTTCATTTTAATACGTTTTAAACCGAGTCCGCTCGCAGGATGGTTCGAATTTTCGGATTTTTTTTCGAAAATCCCGCGGATCTCGCGCGGGACCGGATTTTTCGAATTCGGACATCTCTAACTTGTCCCTACAGAACTTCCATAGATTTCAGTCAGCTTGTAACTACAGAACTTCCCGTAGAATTTCCAGCTGTACCTACAAACTTCCATAGATTTAATCAGCTTGTAACCCTACAGAACTTCCGTAGATTCAGCTTGTAACCTACATAACTTCCGTAGATTTCAGCTGTGAGCTACCGAACGTCCTAGATTTCAGCTTGTGAGCTACAGAACTTCGTCGTAGTTCAGCTTGTGAGCTACAGACGTCCGAGATTTCAGCTTGTAACCTACAGAACTTCCATAGATTTCAGCTTGTAAACCTACAGAATTCCATAGATTTCAGCTTCTTAACCTCCAGACTATCCGGTAGATTTCAGCTTGTAACCTACAGACTTCCATAGATTTTCAGCCTTGTAACCTACACTACAGAACTTCCCATAGATTTTCAGCTTTTAACTCCAAGGACTTCCGTCGATTCATCTTGTTGAGCTACAGAATTCCGTAGACTTTCAGCTTGTAACCTACAGAACTTCCATAATTTCACTTGTAAACTACAGAACTTCCGTATACTTCAGCTTGTACCTACCTACAGACGTCCTAGATTTCAGCTTGTTGCTACAGAACTTTCCGTAGATTTCACTTGGCCCTTGTACCCTCCAGAACTTCCATAATATTTTTCAGCTTGTAAACTACAGAACTTCGTAGACTCCGCTTGTAACCTACAGAACAGCCATAGATGTCACAGCTTGTAACCTACAGTAACTTCCATAGATTTCACTTGTAACCTACAGGACTGTCCGTAGATTCAGCTTGTGAGCTACCAGGAACTTCCGTAGATTCAGCTTGTGAGCTACAGGACTTCGTAAATTTCAGCTTGCGAGCTACAGACTTTCTGTAGATTTCAACTTGTGAGCTACAGAACTTCCCGTAGATTTCAGCTTGTGACTACAGAACTTCCGTAGATTTCAGCTTGTGAGCTATGAACTTCACGTAATTTCAGCTTTTGAGCTACAGACTTCCGTAATTTCAGCTTGTGAGTACAGAACTTCGTAGATTGTCAGCTTTGTGACTTTGCAAGCATTTTTTTAATTTTTGTTAATACCATAGATCTTTTAAGAAACGGCTGACCTACACCACATCTAACCTGTCACCCTTTCCAGAGATTTAGAGTGTTTTACATGGCCAAACAACCTGCAAAGATCACTTAGACATATTTAGCTACTTAGGGACCAGACTGGTGTTAGGAAGGTAGGATATTCCATCCAAACCGGCGCTCTCTGCTCTGTAAAGAAGGTAAGTAGTTATTCTAGCAGGTCTACTTCCCTTCTAATGATGTTCTATGGAACTTACTTACTTGTTTTAAGAAAGTCAAGTTATTCAGTACCCCCTCGTCAATAGAATAAATACAGGTGGTTGCAAGGAGGCAGGTGGCAGAGCGGCATGTGGAAACAGGAAAATTAGTGTAACACAAGGACCATAAATAATCTGGGCAACTGCGGATGCGTCAGTTTTGCAACAGCTTCCTAATAATTAGGACTGTTATGTTATTTGTTTAAGAGACAAAGAAAATCAGTGTATATTTTAAACTGTCTCTAAATCTTGTACTGTACTTTTATCTATCTGTTGGCCCCCTCCCTTATATTGTAAAGCTCTTCGGGGTCAGGGATCTTATTCCTCATGTGTCGAGGCTTTGTGGCACTTATATCCCTTTATACATAATTATAAGATGATTTCGTAACCGATGTAATGAAATTATATTTTATTTTTTATTATCTGTATAATTGCACTTAATCCCCTTGTTTGTATAATCTGTATTTTAAAATGTCCAGCGCTGGCGTACCCAGTGTCCGCTATATAAATAAACATATACATACATGACTAGTATAATCGTATTGTTATAAATAGGCATGTACACGATGTGTATCCAAGTGGCGCTATATAAATAAACATATAATACATACTGTATAATCTGTTCTTTATTATATGTACAGCTCTGTGGTCCCCAAGTGGCGCTATCAATAATAACTTACATACAACTGTAATAATCTGTCTTGTTTATAATGTACAGCGCTGCGTCCCCAGTGCGCTATATAATAAACATATACAATACATACTGTATAAGCTTGTATGGTTATAATGTACAGCGTCTGGTACCCAAGGGCGCGATATATAAACTATACATACATACTGTATAATCTGTATTGTTATAATGTACAGCGCTGTGCCCCAAGTGGCGGCTATATAAATAAACAGATACATACATACTTAAAATCCTGTAATTGTTATAATGTACAGCTCTGTGTACCCAAGGGCGCTATTAAACTAAACATATACATACATACTGTATAATCCTGTATGTTATAAGTACAGTGCTGCTTCCCCAAGTGTCGCATATAAATAAACATCTACATCCTGTATCAAATCTGTATGGTTTATAATGTACAAGCGCGGTGTACCCCAATGCGCTATAATAAATAACATATACATCCATACTGGTATAACTGTATTGTTATAATGTACAGCGCTGTGTAACCCAAGTGGCGCTATATCAATCAACATATAAATCATACTTATAATCTGTATTGTTATATGTACAACGCTGTGTCCCCAGTGGCGCTATAATAATAAACATATACATACATACTGTATATCTGTATTGTTAAATGTACAGCACTGTTACCCAAAGTGCTCTATATAATAAACATCTCATATCATACTGTAATAATCTTAATTGTTTAAAGTACAGCGCTGGTTTACCCAAGTGGCGCTATATAAATAAACATATACATACAGTACTGTGTAATCTGTATTTTAAAAAGTACAGCGCTGCGTCACCCATGGCGCTCTTAAATAAATAAACATATACATACCATACTGTATAATCTGTATGTTATAATGTACAAAGCGCTGTGTACCCAATGGCGCTATAACTAATAAACTATACATCCATACTGTCTAATAATCGTATTGTTATGACTGTACAGCCGTTGTGTACACAGTTGCGGCTATATAATAAACAATACATACTACTGTAATAATCTGTAGTTATATGTACAAGCGTTGTGTCCCAGTGCGCTAGAATACAAATAAACATATACATACATACTGTATAATCGGTATTTTAAAATGTACAGCGCGCGGACCCAAGTGCGCTATAAAATAAACATCTCATACATACTGTATACCTCTGTATGGTTAGCTGGTACAGCGCTGTGTACCCAAGTTGCTCTATATAGATAACATATACATACATACTGTATAATCGTATTGTTTTATAATGTACAGCGTTGTGTACCCAAGTGGCGCTATTAATAAACAGCATACATTACTGTATAATCTGTATTTGTTATAATGTACCAGCCGCTGCGTACCCATGGGCGCTATATAAATAAAACATTACATACATACTGTATATCTGTATTGGTTATAATGTACAGCGCTGTGGTCCCCAAGTGGCGACTATAATAAATAAAAACATATACATACATACTGTATATATCTGTATTGTTTAATATACAGCGTTGCGTACCCAAGTTGTGCTTTCATAAATACACATTAACATACACTGTATCAAATCTGTATTGTTTACTAATATACAGCGCTGCGTACCCCAAGTGGCGCTATATAACTAAACATATACAACATACTGTATAATCTGTATTGTTATACTGTAACGGCGCTGTGTATCCCAAGTGGCGCATATAAATAACACATATACATACATACTGTATAATCTGTATTGTTATACTTCAGCGCTTGTCCCAATGGCGCTATATAAATAAACATATACATCCATAACTGTATATCTTTATTGTTATACATATACAGCGTTGCGTACCCAAGGGCTTTATAAATAAAATTTATACATCCATCCAATACAAAGGATCAGTCAGTCTAATATACACATCTATATAAGCATAATCCAACACAGGACTGGGCCCAGAAACAATCCGAACCTTGACTGGGATTAACTTGGAGCCACATCAGGGAATTAGAAATGTTTAACAGATTACATGGCTTCATTATTTGTCTCCAGTCCAACGCAAGAATTAAAATGTTTACGAGAAACGAAACAAGCCTGGCGGAACGTTTTTTTTCAGGACAAAGATGGCAGAGCCAACGGCGAGATGAACAGCCGAAATTTTGCGAAATACCCAAGTATACAAACAGGACCAGCAGCGCCCTGGCCCCATACTCCACGTCCTTAAATGGCAACACCCAAACAACAGGTGATTTATTAAACTGCTTTCGGTAAATTACTTTATACTCACTCTTGCCTGAACATTCCACAACCTCTTTCCCAAAATATCAAGAAAACTAGATTTGTTCTCTTGTCCTGTGAGCGGACCCTGATTCTATTTCCAAGCCTAAATGGCCCTGTGCAGTTTGTCCTGTGGGTTTGTGATAGAGAAGACCTTCCTTATATTGAGCACCTTTGCTGGGTGTAGATGGATCTGGAGTGGAAATAATCCAACCTCACATCTTTTGTATGAACATTTGGTTGATTTGTAGCAAATATTTGCTTTTGTGGAATTATTATTCGCCATGTAAACAGTCCATTGTGTGCTGTGGGAATGTGTTTTACCTGCAAACACTTGCTCTGCAACCCCCTGCCTTTATTTCCTCATTGAAGCCTCCTGCATTTTTCTCTGTGTTGGGGGGGCGTTGGCGGGGGCTGTTCGTCGGTGCGACATAGAACACACGCTTTTGTTACCATTAAACCCATGATAATTGACAATGCGTCCATGAGCCTTCTAAGTATAGAAACACAAGGTTGCTCGGAGACACAACCGGGTCTATAAATAGAACTCAACCTGAGTCGTGTTTGCCAACGTTAGACCAGCGAAGGGACGGAAGGGGGTGCATCGTGTAGGAACTGCCCCCTTTTCCGCATGGCTTTTCCCATCTACCTTCTGGACCTTCTGGGAATTTTCTTAATCTGTCTCTTTTCTCTGTTTTCTCTGGGATCCCTTTATGCGACCTTGTCAAAATTGACACTCTCGTGATTAACTAGAAACTAGAGGATTGTTGGATTAGTCTACATACACTGCACCTATAGGTCAGATCAATGTGATTAATTTCCTCCGCCCTTTATAGCTCCTTCCATCACACGCGTGTCCAGTTCTCTGATCCTGCCTGTCAATACCAGTGCTTGTTGCATTTCATGGATATTTTGTTTGCTAATAAGGTTACTACTTTGTCATAAAACTGGACCAATCAGTTTTTAGCAATTATAGAGCCTCCCCCTAGGAACCTTAATCCATCCTGCGGTCCCTTAACTGTAAAGGCCTGAGGCTCACTACAAACGCACCACATCGCGCACACAATGCGAGCGTTATTGCAAGCGATTGTGTGTGCATTCTGGTGCTATTGTTCCACATTTATTATGCATGTGATTTGTAATTTAAAACCTTAATAGAAGCGCATGCTTTTGCATGAAAAATGGTACATGCAAAACGCAACCGGAAGATGCAATTCGCATTCAAAATCTCAGGAATTTCGCAAAACGTTCAAAAAATGCACTAGTGCGGTCCCCGGCCTAGCCCTAAAAACCGTCTTTTAATTGTGCATCTACACAACTGCACTTCTGGGAGACCACATGGTCACCTGATCCAGTTGCATCAGGTGATTACAGCGATCATCTCGATTACATTCCTCGATCATCAAACAGGATTGGTCCGATAAAAAAAGTTCTATGTCCGAATAAAGCTGAAAATGATTGATGATCGGTCAATCACCCATATACGCTCTGACATCTTAATACGACCAGAGATTGGGTTGTGTATTCGGCCCCTTTTAGTTTGATTTTAAACCCAAGATGTTGGGTAAGAAGAGCCCATCTATTCCTAAGGTTCGTACATAATCATTCTCAGCCAAAACGCCGTTCGTCACATGTAGCACTCGGTGTTGGGAGTCGTGGATTGTTGGCAAAATCGTAACGTGTTTACGAACCTTAGACTATTCGGTCCCAGGAAGTGTTTGAGAAATGCAATTCCCCGCATTCCCCGGTTGCCTGACAGGGGAATGCTGGGAATTGTAATTTTTTCTAAAAATCGAAATGTCCTTTTTTTCCTTCCCAGCTACTACTCAAGATAAATTAAAAAAGAGCAAAACAGCGCAATCTTTACTTTTCTAAATCCCCAATAGAGTGAATAGCAGCTACCCATTTCAATATGGCGATTTAAATAGGCGCAATTAAAACAACAAACCCACAGCTCAATTAATACGCAGTTTTTTTTAGAAAAATCCTGTGATTGTCATCACATCCTGTTAATTTAATTAGGGCTGGGCCACGCTAACGGCTGTTTAAATGCCAACCCAAGGGCAATTGCGATCCACTTTCGACAACATTTCGCAAGCGCAGGGCACCCGAAACGCGCAGGAAAATTGTGGCATTGTGTGCAGTTTAGGACTGCTAGTGCTGCGTGTTGTCGTGTGGCTTAACAGTCAGAATTTTGCTGTCGCTTTAACCTTAATTTTAAGCTTTACTAAAATATAAACCAGGACTCAACCAGGTTCTGTATCAGGGTGATTAATTTATTAGGGGACGTTCTGCAATATCCCGCCTAACGAGAAAATCAGCGTTTAAATCACGCTCACCCATGTATAACGTCTCGCGACAATCACACTGCAATCTCTAACTGTGATGTATTCAAAGTCCTTCAATCACACTGCAATCACTAATTGATGTTTTCAAAGTCCTCCAATCACACTGCAATCTCTAATTGTGACATATTCCAAGTCCTCCAATCTCACTTGCAATCTCTCACTGTGATGTAATCAGTCCTCCAATCACACTGCAATCTCTACCAGCCTGATCTAGAATGAACAATAACATTCGTAAAAGGAACAAGAAGGTGAAAGAAGAGAGATAACCTTTCTATGGCAAGTCCAATTAAAATGATGGCTTTATAAGACCACCATAGCCCCAGACGCTAATACCCGAGGTCCACAAGAAGGGCTGGGTGATCTTTGTAGGAACGTTGGTGGCAAGGTAAGTATTGCATCTTATGTTGACGTGGGTCCTAGTGCAATTTATGGTGGATTTTACTACTTTAAGAGTCGGCATGTTCTTTAAAGGAGAACAACGTCTATATGAACATGTCTGTATTCTAGATTTGTTTTACTAGTTAATTTCCGTACTTCTCACCTCACAGCATTCTGGAGAAAATCTTCTAGTTTCTTCTAACAGTCGATGACCTAACTGCACGTGCTCAGTTCTCTAATAATGGAGCTCACAGGGGGAAAGATCTTAGACATCTATTGACAAAGTCAAGCTACAAGAGGCGAACTATCCCCTTACCTTATTCCCGTGGTTCCCTTCCTGGATAGATCGAAAACTGGCGAAGGTTCAATACCACATAACATCTGAGAACTTTCGTACCCTGAATAAAACCATATTTAACTAATTAACTTGATTAATGAGACCCCCCAATCAACTTTCACCTCACAAAGCCTCACGCCTACACCACCATCCCATGCCATTTGATCGAGTCAACCAACTCACCTGATTCCCTCCACTTTTGTTAACAAAGACCAGTATGAGTTTCAATGAGCGGAGAGGAGAGGGTTTTGATAAGGCCCGGCCTTAATGTCCTACAGTGCAGAACAAAACTATCTATTAACCACACCACCAGTTATAGTAAACGCCACAATAGCATCATTGGACCCTTTAACGTATCCAGGGAATCTAAACACAGGCGTCATAGAATCTGGGAAGATTCCATGACGGAATTCCCCAGCACTGAGCTTCTCACCTCCCAACCTTTTCTTCTGGCCTCGCGCTTGAAACGACGTCCCTTTTCTTTTTTTTTAGTGGACTATTTTTTGTATTGAACCTGAAGATACATTTCAAGGGAATGTGGATTGAGAATTTCATTTTATTTATCTTTAAAGGTTTTTTTTTTTTTTGTAATATATTAAATAGTAAAATAAAATTTTTTTTTTTTTTGTATAAGTCTTTTTCGATCTTGAGGGTGATTTTACTCGATTGAAGCTGCCATACTGAAAGGCTTCAAGACAAATAGCACCGGGTTTTTTTTCTGTGTACATTTTGTATGAGTACAGTTTGTTGAGCCGCTCCCCCAAAAAAGCAAATCTCTAGTAGGATGATATCCGGTTTGGAAATCCGCGAATCAGAACGATTTTTTAGAATTTTCAAAAAATTCACAATTGACAACGTGAAAATCTAAAATTCCGTTTAGAAAAAAAAATCGGAAAGGCGAAAATGCGAAAATGTTTATCGTAATCTTCGAAATGTGAAAAAAATCCTATTTGATTGGCTCCTCATCGAACTTCATTCCCATCTCAATCTCCAGCAATGGAGAGACTTTAAGTTCTCGGCAACCTCTACAAGGACAGATGGCTGTCCAACCTCTTGCATAGCGTTTGCCCGCAGCGTTCACATGTCATTTTATATCCGTGTCCTGCAAACTACGGACCTCGGAATGTGTTTGAAAACTACCACTCCAGCATTCCTTAATCTTCCCACTGTTTTGAGGAATGCTGGAGTAGTAGTTTTCAGCATCAGGAGGACCAGTTTTGAGGATCCCTGATATAAATGGAAGTTCATTTGCTTTTTAATGTTTGGGTGACGCAATTGAGGAGAGCACAATACAAGTGAGACGTCATGCAATGACACAATGTCCTGCCAATATGCAGACAAGCCGGACGGTCAGGGAGACATATGCATTCAAGTCCCTTTTTATAGTTCTGTAGGTCCGAAGCATCATTAAAAGGGTACAGTTCATGTAATATTTAATATGATTTTAATAAATATAGAAAAGGCGACACAAGCCGTCGGGTACCCTCTACATGATACAATGGTAATGTTCACTCGTTGCCTTACCTAGTTCAACATCCCGAGTTACAGAGATGTCCGAACTTTCGCAAAACCCGTGTCTGCTCGAGGAAACCGCGAATATTTCGAAAAATTAGAAAATGCCGAATCTCGAGTCGGACCCTTAAAAATGAAAAATTCTTCCCAAATACGTGACATCCTCGCAATTTCGAAATTTTCGAAAACGCGTCTCGGAAAAGTTCGGATGCGGAAATCCGTGAAAATCCGCGATATCCGACGTTCGCATGGGGAAATCCGGCTCGGATCCGGGTTCGGGTCCGCGACTCGGAGGCCATCACTAACGCTAATTACCAACTACTGTGCCTTTATTTTAGAACCCGGGTTTTTCCTTAGAGCTATTCCATTATTTATCGCCGCGCTTGCGCCGTTACTCATGCGTTTCCCAGAGGGCACACAAGGAGAAAATTTCCCCCAATGCCACAATATAAGGAGCCACACCAAGAAAGGACATATCGGGGGGGTGTTAGTTCCAAGGCGCAACATGCGTTAACTAGGATATACAGTACGAACCGTGTCCCGGCCATTGTCGAAGGAGCCATGACGGAGGTCAAGACAATGAGGAGCATGCATGTTACCTGAGGTTCTCTACCTTATGACTCCAGCTCGGAGGGACTATGACTGCCGCGTGGGCCCCCAACGGACAACGGCTCTCTATGTGATGGAGCAGGAAGCAGGTGACCTGTTGTGGAACTGGAACGAGAAACACAAGCACTGACATCGATGCTATTCCGGGTATAGTTAGGTGCACCCCTGGGGTGCTCCGGCACATATCCAGGACAATAGAGAATATGCAGGAGATCATAACACGTCGGCAGTAGTTTTGTGTATGTTCTCCCCGTTCTTGGGGTGGTTTTTCCCTCCCGGGCTCCCGGTTCCCCCCCAATCAATAAAGACATAGATAGAGGTTTCTAATTGTGTCAATAACATGATTGATTGGTAAGCTCTTCGGGGCAGGCCTGATGTGAATGTACACATGAATGTAACGCGCGAACGTGAAGCGGTGGGCGCTATATAAAATCCACAATAATAATAATACATCACAATTAGAGATTGCAGTGGTGATTTGGAGGACTGATTCACTCACAGTGAGAGATTGCAGTTGATTGGAGGACTGATTACATCACAGATGAGAGATTGCAGTGTTATTGGAGGACTGATTACATCACAATTGATAGATTGCAGTGGATTGGGATCTGATTACATCACAGTGGAGAGATTGCAAGTGAGATTGGAAGGACTTGGATTGTCACACTAGAGATTGCATGTGATTGAGGACTTTTGAAAACATCAATTAGTGATTGGTCGTTGATTGAAAGGACCTTTAATACAGCACAGTTAGAGATTGCAGTGTGATTGGAGGACTATGAATACATCACAGTTAAGAGATGATTGGGCAGATCACTACAGTTGATGAGTGATTGAGACTATGATACTACACAGTTAGAGATTCAGTGGTGATTGGAGTACTATTGAATACATCCCACAGTTTAGAGATTGGCAGTGTGATTGAGGACTTTGAATACATCACAGTTAGAGTTGCAGTGTGATTGAAGGACTTTTGAATACATCACGTTAGTAGATTGCGTGTGGATTGAGGACTTGATACATCACAGTTAGCTTCAGTGGATGGATTAATAAGTTGCCAGTGTGATGGAGGACTATGATACATCACATTCTGAGATTGCAGTGTGATTGGATGACTTTGAATACACCACAGTTAGATGATTGCAGTTGATTGGAGTGACTTTGAAAACTCAATTTTGTGATTGCAGTTGTGATTGGAGGACTTTGACACACTCAAATTAGAGATTGCAGTGTATTGGAGGATTGATTACATCACAGTTAGAGATTGCAGTGTATTGGAGGATTGATACATCCAGTTAGAGATTGCAGTGTTGATTGGAGGACTTTGAATACACTCACACGTTAGAGATTACAGGTGATTGGAGACTATGAATACATCACAGTAGAGATTGCAGTGTTGAATTGGCGAGACTTTGAAGTCACTCACATTAGAGTATTGCGTGTGATTGGGGACTTTGAAACATCAATTTGTTGATTGCAGTGTGATTGGAAGGCTTTGACCACATCATACAATTAGAGATTGCAGTGTGATTGGCGAGATTGATTACATCACAGTTAGAGATTGCGTGTGATTGCGAGGACTTTGATCACATCACAATTAGAGATTTGCTGTGTAATTGGAGGACTTTGTTTACTCACAGTGAGAGATTGCAGTGTGATTGAAGGCTTTGATACATACAGTGAAAGATGCAATGTGATTGGAGGACTTTGATTACATCACATTGATGAGATTGCTGTGTGATTGAGGACTTTGAATTATCATCACATATGAGTTGCGTGTAATTGGGGAATGACTTTACAATCCAGTTGAAGAATTGCAGTAGTTGATTGGGAGGACTTGTGATAACATCAACAGTGAGAGATTGGGCAGTGTGATTGTGGAGGACTTTGTGATACATCCAGGAGTGATTTGTCAGTGATTGGCGTTGAGCAACATAGTGAGGATTGATTTGGAGGACTGTTGATAACATCACAGTGCGAAAGATTGCAAGTGTGATTGGGAGGGACTTGTGATACATCCAGTCGAAGACTTTCAATGGTGATTGGAGGACTTTGATACATCACGTGAGAGAGTTGCAGTGTGATTGGAGCCATTGGACAATAAGGAGAGCTTTGATACACTATAACACAGTGAAACGATGGTGGCAGTGTGATTGGAGGACTTATGATAACATCACATGAGAGATCACAGAGTTCACTAAAGGTCACCACAATTTTGATGGCAAATTGTATTGTGTTCACAAAACCAGTTCCTGTGACATTTGAGTGTTTTTTTTCCTGAACAGTAAAGCTGTTATAATAGGTCAAGGAGATTCCTGTGCACTCAGCCCTTATACGTTCTCATGTATAATATACCTCGACATTACAAAACAACCAGCACAAAAGGATTTCTCCTAAAAAGAAAAAAAAAACAAGATGGAAACACCTCCAGTAACACTGCTAATGGACATAAGCCAGCAGTGTTTGTGGGTCTCTGTACAGAATGTTTCCTGTTTATATGACTAACCACGATCACTTAACACAACACCCTGAGCATTTATTTAACCCGCGCGGCACATGCTAAGGCCACCTGTCTGCCATCTCTGCCTCGTCAAACAGTCCAGGTGTCTAACAGAAACAGAATGCCCTGCACGTTAACAAACCCCCTGCTTGGTTAACCCTTTCAATGCCAAGACGCCTTCCCCACACTGGAAGGATCGCTGCACGTAACAAAACGATTTAACTCTTTATATTTAGCTCTCCCCCATTTTACCTTAATCAACCATCCTAAACACCCAATATTTTGAGAAGATTAAGAGATGTAGGATTCAACCTGTTATCAACCAGTGACCTTCTCTCCCCTTCCCTCTGCCTGTAAAAAGGTTTTCGCCTCCTCTCCAAGCTCTTTAACAAGCTCGCACATGCACAGAGGAGACCACTAAGGGGATATGATTCAGTCAATTGGCTTGAAGGCTGGTAAAGGTACAATAGAACTTATTAACATATCTGGGTTACAAATCCATTATAAACTGGGGAAAAAACAGCAGTTTGTGGGTTTGGAGCGGATAACTGACAAGTTCACCGAGTTTTTATCGTTTTAAAAGGGTGCGACATGCGCCATTTAATTAAACCAGACGGATCAATTGAACTTACAACCAAACCCTTATTAAGGGATATGTAACCAGTATTAAAAGTGGGAATGTTAAGATATTAAGGTGAATGTAAAGATATAAGGGAATTAAACGGCATACACTGGCGAATTATAGCGGGTATAACGGTGGAATATCAGTCGTGATTTAACTGCGGAAGATAGTGCCTACGCGGGTATTAAAGATATAACGGTATTAAAGGATATTTGGAAAAAAAAACTGTATTAAAGGGCGAAAAATGGTATAATTAAAGGGGAATATATAGTTATTAAGAAGTGAATGTAGGATCACAGACCTTGCAGTCATAAGATTCTAACTACTGTTGGATAAATATCATAGATCGGTATAAGGGAAATTAATGATAGTTCTATATAAGGACAGCGCGGGAATATAGACAGGATTAAAGGGAAGTCTACAGTGTATAGAACTAGGATCATACGTATTTAAAGGAATAAGACAGGTACTTAAAGTGGGAATACTGACTCAGTATTTAAGGAATTAGGGGACGGTATAAGAGGATACTATGATTGATAAGGTGGAATGTCACGGTTCATTAGAGGGTAATATAGATCACCGTGAATTAAATGGGAATAAACGGTATTAACGGGAATATGACAGGTATTAAAGGGAATATACAATAAGGGTTAAGTATAACGGATATGTGTGCGCGGACATTTAAATTAGAGGTCGGTTCGGTATTAAACGGTATATAAACGTATTAAAGAATAAAAGGTATTAAAGGGAGTATAAACGGTATTAAAGGGAATATAACGGTATTAAAGGAAACGGAATAGGGATATAACGGTATAAGGGAATGATACCGGTATTAAAGGGATCTGAACGGTATTAAGGGAATATGACGTATTAAGGGCATATGAGTAAAGGATTATATCAGTGTATTAAGTATCAAGTAATATTGGAATATTAAAGGGAAATATAAATGGTATTAAAGGGAATATAAAGGATTAATGGAATATGAACAGTATTAAAGGGATATAACGGAATTAAGGAATATGGCGTATTAAAGGGAATATAACGGTATTTAAAAGAATAAAAGGTATTAATGGAGTATAACGGTATTAAAGGAATATAATGGTATTAAGGGAATATAAAGGTATAAAGGAATATGAACAGTATTAAGGATATAACGAAATTAAAGGAATATAACGGGTATTAAGGAATATAACGGAATTAAAGGGAATAAACGGGAATTAGGATAAAGGTATTAAAGGGAATATGACGGTATAGGGAATATAACAGTATTAAGGGAATATAAAGGTATTAAAGGGAAAGACGGTATAAGGGAATATAACGGTATAAAGGGAATATAAAGTAATTAAAGGGATATGCGGTATTAAGGGAATATAACGGTATTAAAGGAATATAACGGAATTAAAGGGATATACGGTGAATTAAGGTGGAATATAACGTAATTAAAGGGAATATAAAGTATTAAAGGAATATGACGTTATAAGGGAATATAAGTATTAAAGGGAAATAACTTTAAGGGAATAGAAGTATTAAGGAATATGACTGATTAAAGGGAAATATAACGGTATTAAAGATATAATGGTATTAAAGGAATATAAAGGTATTAACGGAATATGACGGTATTAAAGGGAATATAACGAATTAAGGGAATATAACAGAATTAAACGGATATAAGTATAACGGATTAACAGTATTAAGGTTATCTTCACTCATAAATCAGCTTAGCTTTTGCCAGTGTAATTGAAGAACGGAAGGTTAGCAGCTATTCTTACCTCCCGTTCTTCAATTAAACATCAGAAGCAGACAGGGAACACAGGTAACTTACCAGCGATTTTGGCTCTGGCTTCTCTGACAGGTCCTGGCGCTCGGGACCTGTCAGAGACCAGCGTTGGAACGCGACGCGGGTAAGTTCTCTGTGTTCCCTGTCCTGCTCTGACTATTTAATTGAAGGACCGAGGTAAGACATAAAGTTTACACCACCGAGGAGTTCCTGTGCCATATAAAGCTCAAGTCTGCAGGCAGGTAAGACTGAGGTGACGTATATCCTATATTAAATGTGAAGTGGCACATTATTTCTTATAATTTATGATTTTTTATCTTAAGCTGTATACAGCTAAAAAATGGTTATGACTTCATTATCATTTTAAGCTGTCAATTTAAAAGTAAAAGAAGAGAAACGGGACGTGATTTACTTTCCTTTCCAAACCTAGGATAACCTGGATTAATCCTAGTTTTTTTACCCACATGCATTCTGCTTGCGAACAGAGAGCCTGCCCTTTGACACATAGGAATCCGCTCTCTCTCTGTATCGTGCAGTAAAACAGTTATGGGTTGGAACGGTGAATAGCCAAAATATATGGGAGCTGCAATGGAACGTTTTCTTATAATAATCGCTCATGTGACATATACTGAGTGATTATTATAAAAATAATTCCACTGGTGCTTTTTCCCATTATAATTTATTTGTATTATAACAGTATTAAATCACTGATAACAGTAAAACATATAAATAGTAATAATAGATTAACGTAATAAATAAAGTTTCCCTTACTGCCTGCTTGCACCATGAACAGCTAAATAGCCACATCTCCTTACTATGAAATGAAAACTTTTGCTGGAACCCCTTGGAAGAGACAGAAAAGAGATCCCAGAAAATTAGAAAAAAACATGGAAAAAAAATACACACACTGGAACTTTCTATAACTGCCACATTTCTGGCGTTGGACAGTTTCCTGATTGGTTGGTTTCTCGTCCTATCAGGATTTTTTAGTATTTTTGGAACTTATAATGAATGAAAATTCCACATAACGGGAGGGGGGGCGGGGACAGTGATATTAGAGGATTACCGTATTGGAACATCACAAACATGGAAGAAAATAATAAAGCCAAACCGGTAGGTGATGGGTTTCCCTCACTTCCCACAGTGCTTGCCTTTGCCTTCTTGCCTCCGGCGATGGACCCAATGTATGTCTCACCAGATTCTGCTGGTTGAACAACAAGAAAAATGTCTGCCTGAGAAAAACCATCATACCAGGGTGAGGTTTAACATCCACCACGCTCTTTTTCAACACACTTCTGGGGTCTACCATTTAGCAGCCATATGGCAGCTCCAAAAAATTAAATGACCCGTTATGGGCAGAAAAAGTTCTTTTGCTGGTCTATATGTTTCTGTTGCCATTCTAGTTTTGGCCACTAGATGCTGCTATTTGACAGCCAAACAGTGGATAGAGATTCCAGAAAGGATAAGACAACTTAATAATGTGAACTTGTCATTAAATCATCTAAACGCACAAGGAAGCTCATAAAATCTAATGTGTGGCCCTTTAATACGGACAGGGATCTTATGAATGTACCATGATGCCTATTATGAAACTCATTAAATAAAACTCACTCTGTGTAATGTTTCTATGGCTGCAATGCATTTCATTATGGACTTTACTGGTTATAGGGATCTCAAATGACAGGCTCATGGGTACATTTCACTTACCACACTGTTGAAAACTGCCCTCTATATCCTACACACACACATTTAAAGAGCACACACAGCATTTACCTCTCTTGGAGTTCTAGACGTTCCATCACGGAACGTTGGTTTTGATTCTAAAATTAATCTGAAGACAAATAGTTTAATGTAGAAAATATTCCGTTTTATTTATTTGCAAACATTTGTGATATAGCATACTAATACTGCGACCAGTAGATGGGCGCCATCTTACCTTTCTGCTGGTCCATGCAGGCTGTATGCACCACAATCTTACAAGGCTGCACACTTTCTGCGTAGGGCGGACTTCTGTTAGAGTTTAAAAACAAGAACAATGGGGATTATTCCAAGTTATTCCAAGCAAACATTCCCTACATCTCCCAGATTTTTGCCATTTAAACCAAACACAATCTGCATGGTGCCTTGCTACAGTACCAGTTCATGAGATGGAACGCTGCCGGCTTCACTGAGATCGATACAGCCTGCGTCACGCTTCTAAGGAAACACTGACCAGATGTTCAGCTTGGGATTTTCTATGTGCTTGATTGTAAATTTAACAGCGAAAGAAGTAATATAGGCCTGTACTTCAGTTGTCATTACTACTCCTTATTTTTGCAACAATCTGATCTTCAGGGCATGCTGGAGTTTAGTCCACTACAGCTAGACGTATAAAATTTTAGGGTTTTTTGGTATTTCTAATTGGTTATGGTAAACCCACCCCATAAAATATTAGTGAATGACATAGATCTCTATGGAATATTCCAATAATCCCATGGATTTATCGGACTCAGGCGGTTGCCTGTGGAAACTGAGCAGCTTCTAAAGTTCAGAACCTTCAATCGTAAATTCTACATTTGCTGTTTTATTGCGATTCACAGACATCAATGAAGAGAATATCCAGGGAATTGGTCTGGCAACTCCTCAGGGTAATGAAAACAGAAGACAGTCATTCTATCTTTGCTGGACCATCGACCAGTGACTTTTCCATGGTAACCAATGTTACTATGGAAATTTAAAAATACGCATTCTGCACGGGGATAAGTCAACATCACATGGGGGGGTTTAACGGCCAATGGAAGATCCATTTGTACCTAGGGTTCAGATCTCACCAGGTTTCAGGATTATAGTAATTACCAGTCGGTTGATCCTAGAAAAATTATAAGAATAATCCGTAGCCTGTGGCAGGTCATTCCAATGTTATAATGATCCGTCACTTACCGCAAATTTCACCTGACAGTTCTCCTCCCCCAGGTAACACAGATCACCGACACGTTCGTCTCTCCACAGGTGCTCCCATTCACCGATTCTCCTAACCAAGATAGAGATGAATCCTAAAGTTATCCACACACTCCCTGTGCCTCTTCATTTCAATCATGTCAGTTATAGACTTTCCTTATGGGAAGGGGGGGGGCATGTTCCCCCTTAAAACAAAAGCTGGTATCTTCCCACAATCCCATTGCTATTTTACCCCAGTTTATTACATGCTTTGTAACCAGATATTTAATAAGGTCATTCCATTCTGGAAATGTATCCACCTCCCCCCTCTGCTCAATGAGCTTTTTTATAAGCTTGAGCATGTGCAGAGGAGGGCAGCAGTGAAACAGCAGTCATCATTGTTGTGATTGACAAGGCAGTGGTCCTGGACTGAAACACTCAGATTCTCTTACAGGGGGAGGGGCTGGGAGTCTTTAACACAAGCAGTGTTGGACTTGAACACTCAGATGTCATCTTACAGGGGGAGGGGCTGGGAGTCTTTAACACAGAGTGGGTTGGACTAGAACACTCAGATGTCATCTTACAGGGGGAGGGGCTGGGAGTCTTTAACACAAGCAGTGGGTTGGACTAGAACACTCAGATGTTCATTACAGGGGGAGGGGCTGGGAGTCTTTAACACAGCAGTGGGTTGGACTAGAACACTCAAGTCATCTTATAGGGGGAGGGCGGGAGTTTTTAACACAACGTGGGCTGGATTAGAACACTCAGATGTCATTTTACAGGGGGAGGGGCTGGGAGTCTTTAAACCAAGCAGTGGGCTGGATTAGAACACTCAGATGTCATCTTACAGGGGGAGGAGATGGGAGTCTTTAACACAAGCAGTGGGTGGACTAGAACACTCAGATGTCATCTTACAGGGGAGGGGCTGGGAGTCTTTACACAAGCATGGGTTGGACTAGAACACTCAGATGTCATCTTACAGGGGGAGGAGATGGGAGTCTTTAACACAAGCAGTGGGTTGGACTAGAACACTCAGATGTCATCTTACAGGGAGGGTGCTGGGAGTCTTTAACACAGCAGTGGACTGGACTAGATGGGATGGAAAATGAAATTAGACTCGTTTATATAAATTACTGTGTCCAACTCATCTCCCTGCAGAATATAGGCATGATGGGAGTTGTAGTACAAGTTAACTTTAACACAACAAAAACCATGAAATAACCGTACGGTCCAGTCCAGAGTCGTCTTCAGTTCTTTCCCGGGCCATTGCAGACGGAGAGGTTGCGCAGTGCACCGGTGCCAGTATGATCGAGTCCTGACCGGGAAATCGCTTTCCTATAAGCAAAAAATACCGCGGTTTTTAATAAATCTCATTCATTTATTTATTTTTTCTGTTTGTTTTATTTCAATATTATTTTGTTTCCTGCCGTTCAGTCGAGTTTAAGGGACAGAAAGGTCATGATCAATTATCTACAAATAATGGATGTTGCAAAGTCACTTGTAGCACCGGGTCCGCAGAGACCCCCTCATAGCCCTGACAGTTTGGATACCCCCAGCCCCCGCTAATGATTTCACTGCTGTTACTAATCAGTATTTGCTTCCTCCTGGTATAAACAGTAACATTACTGCCAGAAGGATTTTTCAATATCATTGAATTGCTGGGGTCTCTATGACGTTATCAGGATTATAAATCCACAACCAAACCTATTTGTTCATCAACCTACATTACTGTTTTCAGTTAATCCCAGACAGATTAAAAGGTAACTGTGGTCTCCATATTAAAAAGGACCTAGTCGTACCTTTAAATTACCCCAGAATAATGCTTGCAGCTGCAGTGTATCCAGAGGTTCAGCAGTTAAAGGGTTTTTTTTCCTGCTAGCACTGTAGCTGTGACATCAACCAGCACTTGGGGTCTGCCCCAAGTCTCAGTCTGAAGCATGCCCACTATGGTACAGAGAATCATCAGCTGCATCATAAGCCCTGCCCCCAACTTCTAATCATTTTTAAAGCTAGCCACAAGGCTGAAAATATTTTTCTCTCCCTAAGATGGCCATAGGTAAGGATATGTAATGGTTTCTGGTCTGTACTAGCTTCAGAAAATATGATTTTGGTTGAGGCTGTTTAGAACTAGAGCTAGTTCATTCCGTTTTCGGATTTCCGGATCTCGGGAAAATCCGAAATCCGAAACCAAACCGGAACAAATTTTTCGATAATTATAAGAAAGTACGGGGCTATTTTCGATAACTATCGAAAATAGCCTCGACCTTCGAAATTATCGAAAATTATGAGACCATTTTGAGTTTTTTGATCGTATTTTTAGAAGATGTTTCAAATGTTCAAGGCTATTTTCGATCATTTTCGAAAATAGCCTCGACCGTTCGATTTTCGAAAATACGATCGGGAACTCGAAAATGGTCTCAGATCGTATTTTGATAATTTTCAAATGTTCGAGGCTATTTTCGATAATTTCGAAAATATCTTCCGAAGTCCCGATATCCAAGGATCCGCCCGGATCCGGATGGATCTTTCAGATTTCGGAAACCGAGGGTTTCCGTGTCGGATCCGTGTTCGTGTCGAACACCAGATTCCATCTCTATTAGAACATACGCTCTGTCACAGAGACGAGACGGGCAGTTTGGGAAGTGTAACTTCAAAGCCAATTACTTTTCAAGACATCATCCTTTTTTGAGAGAGCTCTTATCAGTAGGGGCACTTGTAAGGAAACCACAGTTTAAATTTAACTTTAAATAATCCATTCTATGTACTGGTGCATATTAATACAGTTCTAGAGACCTGTAAATAATATCTTAACCATGACCAACACATAGGGTAAAAGTATATTACCATAAATAAGGGCCAGTAATTGGATCACAGTTCTCATATAATATATAATTAACTGAAGTTGAGAGCGCCAGCATATACATTTTCATCTGCCAGGTGTTGTGTCCTGGACTATTCTGTGTTAAAAATAGTGTTGAAGCACTGAGAAGCCTGCAGAAGCAGGCTTTTTTTTGTGTGGGTGCTACTCATGAAAACAATATTGGAGTGGTGGATACCCAATCCTAGCTCCCTCCCAGGTACTTTTCATTTGCAATTAGCTCTTCTTTAGGGATACCTTTCATTACCTGGAAATGCAACGACAATCACAGACATATTACAGTAAAGACAGTCATGCGGGATCAGTGATCTTTGCATATTATACCCTATAAAGGCAGTAATATGGGACAAGACTAATACCACCAACCCCCACCCACCAGCAGGGGGCATATATCCCCAGGACAGTCATACACAGACTGTCCTCATTGTAAAGCCTCATACAACCCTGCGATCGTGGGAGCCGACCCGCGCACGGTGTGTGTGCATGCCCATTTTGGGCAATAATTGTGACGTGTATGGGCATTTGTCAGCTGAAACGGACGCGTGGTCGGGCTCGTTACCAGATCTGCCAGGCGGTTTATCAATGACTACCGACAGCACGGCTAGTTCGAACGGCAAAGTGCCCATACATGGCACGATTATTGCCCAAACGGCCGTGCATACACATCGATTGTAGTGTAATGACCCACTAGTATTAATGCCATTGCTGGTCGTCTTTCTATGATGAATTCTTAGAGTTCAGCGTGGGGTGTTAAAGCTACAGAGGTGGGAATCCACCGGATCATCAACCAGGCCCAACAAAACGGCCCATACACGATTGTCGGCCATAATGGACATTTGTCAGGGCTTGCACATCTCTACGTAGCTTAAGGATAATAATAATGGCGCAGACGGTATAAAATTCAACCTAAAAATGACTCTGGGCTGCGCGGTGCGCCCACGATAAGATTACAGACGGCGTTTAATTACTTAATTATCTGTATTGTGTGTTAAAATAGAGTCATAACCTTCCCCCAAAACACCAAACGCCGCAATAAACCCCCACTAACGCCTGGCAGCCACGATTAATGTCACTATCCGACAAATTGGCGTGAATCCCACGCTACCCGATGTACTATTTGGTTAGAATGGCGGTGGCTGCGCTATTGCAAAACTACCATGTAGCGCAAACCGGTAATATCCCCCTTTTTTAATTTTATTTCTTTTTTAACCTCGTTCTGTACCAATATGAACCTTTTTTCATATGCTACGTGTGAAATCCACGGCTGGAAGGGGGCGACCCTGGAACAGGAGAGGTATCAAGGAGAATACAAACCACAGTACAGAGACAGAGCTCAGCTGGTTTTAAACACGATGAGTCAGAACTGAAATTAGGTTTACTCCACTGAGACAGGAGATAACAGCCAAAAAAACAGCAGGCGAGCCCCCCCCCCCCCTTCCCGCCGCGTTTTGGAACATATAAAACACACAAAACTCTATTTATCTGTCTCCAGGAAGGTAATTAGCCCCCCCAAATATCTCTGCTAGGCTGTGTACTGTACATATAGATATTCGTTATATTTATACTGCATCTGCACAATCAAATGCAATGTACTGTGTGGGAGCTGCCCTTGGTTTGCTACAGGTACAATCTAGAATTTGACATGATGGACTGGTTAATGGGGTCATACTAAGGTAAACCACCCAGGGATGAGGGCTTGGCATTTTGGGTCCTTAACCTGGGTATGATAAAATGGGGAGAGGTGGTTTGAGTTTTAGTTCCCCTTTTAAAATTGCAATATCTACAATTACAAAGGAGTGTGCTGTACACACAATAACACCCATACATACTGTACTGTCAGGAAATCAGTATGGCAGCTCCCACCCATATGTATAAATATAAAATACAGAGAAGGAATGTTCTGTACATACAATAAGCTATACCCTCATACTGTACTGTCTAAGGGAACACTATGGCAGCTCCCACCCATATGTATAAATATACAGAGAAGGAATGTTCTGTACATACAATAAGCATTTACCCTCATACTGTACTGTCTGGTAAACAATATGGCAGCTCCCACCCATATGTATAAATATTAATATACAGAGAAGGAATGTTCTGTACATACAATAAGCTATACCCTCACACTGTAACTGTCTAAGGGAAAACAATATGGCAGTCTCCCACCCTATGTATAAATATAAATATACAGAGAAGGAATGTTCTGTCATACAATAAGCTATACCCTCATACTGTACGGTCTAAGGAAATCGTATGGCAGCTCCCACCCATATGTATAATATAATATACAGAAAGGAATGTTCTGTACACACAATAAGCTATCCCCCATACTGTACTGTCTAAGGAAACAATATGGCAGCTCCACCCTATTAAATATAATATACAGAGAAGGAATGTTCTGTACACACAATAACATACCTCATACTGTACTGTCTAAGGGAAACACTATGGCAGCTCCCACCCATATATATAAATATAAATATACAGAGAAGGATGTTCTGTACATACAATAAGCTATACCCTCATACTGTACTGTCTAAGGGAAACAATTTGGCAGCTCCCACCCATATGTATAAATATAAATATACAGAGAAGGAATGTTCTGTACACACAATAAGCTATACCCTCATACTGTACTGTCTAAGGGAAACACTATGGCAGCTCCCACCCATATGTATAATATACAGAGAAGGAATGTTCTGTACAATACAATAAGCTATACCCTCATACTGTACTGTCTAAGGGAAACACTATGGCAGCCTCCCACCATATGTATAAATATACAGAGAAGGAATGTCTGTACACAGCTATACCCTCATACTGTACTGTCTAATAGCATACCTCCTATTAAGGGTCCAGGGAGCCCGGACCACTTGTACACACCTCCAGTCCACCCCATGCCTGGAACACTTTTTCTCGTAAAGATAATAATGAGATGAATAAAGTTAGAGATATAACTCACTAGTTATCAATTATAGAAATATAGATATAAATAGTTGTTTATAGTTTAGGTTCAGTTTCCCTTTAAAGCTTATTAAACAAAATGGCGTCACCTTTATACAGCGCAGCTCCGCAGTTCCCGTCTAGCCACTCCCACTTGATGATGAGTAAAGGACCCTCGCCCGTCCTGGTTGGTGGATCTGAATTTACATTCTATCCATACGTCCACAGTATTCTTCCAACATGCGAATCTGCGTCGACGTTGGGTGTCTCTTATTTCCTTTAACCGAAAAAACGCGGATTACCCTCACCGGGCGTACTTGATTTCCGACGCTTCTCGGATTCCTTCCACCTTGGAGACATTGAGCAGAAGAAACGTCTTCGAGTCAATAACCCCATAGAGTGTGTTCCGACCCCTGACTTGCGTCTGACCTTGGTGGCCACCGTACTGGCTCGAATGTTCTCTTTGGTCGGACAGGGCTTGCAAAAGTTGAGATGGAAAAATCTTTCCATGATCAAGATGTTTTACGGGCTGAGAACATCCAACTTAATGTCCACCAACCCTACAATGGATCCAATAGTGCAGCTCCACACGAAAAGTCCTACATGGTCTCATAAATACTCTTCATCTTCCAAACAACCTAAACCAACCCTGTATATGGTAAGACAATTTCATGGAGACCCTCAGGGGGTCATGAAAGGCAAGTAGAAGAGATGTCCTATGTTGGACCAGCCTATAGGGTCCATAGTAGAAAACACCCTGGAATTTCAAAGGAAACTGCAGACTTGGAGTTTACATTTCGGACTGAACATCCACAACATTGGAAGAAACGTCCAGTCAGAAAAATTCACTGCCCTCCCATCTAAATAAAGAAATAAAGGGGAAGCTAAATAAATAAGAGAAAATCTCTCTAGAACGTTTGAAAGCCTCCCTGACGTGTGTTTAGGTTACAACCAAAGGGGATTTTTTTTTATCAAATTGGTCCCCCTGGGGGGCTCAATAATTATAAATCAAACAGATTTTTAGAAAATGTAAACCCAACGCAGAGGAAAGATTCAGTAACTCAATGAACCTTCAGTCTCTTTGGGCTTCGTCAACTCAAAAAAGGGGGAGGTCTTGTCAAATGGAAAAGAGGAAATGCGAGGGGGGGTCAATTCTATTCTAGATTAAAGGGAACACTAATGTCGAGATGAGAAGTTATAAGGTCATAATTTGTCGTCGTTGGCACCTGCACCCTTTGATACGGTAAATTAAACTGGGCAATACCGAGGTAAAAAAAAAAGTGTTCTAATTTTCAGCCTTTACTTCCCCTTTAATATTAGAAACCAAAAAGTAGATTGTGTGATGTGACGGCCAGAGATAACCGCAATTCAACAAGAAATCTACATTCAGTATCAAGCGACGTTACTGTACCAATGATATATTTACTAAAAAACATGAAAACTGATAATAAAACCCATCAAATTATTACTAAATATCATCATATGAATGTAGCCTTTAAAGGTTGAATATGACATTAGAAAGGACCTTATATGATAGGGATATCAACTTGTGGCCCTTTCAGATGGTTTTAAAACTACAACTCCCAGCATTCCTGTAGTTTTCAAACATCTTAAATAAGATGTTACAATGTTGCCATGAAAGGGATTATTCTCAGTAGAATGAGGATTGTCAATTTTACTTCTTTTGTAGCTACAGAGACAACATGGGAATCAGTGGGACCCCAGACGGTTTGGTTACTGTAAAATGTGATCACATTGTTCAAATATGTTCCCTGCTCTCTGTGGACCTTCCATGATATTTCTCAGGATTTCAAGCCCTCCTGGGATATATCCATATATATACTGTATGTCCCATCAGCCTCCTCTTCTCCATGATACATACTGGTACAGACTCTCTCTGCAGACTCAAAATTTTTAAAGTTTTAAGCATTAAAGGGATTTGTTTTAACAGGAAACACTGTTTGGGTAGAGAAGCTCAAAGTCACTCATTTTCTAATGATCAACAACAAAGTAGCACATTGAGCAAAAGGGCAACATTACAATCCTACAAAATCTTGTTACGACACACGACTGGTGTGTGGTGCCAATAGACAAAAGCAAACATTGTGATGGGGATGGACCCTTTATGCTCCATTTTACCCCAAAATTCACCAAAAAATTAATAATGTTTCCACGTACTTCCCCTTGATTCAAGGTTGTAACAGATTTCCCACTGTGTTTATTTATTTATTATTTAATCATTTTTGCACCATTACCCTGGTCGGTCTGCGGGCGTCTATGTATCTCTGTCTAGTTACGAGTCCGGCAGTCTATCTATCTCTGTCTAGTTACAGAGTCCGGCAGTTCTGTCTGTCTTTTTAGATTTCAAGGCCTATGCGAGTGCATATTACATTATTATTATTATATTATTACATTATAGGTCTCTCTCATTGAAAAGCCAATTACCAATTACCAGGGTCTACACTTCCTTTGGTTCCTTGTCCCTCTGACACCCAAGTATGAGTGCAAACTGTCAGTCGTTAAGAATTACAGTAATAATGCATTATCTAAACCATGCTTATCTAATCCACACTAATTTGTTCAGACAGCCACACACAACACACACACACACACACACACCACACACACACACCTTAAAGGACCATTGTACTGTATTAATTAACTCTACCAAGGTTTACTTATCTTTAACATTATATCGTTTATATATTATATTCTCTATCCAAAGCCCAGGGCTTTCCTACGGACTTTTGCCATATGAGTCATTTTTAGCGTTTTTATACAGTGGAAAAGTAAAAACGTTTATGTACATTTCTTTTTTAGACCTTACATGAACCCCTTAAAAGCATTGTTAAAAAAAAAAAAAGAAAAGTTCTACTCCTTTATGATTTTATATAGCACTTTATACATATAATAATCTCCCTGGTAACAGAGTCTGTTTAACCTTTGCATGCCCCCAGCTGAATAAGTCCCTCGCTCCTCCGTTACTTAACTTTGATTGTACCAATCAGAACTACTTTTTACATTATAACTGTGCCAGCTCTGTCAGAGATATTTCTGATTGGTCCTAATAGGTTACATGTGTTGTCTTGAATCCATCTCTAACTTATTATTTAAAAAAAAACTCTTTGTATTTTTAATAATCATCTTTTTATTTTAGGACTCTATACCGAAAAATAGGTTATTTTAAATTACCATAACTGGGACTATAATTCTTCCCAACCACCCTGTATAATTTTTTTGTTGATCTGCCCCTATTCTCTTAAAGATAAAAAGATCTAAAACTTCTTATATTTCAGCTGTCAATCATTCCTTGCTCTCAAAAACTATTTTTTCTGTGAGTAGTTTTACTGTAGCTGGAATGGTGACAGAGATTGACAGTTGGAATGCTGTGTCAGGCTTGACAGTTGGGTTGTGGGGAAAAGTCAGGTCAGATGGAAGTGGGAGTGTTAAAAGAGGAGGGATACTGCTCCTAAACAAATGTGTGCTGATTGAAGGCATGCAGCAACACACACAAATCAGAGTAAGTGCTACTTACATGTATTCAATTATAGATTAATCATTTTTTCAGTATAGTGTCCTTTAAGACAAAAAAAAAGGTGTCACCCCAGGTACAATCACTATTACAATGAAAGGGCAGGGACATTGAGATGTTTCCTTACTGTTTCATGGACAGATCTGCTGACTGGCGGGGAGCAGGGTGAGTCATAGCAAGTAGAAACAGAGATCTGCCATCTGTCTAGCTCTTCTACTAGGGCGAAACTACAGTTCTCAGCCTCACCTTTACAATACACGGTAAACACATACATATGTAAGAAACCCCCTTGGAGGGGTTGAATTAAATTGGACCAACGTGTAACAAATCAAATTTATTTCTGTTATATTGTTGTATAACATAATCATTAAATATATATTATTTTAGTTCAGGTTACAGAGCATTCGCACCATGAACAAACAATTACACAGTAACCAACAGAAACCGTTTAGAACTATGCATTAATTGTTCTTACAGCAGTTGACCAACAAAACTAATTGTTCCCCACCAGTAAAGTGGGTCATGAAGCTGCCCATTGGATTAAGGAGTTAGGGTGCAAAGCTGATTGGTTTAGATGCAATGTTTCATGTGACATCAAGCAGTGATGCAATAAATTCAGTTTTCGGGAGAAGTCATGAAAATGGAGAAAATGAGTATATATGATTAACATCTTATTTTTTTGTAGCCATCGTAACACCTTAAACCTCTGTCTTTAGGAATCTAACTGTTATAGACTAGTAAAACGATGTGCTGATTGGTGAGATTGGGCCAATGAAAAAGAGGATTTTGCATGATGAATCAATATTGAAAAGCAATATTCTAGTAAGAAATAATAAATGAACTCAGGGAGCCGTAGTAATTCTGTTCTACGATGACAGAGGGCGCCAGACTCCAGGGATGGCAATGTAAATACAAGTCCCAGTGACAGCAGAATGTGATGTTCTCCAAGTGTTGGACGGGGACAGGTAAACTGGAATATTCACGTTGTCCAGAGTGTAAACATTTCCATTCACAAAGTGCCAAAGGTTCTATTAACCAACTTCACTGAAATATTATTATTATTATGATTTATATAGCGCCAACATCTCCGTAGCGCTTTAACATTACATGTATACATTGACATCAGGCCCTGCCCCGAAGAGCTTACAATCTAATCACATTTATTGACCATACAACCTATCAGTATGTCTTTATGATTGTGGGGGAAACCGGAGTGCCCGGAGGAAACCCACCAAGCACAGGGAGAATATACAACCTCCTTGCAGATGTGTCCAAGGGTGGAATCGAACTCAGGACTTCAGCGCTGCAAGGTATCAGTGCTAACCACTAAGCCACCGTCCAAAATGACACAATTCATCACCAACAGTTTCCATTCCAGGTTAGGGAGAGAAAAAGGCAGAATGAGAAAACCATCAATCGCTACACCCTTAACACCCTATTGGGGTGTGTGGTCATGGCAGGAGGCTTTTTTTTTTAAAGAGAATGTACTACCAATTTCATGCTTGCTTTGTAGCAGAACTATAAGTCCCCCCCTGAGACGGTTGTAAGCACAAACTTAACCTCCTCTTGCAGGTTTACTAACATATGCAAATGTTACCATGAATTATTAAGTATTGGGTGGAGAATTAATAGAATTAACTCTCTAAAAAATTAGAACTCTAAACTCTCTAAAAACTAGAATTAACTCTCTAAAAAAAACACTATAATCCTTGTTGGTTCTCAAACTGTTAAAATAAAACATTTTCCCCATAATAAATGCTCAATCTTATTTAATCTTAATCTTTCTCTCTATCTTCCCCCCCCCCTTGTCTCTACCTCGTCTCTTTCTATCTACCATCCCTCCTCTCTCTATCCACCCTCTCTCCCTCTGTCTCCCCCCTCTCTCTCTTCTCTCTCTTTGTCTTTCTCCTGCAGTCAAATCCAAAAATGTCATTTCCCGATTCCAAGATGCCAAGGGGCACCAGTGTCAGATACTTTCAACGTCCAGCTACATTTCTAAAAACAAATTCTCCTTTCATACACTAATTACCCTCGTTAGGGCACTGCCAGCGCATTGTGCTGTTAATGGTTTGGGTCTGGATTATGAAAATCCTCCGGAGGTTCCACATCAACTTTCTAATAGTGATGGCCCAGTTCGTGGATCCGAACCCGGATCTGCAGCGAATTTACCCGTTTGCGAACGGTGGATATCGCGGATTTTCTGGTTTCCTCGCCTTCTGAACTTTTCCGAACCGCGTTTTCGAAAATGTTCGAAATTACGAGATTTCTCAATTTTCAAAATACGTGAAAATACGAGAAGTCCTCATAAATTCTAAATTTGCGGATTTTTTACATTTTTGGACGGAGCAACCCACATTTTCGGGTCCGTATTTTCGAAGAAACCCCGTATTTCGAAGAATACTCGTATTTTCGAAGAATCCCCATATTTTCAAAAAACCCCGTATTTTCGGATTTTGCAAACTTTCATTTTAATAGGTTTTAATGGGTCCGTTTCGCGGATTTTCGAATTTCAAATTTTTTCTCGCAAAAAACGCGGATCCTCTCGAGCGGCAGGCTTTTGCGAAGTCCGGACATCTCTACTTTCTAATGGGTTTTACAGGTAACAAATGGACAGTTAATAAAGTCTTATATTAGTTTGTAATATTTATATTTTTTAATGCGGAATAACCCAGCCTAACCCCCCTCCCCCCTCTAACTTGTAGTCTAGAAATTGATAATTAAAATAATGTATCAAAACTCCTGCAGTTACCGCCCCTTAACTAATAGCGTTTTCAGACATGCTCAGTTTGCTTTTCCATTAGATTCTTTGTATCTCCGGTTCTAGAGGCCATACAATTATCTGGTTATAGCAGATGACGGGCAGTTCCCATAGAAAGTATCAATGTTACATCCAGGGGCATTTCTAGGGTTTTTGAGTCAAATTTTGTAAAAAAGTCCTTCCCAGCTGTAATTGGCGGCACAAGGTGGGCGTGGATTCTGGTTGTGGGCGTGGATTCTGGTTGTGGCCTGGCTTCCAGTTGTGGCCATGGCTAAACACTTAATAAATTCAAATAGATAGTAGATAGATAGATAGATGATCCCATTGATAAGATTTGGTGATAGAATGTGGATAACTGGGAATCGTGTGGGTAAAAAGGAACTGTTGAATAACAGGGAAAAAGACAATTATAATAGAAATTGCCCACACCCTGGGTGGTTTTGTGCAGCTTGACAAAGGCAGTTTTTCATAATTTTATGAACTCCCTTACCGCAGTGGCTCTGCAGGGTAACAGGCTCCCCTGGCACTACAGGGGTAAATTACCAATGATCCCCACCCCGCAAGGAGCGAGCGGCACCCGGACCACCGTGAGGGAGCGGGGAGTACGATCTTTCTGAATATAAGCTGGAACTGTCGATACCTGTGAACTGATCCATTAAGTGAAAGGCATGGGTTTTGTGACACCTGTGCCTCCTATTAGCCTAAGTGAGTGTATGACAGATCTCCATATCATATACATGGGTCTATCTAGGTCATCTTTTTTTTGTTTGGAATCCAGGTTTTTTTTTTTGCCGCTTTTACCCCAGAGGTGCCACCTGAGGCAAATGTCTCACTCTGCCTCATTAGAGAAGAGGCACTGGTTACCCCTAGGAAACCGTTAGTTATTTCAACATTCGAAACAAAGCAGATCAAGTCTCATTTATTGGGAATAATTACAAACCTATTCATTACCAATCTGTCCCTTTAAAAAATGCTAACAAGTGGGACCTGCCATACAGATTTATCTACCAAAGTATTAAATATCACCCATTCCACCCAACTAAAGATATTCACTATCTAACAAACCTTTAGATTTTATTTACATTGGATCATTTGGCTTCAAAATAGCTATAAAGGGCCATTGGTATTTATAGGAAGTACGCATACGTTATCCCAGATGGTTGTTGTCAACTGCAACTCTCAAGACGCTAGTCTGGAACAATTACAGATCTGATATAAAAACATAACATACATCCCCCCTATTACAAAGGTTCCATAGAAACGAGGGCCCAGATGACATTAATGATGAGGTGCTGGGATCTGTACAATAAAGGGGCAGGGGAGAGAAATTACACAGTATCTTAGTGTGTCGGATCAGAGAGATATCAGAAGGATCACAAGGATCTGTACAGACTGACTTAATGGCCAATCCACAAGCAAACATTTAACTGTACGTCTGTTCATTCACCGTGTGAGGGACAGGATGGGATTAAACAGTGACTATTCTGTACTAATTGTTAAATGGCACTTATGTCATCAGGGCTTAGCTATGTTTAATCAGTTATAATCGTGTTTAGCTATGTCATCTGTTATAATCAGTGTTTAGCTATGTCATCATTATATGTTATACTATCTAGTTAAATCAGTGTTTAGCTATGTCTCGTTATAATCAGTGTTTGCTATGTCATCATTTAATCAGTGTTTAGCTATTCATTGTTATATGTTAGCTATGTCATCAGTTATATCAGTGTTTGCTATGTCATAGTTATAATCAGTGTTGCTATGTCATCTTATAAAATCAGTGTTTAGCTATGTCATCAGTTATAATCAGTGTTTAGCTATGTCATCATTATAATCAGTGGTTTTAGGCTATGTCATCTGTTATAATCAGTGTTTAGCTATGTCATCAGTTATAATCAGTGTTTTAGCTATGTCATCAGTTATAATCATTGTTAGCTATGTATCTGTTATAATCAGTGTTTTAGCTATGTCATCAGTTATAATCATGTTTAGCTATGTCATCTGTTATATCAGTGTTTAGCTATGTCATCATTTTAATCAGTGTTTAGCTATGTCAATCTGTATAAAATCAGTGTTTAGCTATGTCATCAGTTTATATTCAGTGTTTAGCTATGTCATCTGTTATAATCAGTGTTTAGCTATGTCATCAGTTATAATCAGTGTTTAGCTATGTCATCAGTTATAATCAGTGTTTAGCTATGTCATCTGTTATAATCAGTGTTTAGCTATGTCATCAGTTATAATCAGTGTTTAGCTATGTCATCAGTTATAATCAGTGTTTAGCTATGTCATCTGTTATAATCAGTGTTTAGCATGTCATCTGTTATAATCATTGTTTGCTATGTTATCATTATACCAGTGTTTAGCTATGTCATCAGTTATAACCAGTGTTTGCTATGTCATCAGTATAATCAGTGTTGGCTATGTCTCAGTTTATAACCAGTGTTTAGCTATGTCATCAGTTATAATCAGTGTTGGCTATGTCATCATTTTATAACCAGTGTTCATCTATGTCATCAGTGTTGCTTGTGTACAATAAGAAATAATGTAACCCCTACTTTAAAATATAATTTAAAGTCACCTTGGAGCTTCTTAGGCTCTATAACTCAGGGGCAGTGCACAACTACTGCCTCACCACACCCGTGACCACGGGGGGGCGGAGAGTAGCAGGGCCACCACAAGCCCATAATCTCTGGGACCCGAACCAGAAGTTTGGGTCCGGTCTTTTAAATAGCTGATTGCGCGCATGTGTCACTCATTTTTAACAGCTGATCAGGGAGGGGCCCGTCCTCCAATCTCACTGGGGGCCCGGACCCCTGCAGTTATGCCCCTGCTCATGGCCTTGTGTTTTCTATAGGGCCAGGCCATAAAACTATTTGGTGTCTTCTAATATCCTTATATTTTACAACAGGGATGCCTTACCCAGTAAATTGCGCAGCCAATCATATTGCAGTATGCTGCTGATATGAGCAAAGAGTATTGCTGCAATGTGATTGGTCAAGGTGGCCATCACATTTATAAGGTTGCGTCTCCCCCAGGAATATACTATGTGACATTCTATAATGACCCATCGTAGCACCTTATAACACATAGATAAGACAACCACGCGTTTCATTACCATTTGCAGAATCGGTGTCGTTTAATTGGGTGGAGCCTATATCTCGAGAACATATGGACAGAAAGACAGGTGAAATACTGATGGCAGCCAATGTAAAGGACCCTGTCATTTTGTGAGTCACAGAGTCTCCGGCACTCAGTGTTACCATATAAAGGACAAGAGTAAATCATTACATTTGTTTTCTGAGCGACTGAAGTCACATAGTCAGGAGAGAAACATTCCCAGGTTTAAACCTTCCGTCCCGTTACTGAATTACTGGTCAGGCTGCCCAATGTCCGCAGTCCCTATGGGATTATTTTCTATTGCTGCATAAACACCAATCACGACCCCACAGGTCAATAACAACATAAAGAAATCAGTCAGGACAGATCCCAAACTACATAACGGGAGCTGCCATGTGTGTACGACTGTCAGTCGCTCCTAAACACGTAAATGAGTTTTATAGATAAGCACACACTAGTAAAAGACAAGAAGGGTCCCAAGCAAAACCTAGGGCCCCATTCAGTCTTATGCTGGGTAACACCATGCAATTTTTTGGCCTAAATGACCGACAGTTCAGTGTATTGGCCGATGAGGTAGAAAAAATTGTGCAGGTTTTGCAGCACTGCCACCAACATCCAACCATTTGTTCATCCGATATATGTATTACCAGTTATAATCGCGTTTAGCTATGTCTCAGTTATAATCAGCGTTTACTATGTCTCAGTTAATCAGCGTTTAGCTATGTCACAGTATAATCAGCGTGTATTTCATCAGATATAATCAGTGTTGTATGTCATCAGATATAATCAGTGTTTAGCCATGTCATCGGTTATAATCAGGTGTTATCTATGTCATCGGTTATAATCAGTGTTTAGCTAGGTCATCAGTTTAATCAGCGTTTAGCGGTGTCATCAGTTTAATCGGTGTTTAGCTAGTCATCATTATAATCAGTGTTAGCTATGTCATCAGTTATAATCAGTGTTTAGCTATGTCATCAGTTTATAATCAGTGTTTAGCTACTGTCATCCAGTTATAATCAGTGTTTAGCTATGTCATCAGTTTAATCAGTGTTTAGCTATGTCACAGTTATAATCAGTGTTTAGCTATGTCACCAGTTATAATCAGTGTTCAGCTATGTCACCAGTTATATCAGTGTTCAGCTATGTCATCAGTTATAATCAGTGTTTGCTATGTCATCATTATAATCGTGTTTAGCTATGTCTCAGTTATAACCAGTGTTTAGCTATGTCATCAGTTATAATCAGTGTTTAGCTTGTCATCCCGTTATATTCAGTGTTTAGCTATGTCATCAGTTATAATCAGTGTTTAGCTATGTCATCGTTATAATCAGTGTTTAGCCATGTCATCAGTTATAATCAGTGTTTAGCTAGTCTCAGTTATAATCAGTGTTTAGCTATGTCATCAGTTATAATCAGTGTTTAGCCATGTCATCAGTTATAATCAGTGTTTAGCTATGTCATCAGTTTAATCAGCGTTTAGCGGTGGTCATCAGTTATAATCAGCGTTTAGCTGTGTCATCAGTATAATCAGCTTTTTAGCTTTGTTATCAGTTATATCAGTGTTTAGCTATGTCCTCAGTTATAATCAGTGTTTAGCTATGTCATCCGTTATAATCAGTGTTTAGACTATGTCATCAGTTATCAGTTTATCAAGTTATATCAGTGTTTAGCTATGTCATCAGTTATAATCTGTTTAGCTATGTCATCAGTATAATCAGCGTTTAGCTGTGTCATCAGTTATAATCAGCGTTTACTGTGTCATCAGTTATAATCAGCGTTTAGCTGTGTCATCATTTATATCAGCGTTTAGCTGTGTCATCAGTTAATCAGCGTTTAGCTGTGTCATCAGTTATAATCAGCGTTTAGCTGTGTCATCAGTTATATCAGCGTTTAGCTATGTCATCAGTTTATAACAGCGTTTAGCTATGTCATCAGTTATAATCAGCGTTTAGCTATGTCATCAGTTATAATCAGCGTTTAGCTATGTTCATCATTTATCTCAGCGTTTAGCTATGTCATCAGTTATAATCAGCGTTTAGCTGTGTCATCAGTTTAATCAGCGTTTAGCTGTGTCATCAGTTATAATCAGCGTTTAGCTGTGTCATCAGTATATCAGCTTTAGCTGTGTCATCAGTTATAATCAGCGTTTAGCTGTGTCATCAGTTATAATCAGCGTTAGCTGTGCATCAGTTATAATCAGCGTTAGCTGTGTCATCATTATCATCGTTTATCGTCATCATTAATCAGCGTTTAGCTGTGTCATCAGTTATAATCAGCATGTCATCGGTTATAATTAGTGTTTAGCTATGTCATCGGTTATAATCAGCGTTTCGCTATGTCATCGGTTATAATCAGTGTTTAGCTATGTCATCGGTTATAATCAGTGTTTGCTATGGTCATCGGTTATAATCAATATTTTAGCTATGTCATCGGTTATAATCATGTTTAGCTATGTCTCTTATAATCATGTTAACTATGTCATCGGTTATAATCAGTGCTTAGCTGTGTCTCGGTTATAATCAGTGTTTAGATGTGTCATCAGTTTAATCAGTGTTTAGCTGTGTCATCAGTTATAATCATGTTTAGCTGTGTCATCAGTTATAATCAGTGTTTAAGCTATGTCATCAGTTATAATCAGTGTTAAGCTATGTCATCGGTTATAATCAGTGTTTAGCTGTGTCATCTGTTATAATCAGTGTTTAGCTATGTCATGAGTTATGTCATAAGTTATAATCAGTGTTTAGCTATGTCATCTGTTATAATCAGTGTTTAGCTATGTCATCAGTTATAATCAGTGTTTAGCTATGTCATCAGTTATAATCGTTTAGCTATGTCATCAGTTATAATCAGTGTTTAGCTATGTCATCATTTAAATCAGTGTTTAGCTATGTCATCAGTTATATCAGTGTTTAGCTATGTCATCAGTTATAATCAGTGTTTAGCTTATGTCATCAGTTATATCAGTGTTTAGCTATGTCATCATGTCATATCAGTGTTAAGCTATGTCTCATTTCATCAGTTATAATCAGTGTTTAGCTATGCCATCAGTTATAATCAGTGTTTAACTATGCCATCAGTTATAATCAGTGTTTAGCTATGTTATCTGTTATAAGCAATGGTTAGTTACTATCCCCGAAACCTGTGTAATGAAAAATGTGTGTCCCCAACCAGTATAACCTAATATATTATCCCCTTTTATGTTTATAATGAAATCTTAGGTAACTTCTAATAGTATATAAATGTATATTTGTCTATTTGATTTTACAGCACCCCCCCCCCCCATACCCTCCCAATAACTGTTGTACATAAGTGGGGGGGGCACATTATAGGTTTGTTGGGTGGGACCATTGAATTAAATCTATTTCAATGTCTCATCCCCCTGATGACTTTAAAATGTGACTGGCAAAAAAATTTGTTTGAAGTAACAGGATCTCTATAAGTGGAAGTTCAGCTGTCTATGTCCGTTTGTCTGTTTCCGGCAGGTGGGAACAATTCTGTCTGTCCCCCTGGCCCTGAACACAGTGACAGCTGCACGTCCGAGGCTGCAAGAATTGCAGCAACTGGATGCCAGTCTGATTATCATCATGTTATATATATATTATATGGCCAGACAGAGCTATAGTTAAATAATTATATATATATACACATATCACAGCCCTACCTGACTGGACAGAGTTAAATTATAGTTATATAATTATATATTATATCACAGCCCTTCCTGACTGGACAGAGTTAAATTACAGTTATATAATTATAAATTATATCACAGCCCTTCCTGACTGGACAGAGTTAAATTATAGTTATATAATTATAAATTATATCACAGCCCTTCCTGATTGGACAGAGTTAAATTATAGTTATATAATTATATAGTATATCACAGCCCTTCCTGACTGGACAGAGTTAAATTATAGTTATAGAATTATATATTATATCACAGCCCTTCCTGATTGGACAGAGTTAAATTATAGTTATATAATTATATATTATATCACAGCCCTTCCTGATTGGACAGGGTTAAATTATAGTTATATAATTATATATTATATCGCAGCCCTTCCTGACTGGACAGGGTTAAATTATAGTTATAGAATTATATATTATATTGCAGCCCTTCCTGACTGGACAGGGTAAATTATAATTATATATTATATCACAGCCCTTCCTGACTGGACAGGGTTAAAGTTATCGTTAGAATAAAAAGCTCCCAGCAATGTGAGGCGTCCTCTGGATAACTAATGGCAAGGCTTTCCGTTCCCTCTGTTACTGTAAACGCGTTAAGTATAGGGGAGGAGTGGGTGACGATAATTAGCACCTTTCAGGCCTTTTGTGCACTGATGCTAAAAGCTGATGCTGTTATTAAAATATCAGGGATTCGCAATGTCTCTGTAAAGGGGCACCAAACTGATAAAAATAACATTAAAAAACAGAATAATTTCCATGGAAGTAGGAGCCGCTTTTCTACCTCCTGCTCTTACTTTACAGCAGAGTTAAATGGATTAAGATGGCCATGTGCTGGTGCAGCTGAAAGCTCACAGCCCCTCCCCCTGACCGACACAGTGACAACCCCCAATGTCTGACACAGGTGCGCACATGCCCAATGTGAGAGAAGGAGGTAGGTGGGGTCAGAGGACGAGCTGTGTGGCACATCAGTTGTGACCATCTAACTCTGCTGTAAGGTAAGAACGGGAGGTAGAAAGGAGGTCTCGTACCTCCCTGGAAATTATTCTCTCTCTTTTTTTTTATGTTTTTATTAGTTTAGTGCCCCTTTAAGCTGGGTACACACATGAACGAGAAAGGGACAATTCCATTGGATGTATGTACCGCATGAACGAGCATTCCCGACGCAGACAAACATTCACCATCGTTCACGATCAGAGATTGGTACTGTGTGTACCCAGCTAAGTAACAATAGGGAAGATCAGTGAATTGGGGTGGGTACACACGAAAGGTGTCCAATCGCTTATTTGTCCGATCCGGACGAACTGTCAATCGACATCAGTTGCAGCCACGGCTGAAACCTGCACAGATTTTTCTACACAACCAACCAATACACGGAAATATTGGATAATTGGCCCAAAACATCTGCCCGTGTGTACCCAGCCTAATGGTTCGTACACACGTGCAATCGTGGGATCTTTGCCCGACCGACCGGGCAGATCTCAGAACGAGCGGCCGCTTTGGCCGATAAAGTGCCCATACACGGCGCAATTATCGTCCAAAACGCTCGTTCATACACACTGTGTGTCGCGGGTCGGCACCCGCAAGCGCACGTGTGTACGAACCTTAAGAGTTTCTATTGATTACATTAAACTGATCTGGAAATGACAGCACCATCTGACAGCATTAAGCCCTCCCTTATCTGGAAGCTTCAGAGTGATGTCTGGGGTTTGTCCATCAATGTTAATGGGTATTACTCTCTGGCCATATCTAACCTGTACTCGTCTACAGGCGAAAAGCGGTACTGCAAGTTCCTTGTTCTAAACTATTTTATCTGTAATAACTTTTCAAGAATCTCCTTGGAACTGGGAAATCACCTGAAAGACCAAGAGATTTTATTTTAAGGTTAAAGGACAATAACAAGTGACAACAAAAGTCGTATACTACAGAGGATTGGTCGGCCCCACAAGCGCCAATGGAACCCTATGGGAGCGGCCCCACTACACGTGCATAGGGCTCGTACCTGAGGTGCAATGCGATTGGTCGTGTGACATTGCGGTCGCGCATTCTTCCGTATTTACAATGGAATGTAGGTGAGAGGGGTAAATGGAATGATACTATTGATACATTGTATCTATTCTATGATTGATGCATAATTATTGATACAACTACAAGAAAGTGCAACCAGGGAATGCTGGGAGTTGTAGTTTTCCAACATCTGGAGAGCCGCAAGTTTGACATCCCTGTATTAGTGTTCCTCGCCAGTTTACAATAACAATTCAGCAGTCAGTGTGCAACCAGCGTGGCAGCTCCCTAGACAATCAGCATCAGACGGTTCCAAGAGATTCGATAAAACCAGGTCATGTTATCTTGTTGCCAACAGATTAAAGGGCAAATGAAAGTTTCAGACTTACCAGTTGTGCCACACGCCCCTTCCAGAGAAACTGTAGCTTGGCTTTAAGGGAACTGGCTGCCAGTCCTTTCTATAATAAGGATCCATGTCTTTATAGTATAACCAGTCAGGTCAGAGGGGCACCGAACAATCCTCGTCCACCCTGATCCCCCCACTGGGTGTATCTGTCTCTCAGACACAGTGGGGACTGATTGGTCGGCACAAGATTATTCACCAGTGGAATGTGTAACAGCTGAACAGACAGGAGAGAACAGAGATAAAGAACAGAAGAGGGGACTTGTGGGAGATGTAGTTTAACAGCGGCTGGACATGAACATTTATGATGGATGTGCCACATCATATGGGTCCAGACTCCAGAGCCCATTGAGGCCTGATAAACCCCCATTCATTTGTAAGGGGTCACATGGAATAAAAGGGATGTTACCAGATTCCGTGTATAATAGTATCCTCCTGTCCTGTCATTGATAAACTTTCCTTACTAGATACAGTTTCAAGCTAATTCCTGGGGAGACCCAGCAGGTGGAATCAGATTTGTGGTTCTCTGTGTCCACCGTGGTTCAACCTCCAATCAATGTAGGAGGGCAGATCTAATAATAATAATAATAGTAATAACTATACTACTACTACTACTACTAATAATAATAATACTAATAATAGTAGTAGTAATAACTATACTACTACTACTACTACTAATAATAATAATAGTAATAACTATACTACTACTACTACTAATAATAATAATAGTAATAACTATACTACTACTACTAATAATAATAAATAACAATTATAATATAAATCATAATATTAAGGATAAAAATGATAATATTTATAACAATAATAATTATAATAATACATAATAATAATAACATTTCTGATAATAATAATAATGATAATAATAATTGTAAAAAGTATAACAATGATAATAATAGTAATAATAATAATCCGGTGACCAAGGGGTCTGACTGACCATACAGAATCACACAATAGAGGTTGAATATGTATCACTAATCTTATCTTATATACTAAGCCACAGTAACGGACGCAACAGACTCAGTGCACTACTGGAAGTCAGCCACCCAGAAATTTGCCGCAGGGGATTGACGAGACGAGGGGGAATGAGCCAGAGGGGGATAGGGGAAAAGTAACCTACAGAACTTCCGTAGATTTCAGCTTGTAACTAGAGATGGCCGGTTCGCGGACCCGAACCCGGATCCGCCGCGGATTTCTCCCGTCCGCGAACGGCGGATTATTCCTGACTTTCCGGACTTCCGAACTTCCGAACTGCGGATTTTTTTTTTTACGAAAATTTTCGAAAATACGAGTATCTCCGTAATTACGAGGATCTACGATACTTGCGGGATACGGAAAAACCGAAGATCCTCATAATTACGAGGATTCGCGTAATTACGAGGATTCACGTAATCACGAGTATTCTCGTAATTACGAGAACACTCGTAAAAACAAGTAATTCGTGTAAATTTTCAAGACGGAGCAAGCCACATGATCCAAATTAGCCAATGGCAGCTATCATAGTTTCCAGAAAGCCATCTTTTTTTTTTTACAGAAATCTTCGTTTTTACGGGATCCTCGTATTTTCGAAAAATACCGTTTTTTTAAAGTCACGCTAGCGGACTGTACTTTTTAGGGTTTGTTGGCATTTATACATGCTCTACAGCCATTACCCGGTCCCTGAGTGGTTAAGTGTACGTTACCAAGGCTATTTAGACCACTTTTAATGCGGATTTTGCCGACTTTAATTTTAATACGTTTACGAACCGAGTCCGCTCGCGATTTCGAATTTTCGGATTTTTTCGAAAATCCGCGGATCCTCGCGCGGACCGGATTTTTCGAAGTTCGGACATCTCTAAACTTTGTAACCTACAGAACTTCCATAGATTTCAGCTTGTAACCTACAGAACTTCCATAGATTTCAGCTTGTAACCTACAGGACTTCCGTAGATTTCAGCTTGTGAGCTACAGAACTTCCGTAGATTTCAGCTTGTAACCTACAGAACTTCCATAGATTTCAGCTTGTAACCTACAGAACTTCCATAGATTTCAGCTTGTAACCTACAGAACTTCCGTAGATTTCAGCTTGTAACCTACAGAACTTCCGTAGATTTCAGCTTGTGAGCTACAGAACTTCCGTAGATTTCAGCTTGTGAGCTACAGA
>CM033471.1:15883866-15900172 GCA_019447015.1 Hymenochirus boettgeri | reverse complement strand
GATTTCAGCTTGTAACCTACAGAACTTCCATAGATTTCAGCTTGTAAACTACAGAACTTCCGTAGACTTCAGCTTGTAACCTACAGAACTTCCATAGATTTCAGCTTGTGAGCTACAGAACTTCCGTAGATTTCAGCTTGTAACCTACAGAACTTCCATAGATTTCAGCTTGTAAACTACAGAACTTCCGTAGACTTCAGCTTGTAACCTACAGAACATCCATAGATTTCAGCTTGTAACCTACAGAACTTCCATAGATTTCAGCTTGTAACCTACAGGACTTCCGTAGATTTCAGCTTGTGAGCTACAGAACTTCCGTAGATTTCAGCTTGTGAGCTACAGGACTTCCGTAGATTTCAGCTTGCGAGCTACAGAACTTCTGTAGATTTCAACTTGTGAGCTACAGAACTTCCGTAGATTTCAGCTTGTGAGCTACAGATTAGATAGATAGATAAAAAAGTGGATAGTCGAGATTAGAGATAGAAGAGACAGATAGATAGTAGATAGATAGTAGATAGATAGATAGATAGATAGATAGATGGATAGATAGTAGTAGATAGAAAGATAGATAGTAGACAGATAGATAGAGATAAAAAAAGTGGATAGATCGACAGATAGATGGATAGATAGACAGATAGAAATAGGCAGATAGATAGGACAGATAGATAGATAGATAAAAGTGGATAGATCGACAGATAGATAGGATAGAGAAGATAGATAGATAGACCAGATAGATAGATAGTTAGATAGACTAGTAGATAGATAGTAGAGTAGATCTATACAGCGATGACAGGGAATCCAGAGTTGAATTAGATTGGGAATCGGAATGGGACCTTGTTCTGATACAGAGATTGGATTTGGAAATTGTAGGTGCCCAAATCCCCAATCTAGGCAATTTTTGCAGCAAAGCGGCTTAGTGGAATTGCTATGCAATCTTAACCACCGCACAGTGTAAGCCAGTATAAATCACAGCCTGCGGCAACTATTAACTGTTCTCCTCCTCCCACTGTCCCTGGACTTTCTGGGCAGAACCTCCAGCTCTTAGAATTTTTATACCTCCTAAGAACACAAAGGTCCCTGGTAAGATCTGGCTAGTGCCCCTGCCCTCCGTACCCTCTTTATACACATCCCCTACCCCTCTCTATACAACCTCTATACCCCTCTCCCTACCCCTCTCAGTCTCCAATCTTGTCTCTCACATCTGATTGGATTTAGGAGGAGGGGAATGTAGAGAATCTCTGAGACAATGTGCAAGTGCTTAGAAGGCACAGAGGATAAAGATTAGTATCCCCATGGCAATGCATCCTGCCATGAGCTAAGTTGTGATGGTACTTGTGATAAGAGACAGGGTGTGTTCCAGCTAAGGTATTGTGTGTGTTACACTGCCACGAGGGCACATAACACAAGTTATAAATCACCGCCAGACTTGCCAACATCTATTTTTGATTGAAGTCCATCTTATGAATTATAAGGGACCGTTCTCTATTTTAAGTGTTGGAAATCGATGGGAACAGGTTAGAAGTCTGGAACATGGATTCATTATTCAAGTTATTAATAGAAATAAAGGAGAAATCCCCCGTTATCTCTATTCTATTTCCGAACCCCAGCCCATGTCAGAAACTGACAAATCCCGTTTAGGGTGAAAACAGTTGGTTACTCTTTCCGGTAACTTGTCCTTCTTTAGCAGGGCTGACTGAAATGTTTACCGATTGTTTTTCAGTTAATAATACTGAGGGAAAGAAGTTGTAAAGCGCCTTAACTCACCAATTGCGCCCTCTGCTGGTCACACACAAAGTGCTATTCAGGCACTAAATGGTTTCATCTAAATTAAAGGGACATTTGCAAAGTAATGAAGTTTTGGGTTTAGGAAATAGGCAGGTTTCAACGTAATGTTCTGCAGTGATTCCCCCCTTTTTTAAAATATGGTCCTGTCAAAATAGCCCTGCCCACTAAGAAGATGAAAGTTCTCCATGGCTGTCTCACTTCCTATGTCCTGATTGGTGACATAATTAACCGAGTAGTGATGGCACTTCTATCGATTCAAATGTTTATATTGGCTGTGAACAAACATTCACCACCAGCCAGTTATTGGCAGAGATGACAACGGGAAAATAGGCGAGAGTGAAGTTGGCCATACACTGCTTGCGGTAACGTCAATTGGACGGTTGGGACAAATGCCAAATCAGTCGTAACTGAGCGTTTTTATTTCCGCGTCATTTCACGGTGGGATCATGGTTACGTTATTGGACACAGTAACCATCGTAAAATAATGTCCATGCACAGGGATAGACCAGAAATGGACTTTGACTTAATACACAACTAGGATGGATAGCTGAGATGCTGGAGGTTACTGGCCATGTCCATAGAATCTGTGTATTCCAGTTTTGATGTGAAGAGTAACAGCCACTTTTATTCCATGAACTTTATTACTTTTCCTTCGGCTAGGAAAGGAACCAGTCAGTCTAAATGATGCGAATAATAAAATTACTGTTTCTAAAGAGAACATTGGCATTAAGTTATTTCTTTAAGGAAAGTCTGGATAATGCCTATTGTATTTATACATATGGGTGGGAGCTGCCATATGTTTCCCTTAGACCAAAGTATGAGGGTATAGATATTGTGTATACAGAACATTCTCTCTCTGTATATTTATACATATGGGTGGAGCTGCCATATGTTTCCCTTAGAATACAGTATGAGGGATAGCTTATGTGTAAGTACAGAACATCCTTCTCTGTATATTTATATTTATAATATATGGGTGGGAGAGGCTGCATATTGTTTCCCTTAGACAGTACAGTATGAGGGTATAGCTTTTGTGGTGTACAGAAACTTCCTTCTCTGTATATATTTTATACATATGGGTGGGAGCTGCCATATTGTTTCCTTAGACAGTACAGTATGAGGGATAGCTTATGTGTGTTACAGAAAATTCTTCTCTGTATATTTATACATATGGGTGGGAGATGCCATATTGTTTCCCTTAGTAGACAGTACAGTATGAGGGATATAGCTTATTGTATGTACGAACATTCCTATCTCTGTATATTTATATTTATACATATGCGGTGGGAGCTGCCATATTGTTTCCTTAGACAGTACAGTATGAGTGTATAGTTATTGTATGTACAGAACATTCCTTTCTGTATATTATATTTATACATATGGGTTGGAGCTGCCATATGTGTTCCTTAGACAGTACGTAGTGAGGGTATAGCTTATTGTGGGTAAGAACAGTCCTTCTGCTGTTATTTATACATATGGGTGGGAGCTGCACACATATTGTTTCCTAGACAGTACAGTATGAGGGTATAGCTTATTGTGTGGTACAGAACATTCCTTCTCTGTATATTTATACATATGGGTTGGAGAGTGCTGCCATAGTGTTTCCCTTAGACAGTAGTATGAGGGTATAGCTTATTGTGTGTACAGAACATTCCTTCTTGGATATTTATTTATACTATGGGGTGGGAGCTGCCATATTGTTTCCCTTAGACAGTACAGTATGAGGGTATAGCTATTGTGTGTACAGAAATTCCTTCTCTGTATATTATACATATGGGTGGGAGCTGCCATAGTGTTTCCCTTAGACAGTACAGTATGAGGGTATAGCTTATTGTAGTTACAGAACATTCCTTTCTGTTATATTTATATTATACATATGGGTGGAGCTGCCATAGTGTTTCCCTTAGACAGTACAGTATGAGCGTATAGCTTATTGTGTGACAGAACATTCCTCTCTCGTTATATTTATATTATACATATGGCGGGAGCTGCCTATTTGTTCCCTTAGACAGTACAGTATGAGGGTATAGATATGTGTGGTACAGAACATTCCTTCTCTGTATATTTATATTTATACATAGGGTGGGAGCTGCCATATTGTTACCTTAGACAGTACAGTATGAGGGTATAGCTTATTGTATGTACAGAACATTCCTTTCTGTTATTTATAATATGGGTGGGAGCTGCCATATTGTTTCCTAGACAGTACAGTATGAGGTATAGCTTATGTATGTACAGAACATTCCTTCTTGTTATATTTAATTTATACATATGGGTGGGAGCTGCCATATTGTTTCCCTTAGACAGTACAGTATGAGCGTATAGCTTATTGTGTGACAGGTGGTCCCGTCAGAAATCTAAACATAAGAACGATAGAATCTAATGGCTGAACGTTCCACCTTAGCGGCAATAACATTCATCTGTCTGAGTAAAATATTTAATTCTCTCTACCGACGTGAAATCTAGACAGTGTTTTTTTTCCAGCTGACTCTCTGTCTGCTAAAATCTAGAAATTATTCATTCGATTTCCTTCTGCCAACAACGGAGAAGGTCTCTAAAGTGCCGGATAATTCCGTCCATTTATATTTATTGCTGGAATAAACTAATATTTATTTAATGCGATGGATCTGGAGTTGCTGCCTTGTTGGACTTGTGGGTTGAGTTTGAAGACTCCCATGTCTGTCATCCTGGTCCCGATCTGTTTCACAGTGAATCCCAGCGCGCTGTGATTGTTATCTTGGTCCTTTCTGCCCTGCGCTATTAAATTTAGACATGGGGCTGGAAAGTGTCTGGGCCAGCGCAGTGTCCTCCATATATACACTGTTTTCTGGTAATAAACTAACTCGGGCTATGAAACTTTCAAACACGGATACCTTGTTTGTGACAGAAAAAACATCCATTCTATTCATTATTTGGGGTGTGATTTACCTATTATAGTTTTTCCTTTGAGGGGAGTACTTGCCCTTTAACCTGTGGGAGGAGTAAAGAATTTATTGCATTTTTTTTGCCCTGTTTGCAAGTAGGAGATGGCCGAACGTCATAAGTCCGTCGTTTCAACTTCGAACTTCAGTAAAAGTTTGAAAGTTCGAAATGTTACCGAAATGAACGATAGTTTCAAGGGTACGAAATCGAATGATAATTTCAAGGGTTACCGAAATCAAAGATACTTCAAGGGTTACGAAATCGAACGATACTCGAGGGTTACCGAAATCGAAACGATACTTTGAGGGTTACCGAAATCGAACGATACTTTCGAGGGTTACCGAAACAACGATACTTTCAAGGGTTACGAAATCGAACGATACTTTCGAGGGTTCCCGAAATTGAACTATACTTTTAAGTGTTACCAAAATCTAATAATACTTTTGAGGGTTACCGAAATCAAATGATACTTTCAAGGGTTACCAAAAATCAAAAATAATACTTTCAAGGGTTACCAAAATCAAACGATACTTTCGAGGGTTACCGAATCAAACATACTTTCAAGGGTTACCAAAATCGACACTATACTTTCGAGGGTTACCGAAATTGAACGATACTTTTGAGGGTTACACGAAATCGAACTATACTTTCGAGGGTTACCGAAATCAAACACATACTTTCAAGGGTTACAAAATTAAATATCTTTCAAGGGTTACCGAAATGAAATCAAAACAAACTTTTCAGGCGAATCTAGGTGTTACCGAAACGAACTATACGTTCAAGGGTACGAAATCGAACTGTACTTTCGAGGGTTACCAATCAAAACATACTTTCAGAGGTTACCGAAATCGAACGATAATTTGAGGGTTACCGAAATCGAACAATACTTTTGAGGGTTATAAACAATACATTCTAGGGTTAGCGAACGGCTCGCAAATCGATAATTATCGATTTTTTCGATAGTCATCATCGAAAGTAAACTAGTTCGAAAAACTAACTAGTGCGAGCCTGAGCTAGTAGAATGTTCGAGTTCGTCGAACTCATAAAGTTCGGCTCAAACTCAGGTTTGAGTTCGGTTTTGTGTCATCAACTATTGTCAAGGCAGTTTATTACACACATTTGTAACCGATCAGTCTATGATAATCGTATATCATTTATCCTTTTTTAGAAAAGATGTGTCTGCCCTTACCCATGCTCAATGAGCTTTTTATAAGCTTGAGCATGTGCAGAGCAAAACAGCCGTTCAATCATGGCTGTGATGTCAGCAATGGTGGTGTGATGCTAGTCATATCTGATTTGAAGTGACCCAGTTAGACTTGTTTTTTCTTATATTGGGGGAAGAACTTCCCTTTCTAGAATCTTTGGACTTGTACACAAAGCGCTAGATTGTAGTATGTAAAACTGAAGTGGCTAAAGATAGTACCTCGGTTGTGTGTTTTTGGCAGGAGGCTCTGTGCGCATTTCAATCAGTTCTTATATCAGGTCCAAACAGAAAAAGAACAAACAGAATTTGGATCGTTAGATGAATTAAAACAGACCAACTCCCCCTCTTCACCATCACTAAATGTGATTATTTCTCCTTGCAAGTAAATCCGATTACCTTAGCTAGCTGTCCCCAAATACAGGTCAGGAAATTACATTATAGATTCCGAGATATCCGGCACTGGTTTTGATTGGACGGTCGGAAAACCACAACGATCGTACAGTCCTCATTAGGATTTTGGTCCTGGGCAAATGTCCAGGTTCCGCGTATGGTAAAAACGTCCCATGTCAGAATACGAGGCAATGGGGGCCTGGAACATGGGAATAGGATTGTGTATACCAGACCTTGTCACCGATAAGGAAAATTTAGTCCCTTTAATAACAATCTTTTATGGTTTTATAGTCTCCCTGTCAGTAAGACCCTTGTTGCTTTATTATAAACATAAAGACCCCCTCCTGGGATAATGTCCACTCAGTCCTTCTGTTAAATTAGCCTGCGGTGTGGCGGCGGGGAGGTGGGGCACGTTAATGTTTAGTGAAGGTGTAAAGCGGGATTTCCACTGCGATGAGAGGTGATAGGCAGCGATATGATTACCCCCCCCTCCGAGGGACTTAAGGGAAAAAGAAAGGAACAATAATCAGCGCGATTAAGAGAAAAACGAGAGAAAAAACTACCAGCGCAAACAATTTCCTGCACTCGACTTTAATCTTTTTCTGGTTTATTGGCGTCTTGCTTGTTTAAGCATTTACTGGGGGAAATTACCTCGCTAAGCCCTCAATGCAAAAAAAAAGACTTTCAAATGAGCCGTGGAAAAATATAACCCATAACCGCGCAGCTCCGGGTTACAGGCAGACGGACAAGAGGCTTTTTACAGTTTTATTGAATCGAAATTAGAGACGTGACTAGGAAAACAGAGGGGGAGATGAACATATATTTCGCTATCGCAACCCTAAGTGCACTCGTTTTCCGCATGTATTAACCACTTTGCGACCGTTAATACATTGCGAAAATGGTAAGTTGCAACCTTTTGCGCATATTTTAAAGGCACCATTGAAGAGGCGTTAATTGTCGCGCAAAAAATAGCGCAAAAAACCAGAGCAAAAATGTATTGCATCATTTACGCTGCGCAAAGAAAAAAAATTTGCGACATGCGCAGGCAGTGCAAAACCTTGTTACACGTTAGTACAGAGGTTAGCGCCAATTCTATCGCTTATTTTTTCGTTTTAGCGCGGGAGAGTTTTTTCTTTTATGGTCCTGTGCAAGAGAGAGAGCCACATTCAAGTTCTATCCAGGCCCGCAGAGGCTATAGGTTAAATAGCGCGCACAGAAAATCTGGAGGAGTATTGGCTCTGCAGTATTTAGAGCCCACAATCAGTCTTGGTGGCTGCCCAGATGATCTGCGTTTCTATGATATTTTTTTAACAACTGGTTGTGCAGTTTTTGAGATATACACTCTATGAAGTCTACAGGAAAGAGAAAAACCACAAGAAGCACAAAAAGCGTAGGTTTGGGCATTTTTGGCAATTGATAAACTCCGAAAACGCATGCACAGTCACTACGTCAGACACTAACGCATTGCATGGCGTTAGCAATGAAAAAGGCAGATCAGGTGGAAGTTGTGTTTTTACATGCCCGGACTGAAAAAATTGCAAACAAAAAGGCGTTAAGGCTGAGGCTCCAATACACGTTATCGAAGCACTATGCGTAATCGCGAGCATATCCATGCGTATTATGGTGCGCACGTTTTACGGGTTGCGCGCCTTTTTGCAATGACGATTATTGGAAATGCACGCATGCACCAAAAAATGGTGATCGCCCTGCGCATCGGAAATCGCAGGAATTTTTGCGTTCCCGCGATTTCGATTTAACCAAAATCGCATGTTAGTGTGGCCTAGCCTAAATTGCATTTTTTTCGTGTGTGTGTGTGAATGTAGCCTTAGTTTCTGCACAGAATAGGTAAAAGACCACAAAGCAATCCACTGCCCCCAAACTGTAATTCTATAAGAGGTAGGAAAAGTATTCCTACCTCCTGTATTGCTTTAATTTCAAATTAATGGCGGTAGTGTTTAGAATTTTTGCAGCTTGCTACAAATAATGTAACAATTCTAGAGTGTTGGGGCTTATCTGACTTTAACAATTAGCCGTGTTTATAAAAGCGCGTTACTGCAGATTTGCGTTAACACAATTTACTGCCATTGTCATTTTTGTTTTTTAACACACTTATCTTATTTTGTACCACGATTTGTAAGACCAAAGAGAGTTACAAAAAAACTGACCCCCAAATGTTATTTTAAGTCCGCACTTTATTAATTATTTGCCATTCTTCATTGGCTGCACCAACATTTCACACAGGCATAAAAGCGCATCTGGAAACTACTTACCTACGATTTGTGACCATGTTGTACATTTACCGTGGCTAGTACTGACCCATATTATCTGTAATTACAATATTGGCAGTTTTAAATATCATTTCTAAAGATTATTAATTTAAATCGAGAGCAGAACAAGGTAGAATACTTGTCCTACCTCCTATAGAATCATAGATTCAGGTAGGGAACAGCTGCTTTGCTGTTCTGATTTGCTGAGAAGCCGCCAATACACCCCCGTACATTGGAATTGGTGGGATTTATTGGCTGCAGGGCCCAGAGTCCTAGTTCTAATCCGGTCAATATTATAATCGTTGGCAAGTGGTTTCAAAGTTTTTTCGATCTGATAAAGAGTCTAGAGGGTCCCTTGGATCTCCCAATGTAAACACAAGCAGATAATCTTACACTCTTCACCGTAATAAGGATGTTGTGATATATTAACACTCAGTTGGCCAAGTACACAGTGGAAGGGGTTTGTGTACATTTGTGGTTACAAATGTAACAATCACACTCAGATCATTAACCAATCAATCAAATTGAGAATTCTATGGGGGAGATACAATATATTTCACTTCACAAACCTACGCTGCTCTCGTTTCCGTAACGTATTAATCACTTAACCGTTAATACATTGCGAAAACGCTAGTGGTAAGGTGCGACCTTTTGAAGAGGCGTGTAATTGTCGCGCAAAAGAAAAATAAATTGCGACATGGTGCAGGCAGTGCGAAACTTTCGCGAGCACGTTAGACATGGGTTAGCGTGATTTAACGCTTATTTTCTCGTTAGCGCGGGAAATGCAGAAAGTCCCTAATAAAATCACCCTGATACAGACCTGTTTATTCCTGGTTTATATTTTTAGTAAGCTTAAATTAAGGTTAAAGCGACAGCAAATTCTTGACTGTAAGCCAACTAAAAACAGCACTAGCAGTCCTGAAACTTCACACAATGCCGCACAATTTCCTGCGCGTTTCGGGTGCCCTGCGTTGCGAATGTTGTCGAAAAGTGGATCGCAATTGCCCTTGGGTTGCGCATTTAAACAGCGTAGCGTGGCCCAGCCCTAATAAATTATCAGGATGTGATGACATCACAGGATTTTTCTAAAACTGCGTATTAATTGCGCTGTGGGTTTTGTTTGTTTAATTGCCGCATATTTAAATCGCCATATTGAAATGGGTAGCTGGCTTTCCTCTATTTGTGATTTAGAAAAGTAAAGATTGCGATGTTTTGCTTCTTTTAATTTATCTTGATAGTAGCTGGGAAGAGAAAAAGTACATTTCGATTTTTAGAAAAATACAATTCCCAGCATTCCCTGTCACGGCAAACCGGGGGGGAATTCTGGGAATTGCATTTCCAAACCATCCTGGCTAATAGTCTAAGGTTCGTACACACGTACGATTTTGCCAACAATCCACGACTCCCAACACCGAGCGCACATGTGACGAACGGCCGTTTTGGCTGAGAATTATTATGTACGAACCTTAGGAATAGATGGGCTCTTCTTTACCCAACATCTTGGGTAAATCCAACTAAAGGGGCCAACACAACCCAATTCTGGTCGTATTAAGATGTCAGATCGTATATGGGTGATTGCCGATCATCAATCAATTTTCAGCTTTATTCGGACATAGAACTTTTTTTATCGGACCAATCCTGTTTGTATGATCGAGACGGTAATCGAGATGATCGCTGTAATCACCTGATGCAAACTGGATCAGGTGACCATGTGGTTCCAGAAGTGCATTTGTGTATGATGCACAATTAGACGGTTTTTAGGGCTAGGCCGCACTAGTGCATTTTTTGCACGTTTTGCGGAAATTCCTGGATTTGTGAATGCGATTGCATATCGTTGCGTTTTGCATGTACCATTTTTCATGCAACGCATGCGCTTCTATAAGGTTAAATTACAAATCCCATGCATAATGTGGAACAAAGCACCAGAATTGCACCACAATCGTTGCAATAACGCTCGCAAGTGTGGCGATTTGGGGCGTTGAGTGAGCCTCAGCCTTACAGTTAAGGGACAGCAGGATGGATTAAGGTTCTAGGGGGAGGGCTCTATAATTGCTAAAACCTGATTGGTCCGAGTTTTTTAGACAAAGTAACCTTATTAGACAACAAAATACCATGAAATGCAACAACACCCTTGATGACAGGCAGGATCAGACGACTGTTACACGCGGTGTGATGGAAGGAGTATAAAGGGCGGATGGAAATTAATAACATGATACTGACCCTATAGGCAGTGTAGACAAACCAACAATCCTCTGTTTCTATTTAATCCACGAGAGTTTCCAATTGACAATGTCGCATAACGGGATCAGAGAAAAACAGAAAAGAGACAGATTAAGAAAATCCCAGAAGGTAGATGACAAGCCATGCGGAAAAGGGGGCAGTTCCTACACGATGCCCCCCCTTCCTTTCCCTTCGCTGGTCTAACGTTGGAAACACGACTCAGCGTTTGAGTCTATTTATAGACCCGTGTGCCTCTCGAGCACTCTGTGTTTCTATACTTAGAAGCTCATGGACGCATTGTCAATTATCCATGAGGTTAATGGTACCAAAAGCTGTGTGTATGTGAGACAGAAACCCCAGAGACAAAAATGCAGGAGGCTTCAATGAGAGTAAATTAAAGGCAGGGGGTGCAGAGCAGTGTTGCAGGTAAAACATTCCCACAGCCACACAATGGACTGTTTACATGGGAATAATAATTCCACAAAGCAAATATTTGTACAAATAACCAATTTTACAAAAGATTGTGAGGTTGGATTATTTCCACTCCAGATCCATCTACACCCAGCACAGGTGCTCAATATAAGGAAGAGTCTTTCTCTATCACAAACCCACAGGAAAACTGCACAGGGACCATTAGGATTGGAAATAGAGTGTCAGCTCACAGGACAAGAGAACAAATCTAGTTTTCTTGATATTTTGGGGAGAGGTGCTGGAAGGTCAGGGCAGAGTGAGTATAAGTAATTTAACGAGCAGTTTTAAAAAAATCACCTGTGTTTGTGTTGTTGGCCATTTAAGAGCGGGATTATGGGGCCAGGGCGGGCTGGTCCTGTGTGTATACTTTGAGTATTTCGCAAAATTTTCTGTGTCATCCGCCGTTGGCTCTGCCATCTTTTGTGCTGAAAAAAACGTTCCGCCAGGTGTCGTTCTAGTAACATTCTAATTCTTGGACTGGAGACAAATCATTGAAGCCATGATAATTCTGTTGTTAACATTCTATTCCTGATTGGCTCCAAGTTAATCCCGTCAAGGTTATTGGTTCTGTGGCCCAGTCCTGTGTTGGATATTCTATATAGATGTATATTAGACTGAAGATTCCTTTGTATTTATGGATGTATAATTTATTTATAAGCACCACTTGGGTACGCAACGCTGTATATTATAACATACAGATTATACAGTAGATGTATATGTTTATTTATATAGCGCCACTTGGGGACACAGCGCTGTACATATAACAATCAGATTATACAGTATGTTGTATTAGTTTATATAAGCGCCACTGGGTACCAGCGCCGTACATAAACAATACAGTATACAGAGTATGTATATGTTTTTTTATATAGCGCCATGGGACGCGCGCTGATATTTAACAATACAGATTATACAGTATGTATGTATATGTTTTATTTATAAAGCACCACTTGGGTACGCAACGCTGTATATTAAAACAATACAGATATACAGTATGTATGTATAGTTTATTTATATAGCGCCACTTGGGGACACAGCGCTACATTATAACAATACAGATTCATATATATTATTTTAATATATATTTTTTATTATTCATATTATAATATTTATAAAACTATATTATTATTTTATTTAATTTTGTATAAATAAAATAAAGATTATATACAGTATGTATGTATATGTTTTTTATATAGCGCCCCTGGGTACGCAGCGCTGTACATTATAACAAACAGATTATACAGTATGTATGTATATGTTTATTTATATAGCGCCACTGGGTCACAACGCTGTACATTATAACAATACAGATATACAGATGTATGTATATGTTATTATATAGCGCCCACTTGGGTACACAGCGCTGTACATTATAACAATAAAGATTATACAGTATGTATGTATATGTTATTTATATAGCGCCACTTGGGTACGCAGCGCTGTACATTTATAACAATACAGAATTATACAGTATGTATGATATGTTATTTATATAGCGCCACTTGGGTACACAACGCGTACATTATAACAATACAGATTATACAGTATGTATGTATATGTTTATTTATTTATGCGCCACTTGGGTACACAACGCTGTACATTATAACAATACAGATTTACAGTATGTATGTTATGTTATTTTATAGCGCCACTTGGGGACACAGCGCTGCTGTACATTATAACAATACAGATTATACAGTATGTATGTATATGTTTATTTATATAGCGCCCACTTGGGTAGCAGCGCTGTACATTTTAAAATACAGATTAAACAGTATGTTGTATATGTTTATTTATATAGCGCCACGTGGGACCACAGCGCTGTACATTATAACAATACAGATATACAGTATGTATGATATGTTTTATTTTATAGGCCACTTGGGTACACAGTGCTGTACATTATAAACATACAGATTATACAGATGTATATATGTTTATTATATAGCGCCACTTGGGGACACAGCGCTGTACATTATAACAATACAGATTATCAGTATGTATGTATATGTTTATTTATTATAGCGCCACTTGGGACACAGCGCTGTACATTATAACAATACAGATTATACAGTATGTATGTATATGTTTATTATATAGCGCCACTTGGGTACACAGCGCTGTACATTATAACAAACAGATTATACAGTATGTATGTATATGTTTATTTATATAGCGCCACTGGGGACGCAGCACTGTACATTATAACAATACAGATTATACAGTATGTATGTATATGTTTTATATATGCGCCACCTTGGGTACACAGCGCTGTACATTATAACAATACAGATTATACAGTATGTATGTTATGTTTATTATTATAGGCGCCACATTGGGTACACAGACGCTGTTACATTATAAACAATACAGATCTACAGTATGTATGTATATGTTTATTTATATAGCGCCACTGGGTACACAGCGCTGTACATATAACAATACAGATATACAGTATGTATGTATATGTTTATTTATTATCGCGCCACTTGGGGACGCAGCGCTGTACCTTATAACAATACAGATTATACAGTATGTATGTATATGTTTATATATAGCGCCACTTGGGACACAGCGCTGTACATTTATAATAATACAGATTATACAGTATGTATGTATTGTTTTTAATAGCCGACTGGATACACAGCGCTGTACATTAAACAATACGATTATACAGTTGTATGTATATGTTATTTATATAGCGCCACTTGGGTACGCAGCGCTGTTAATTTTAAAATACAGATTTATACAAAACAAGGGGGCTAAGTGCAATTATACAGATAAAAAAAAAAAAATATAATTCATACATCGGTTAGAAATATATTTATAAATTATGATATGGATATAGTGCAACAAGCCTCGACCACATTGGAATAAGATCCCTGCCCCGAAGAGTTACAATCTAAGTGGGAGGGGCAAACATATAGATAAAAAGTACAGTACAAGTATTTAGAACAGTTTAAATATACACTGATTTTCTTTTGTATCTTAAAAATACAAACAGTCCTAATTATTAGGAAGCTGAAAATGACTCATCCGCGTTGCCCAGATTATTTCGGGGTCCTTGTTACACTAATTTTCCTGTTCAATGCCGTCTGCCCCTGCTCCTTTGCAAACCTGTATTTATCTATTGACGAGGTACTGAATAACTTTTACTCTTCTACACAGTAATGTAATGTTAGAACATCATTAGACGGGAAGTAGACCTGCTAGAATAACTACTTTACCTCTTACAGAGCAGAGAGAAAGGCCGTGGAATATTTACCTTCTACACGTCTGGTCCCCTAAGGAGCTAATATATGTCTAATGTGCTGCAGGTTGTTTGCCATGTACACACTCTAAATCTCTGAAAGGGTTACAGGTTATATGTTGGTGTAGGTTCAGAGTTTCTTAAAGATCTATGGAATTAACAAAAAATTAAAAAAATGTGCAGCTCACAACTGAAATCTACCGAAGTTCTGTAACTCACAAGCTGAAATCTACGGAAGTTTGTAAGCTCCAAAGCTGAAATCTACGGAAGTTCTATAGCTCACAAAGTGAAATCTACGGACGTCTCTTGTGAGCTACAGAACTTCCGTAGATTTCAGCTTGTGAGCTACAGAACTTCCGTAGATTTCAGCTTGTGAGCTATAGAACTTCCGTAGATTTCAGCTTTTGAGCTACAGAACTTCCGTAGATTTCAGCTTGTGAGTTACAGAACTTTCGTAGATTTCAGCTTGTGAGCTGCAGCATTTTTTTAATTTTTTGTTAATATCCATAGATCTTTTAAGAAACTCTGACCTACACCAACATATAACCTGTAACCCTTTCAGAGATTTAGAGTGTTTACATGGCCAAACCAACCTGCAGCACATTAGACATATATTAGCTCCTTAGGGGACCAGACTGTGTAGGAAGGTAAATATTCCACGGCGCTCTCTGCTCTGTAAGAGGTAAAGTAGTTATTCTAGCAGGTCTACTTCCCGTCTAATGATGTTCTAACATTACATTAACTTGTTTAGAAAGAGTAAAAGTTATTCAGTACCTCGTCAATAGATAAATACAGGTTTGCAAAGGAGCAGGTGGCAGAGCGGCATGTGAACAGGAAAATTAGTGTACACAAGGACCCAGAAATAATCTGGGCAACGCGGATGAGTCAGTTTCAGCTTCCTAATAATTAGGACTGTTATGTTATTTGTTAAGATACAAAAGAAAATCAGTGTATATTTAAACTGTTCTAAATACTTGTACTGTACTTTTATCTATATGTTGCCCCTCCCACTTAGATTGTAAGCTCTTCGGGGCAGGGATCTTATTCCTAATGTGTCGAGGCTTGTTGCACTTATATCCATTTATACATAATTTATAAATATGATTTCTTAACCGATGTATGAAATTATATTTTATTTTTTATTTATCTGTATAATTGCACTTATCCCCTTGTTTGTATAATCTGTATTTTAAAATGTACAGCGCTGCGTACCCAAGTGGCGCTATATAAATAAACATATACATACATACTGTATAATCTGTATTGTTATAATGTACAGCGCTGTGTACCCAAGTGGCGCTATATAGATAAACATATACATACATACTGTATAATCTGTATTGTTATAATGTACAGCGTTGTGTACCCAAGTGGCGCTATATAAATAAACATATACATACATACTGTATAATCTGTATTGTTATAATGTACAGCGCTGTGTACCCAAGTGGCGCTATATAAATAAACATATACATACATACTGTATAATCTGTATTGTTATAATGTACAGCGTTGTGTACCCAAGTGGCGCTATATAAATAAACATATACATACATACTGTATAATCTGTATTGTTATAATGTACAGCGTTGTGTACCCAAGTGGCGCTATATAAATAAACATATACATACATACTGTATAATCTGTATTGTTATAATGTACAGTGCTGTGTACCCAAGTGGCGCTATATAAATAAACATATACATACATACTGTATAATCTGTATGGTTATAATGTACAGCGCTGTGTACCCAAGTGGCGCTATATAAATAAACATATACATACATACTGTATAAT
>CM033471.1:15658018-15882608 GCA_019447015.1 Hymenochirus boettgeri | reverse complement strand
GTCAGCACTGGTACCCAGTGGCCTAATAAATAAACATACTCTACATACTGTATATCTGTATTGTTATAATGTACAGCGCTGTGTACCAAGTGGCGCTATATAAATAAACATATACATACATCTGTGTAATCTGTATTTTAAAATGTACAGCGCTGGTACCCAAGTGGCGCTATATAAATAAACATACATACATACTGTATAATCTGTATTGTATAATGTACACGCTGTGTCCCAAGTGGCGCTATATAAATAAACAATATACATACTACTGAATAATCTGTATTGGTATAATGTACAGCGCTGCGTCCCCAAGTGGCGCCATATAAATAAACATATACATACATACTGTATAATCTGTTTGTTATAATGTACAGCGCTGTGTACCCAAGTGGCGCCATATAAATAAACTATACATACATACTGTATAATCTGTATTGTTATAATGTACAGCGCTGGTACCCAAGTGGCGCTATATAAATAAACATATACATGCATACTGTATAATCTGTATTGTTATAATGTACAGCGCTGCGTAACCAAGTGGCGCTTATATAAAATAAACATATACATACATACTGATAATAATGTATTGTTATAATGTACAGCGTGTGTACCCAAGTGGCGCTATATAAAATAAACATATACATACATACTGTAAATCTGTATTGTTATAATGTACAGCGCTGCGTGTACCCAGGGGCGCTATATAAATAAACATATACATACATACTGTTAAATCTGTATTGTTATAATGTACAGCGCTGTGTCCCCAAGTGGCGCTATATATAATAAACATATACATACATACTGTATAATCTGTATTGTTTATAATATACAGCTTGACGTGTACCCAAGGGTGCTTTATAAATAAAAAAATATACATACATACTGTATAATCTGTATGTATAATATGACAGCGCTGGTCCCAAGTGGCGCTATATAAATAAACATATACATACATACTGTATAATCTGTATTGTTATAATGTACAGCGCTGTGTCCCCAAGTGGCGCTATATAAATAAACATATACATACATACTGTATAATCTGTATTGTTATAATATACAGCGTTGCGTACCCAAGTGGTGCTTTATAAATAAAATTATACATCCATACAATACAAAGGAATCATTCAGTCTAATATACCATCTATATAGAATAATCCAACACAGGACTGGGCCACAGAACCAATCAGAACCTTGACTGGGATTAACTTGGAGCCAATCAGGGAATTAGAATGTTAACAGAATTATCATGGCTTCAATGATTTGTCTCCAGTCCAAGAATTAGAATGTTACTAGAAACGAACAGCCTGGCGGAACGTTTTTTTCAGCACAAAAGATGGCAGAGCCAACGGCGAGATGAACAGCAGAAAATTTTGCGAAATACTCAAAGTATACAAACAGGACCAGCCCGCCCTGGCCCCATAATCCACGTCCTTAAATGGCCAACAACACAAACACAGGTGATTTTATTTAAACTGCTCGGTAAATTACTTATACTCACTCTGCCCTGAACATTCCAGCACCTCTTCCCAAAATATCAAGAAAACTAGATTTGTTCTCTTGTCCTGTGAGCTGACACTCTATTTCCAATCCTAAATGGTCCCTGTGCAGTTTTCCTGTGGGTTTGTGATAGAGAAAGACTCTTCCTTATATTGAGCACCTGTGCTGGGTGTAGATGGATCTGGAGTGGAAATAATCCAACCTCACAATCTTTGTATGAAAATTGGTTATTTGTACAAATATTTGCTTTTGTGGAATTATTATTCGCCATGTAAACAGTCCATTGTGTGGCTGTGGGAATGTTTTTACCTGCAAACACTTGCTCTGCACCCCCTGCCTTTAATTTACTCTCATTGAAGCCTCCTGCAGTTTTGTCTCTGGGGTTTCTGTCTCACATAACACAGCTTTTGTTACCATTAACCTCATGGATAATTGACAATGCGTCCATGAGCTTCTAAGTATAGAAACACAAGGTGCTCGGAGAGGCACACGGGTCTATAAATAGACTCAACGCTGAGTCGTGTTTGCCAACGTTAGACCAGGCGAAGGGAAAGGAAGGGGGGGCAGTCGTGTAGGAACTGCCCCCTTTTCCGCATGGCTTGTCATCTACCTTCTGGGATTTTCTTAATCTGTCTCTTTTCTGTTTTCTCTGGATCCCGTTATGCGACATTGTCAATTGGAAACTCTCGTGGATTAAATAGAAACCTAGAGGATTGTTGGATTTGTCTACACTGCACATATAGGGTCAGTATCATGTGATTAATATTCCATCCGCCCTTTATAGCTCCTTCCATCACACCGCGTGTAACAGTCGCTGATCCTGCCTGTCAATACAAGGGTGATTGTTGCATTTCATGGATATTTTGTTGCTAATAAGGTTACTTTGTCATAAAACTGGACCAATCAGGTTTTAGCAATTATAGAGCCCTCCCCCTAGGAACCTTAATCCATCCTGCTGTCCCTTAACTGTAAGGCTGAGGCCTCACTACAACGCACCAAATCGCGCACACAATTGCGAGCGTTATTGCAAGCGATTGTGTGTGCAATTCTGGTGCTTTGTTCCACATTTATGCATGGGATTTGTAATTTAACCTTATAGAAGCGCATGCGTTTGCATGAAAAAATGGTACATGCAAAACGCAAACGGATATGCAATCGCATTCACAAATCTCAGGAATTTCCGCAAAACGTGCAAAAAATGCACTAGTGCGGCCTAGCCCTAAAAACCGTCTAATTGTGCATCATACACAAATGCACTTCTGGAGACCACATGGTCACCTGATCCAGTTGCATCAGGTGATTACAGCGATCAGTCTCGATTACAGTCTCGATCATACAAACAGGATTGGTCCGATAAAAAAAGTTCTATGTCCGAATAAAGCTGAAAATTGATTGATGATCGGGCAATCACCCATATACGATCTGACAATCTTAATACGACCAGAGATTGGGTTGTGTATGGCCCCTTTAGTTGGATTTACCCAAGATGTTGGGTAAAGAAGAGCCCATCTATTCCTAAAGGTTCGTACATAATAATTCTCAGCCAAAACGGCCGTTCGTCACATGTAGCGCTCGGTGTTGGGAGTCGTGGATTGTTGGCAAAATCGTACGTGTGTACGAACCTTAAGACTATTAGGCCAGGAAGTGTTTGAGAAATGCAATTCCCAGAATTCCCCGGTTGCCTGACAGGGAATGCTGGGAATTGTATTTTTCTAAAAATCGAAATTGTACTTTTTCCTTCCCAGCTACTAATCAAGATAAATTAAAAAGAAAGCAAAACATCGCAATCTTTACTTTTCTAAATCACAAATAGAGTGAATAGCCAGCTACCCATTTCAAATATGGCGATTTAAATATGGCGGCAATTAAAACAAACAAAACCCACAGCGCAATTAATACGCAGTTTTAGAAAAATCCTGTGATGTCATCACATCCTGATAATTTATTAGGGCTGGGCCACGCTACGCTGTTTAAATGCGCAACCCAAGGGCAATTGCGATCCACTTTTCGACAACATTCGCAATCGCAGGGCACCCGAAACGCGCAGGAAATTGTGCGGCATTGTGTGCAAGTTTCAGGACTGCTAGTGCGTGTTGTAGTGTGGCTTACAGTCAAGAATTTGCTGTCGCTTTAACCTTAATTTAAGCTTTACTAAAAATATAAACCAGGAATAAACAGGGTCTGTATCAGGGTGATTAATTATTAGGGACTTTCTGCAATATCCCGCGCTAACGAGAAAATAAGCGTTAAATCACGCTAACCCATGTACTAACGTGCTCGCGAAAGTTTCGCACTGCCTGCACCATGTCGCAATTTATTTTTCTTTTGCGCGACAATTAACGCCTCTTCAAAAGGTCGCACCTTACCACTAGCGTTTTCGCAATGTATTAACGGTTAAGTGATTAATACGTTACGGAAACGAGAGCACGTAGGTTGTGATAGTGAAATATATTGTATCTCCCCCATAGAATTCTCAATTTGATTGATTGGTGTAATGATCTGAGTGTGATTGTTACATTGTAACCACAAATGTACACAAACCACTTCCACTGTGTTACTTGGCCAACTGAGTGTTGAATTATCACAGACAATCCTTATTACAGTGAAGAATGTGTAAGATTATCTGCTTGTGTTTACATTGGGAGGATCCCAAGGGACCCTCTAGACTCTTTATCAGATCGAAAAAACGTTGAAACCACTTGCCAACGATTATAATATTGACCGGATTAGAACTAGGACTCTGGGCCCTGCAGCCAAATAAATCCCACCAATTCCAATGTACGGGGGTGTATTGGCGGCTTCTCAGCAAATCAGAACAGCAAAGCAGCTGTTCCCTACCTGAATCTATGATTCTATAGGAGGTAGGAGCAAGTATTTCTACCTCCTGTTCTGCTCTCGATTTAAATTAATAATCTTTAGAAATGATATTTAAAAACTGCCAATATGGGTAATTACAGATAATATGGGTCAGTACTAGCCACGGTGAAATGTACAACATGGTCACAAATCGTAGGTAAGTAGTTTCCAGATGCGCTATTTATGCCTGTGTGAAATGTTGGTGCAGCCAATGAAGAATGGCGAAATAATTAATAAAGTGCGGACGTAAAATAACATGTGGGGTCAGTTTTTTGTAACTCTCTTTGGTCATTTACAAATCGTGGTACAAAATAAGGATAAGTGTGTTAAAAAACAAAAATGACAATGGCAGTAAAATTGTGTTAACGCAAATCTGCAGTAACTGCGCTTTTATAAACACGGCTAATTGTTATAAGTCAGATAAGCCCCACAACTCTAGAATTGTTACATTATTTGTAGCAAGCGCTGCAAAAATTCTACCGCCAATTAATTTGAAATTAAAGCAATACAGGAGGTAGGAATACTTTTTCCTACCTCTTATAGAATTACAGTTTGGGGGCAGTGGAGTTGCTTTGTGGTCTTTTACCTATTCTGTGCAGAAAACTAAGGCTACATTCACACACACACACACAGAAAAAAATGCAATTTAGGGCTAGGCCACACTAACATGCGATTTTGGTTAGAATCGAAATCGCGGGAACGCAAAAATTCCTGCGATTTCCGATGCGCAGGCGATCACCATTTTTTGTGCAAATGCGTGCATTTCCATAACGTTCAATTGCAAAATAGCGCGCGCAAACCCGTAAAAACGTGCGCACCATAATCGCATGAGATAATGCTCGCGATTACGCATGTGCTTCGATACGGTGTAGTGGAGCCTCAGCCTTAACGCCTTTTTGCAATGCGTTTTAATGTGTCTGACGTAGTGTGTTCTGTGCAGTGCGTTTTCGGGAGTTTAATGCCAAAAAATGCCCAAACCTACGCTTTTTGTGCGTTCTTGTGGTTTTTCTCTTTCCTGTAGACTTTCATTGAGATTGTTATCTCACAAAACTGCACAAACCAGTGTGTTAAAAAAAATAATTCATAGAAACAGCAGATCATCTGGGCAGCCACAGAATCTGATTTGGGCTCTAAATACTGCAGAGCCAATACTCCTCCAGATTTTCTGTGCGCGCTATTTTAACCTATATGCTCGCGGGCCTGGATAGAACATTGAATGTGGCTCTCTCTGCACAGGACCATAAAAGAAAAAACTCTCCCGCGCTAACGAGAAAATAAGCGATAGAATTGCGCTAACCCATGTACTAACGTGTTAACGAAGGTTTTGCACTGCCTGCGCCATGTCGCAAATTTTTTTCTTTGCGCAGCGTAAAGTGATGCAATACATTTTGCTCTGGTTTTTGCGCTATTTTTTTGCGCGACAATTAACGCCTCTTCAATGGTGCCTTTAAAATATGCGCAAAAGGTTGCAACTTACCATTTTCGCAATGTATTAACGGTCGCAAAGTGGTTAATACATTGCGGAAACGAGTGCACTTAGGTTGCGATAGCGAAATATATTTCATCTCCCCCTCTGTTTTCTAGGTCACGTCTCTGAATTTCGATTCATAAAAGCTGTAAAAAGCCTCTTGTCCGTCTGCCTGTAACCCGGAGCTGCGCGGTTATGGACGTTTATTCCACGGCTCATTTGAAAAGTCTTTTTTTTTTGCATTGAGGGGCTTAGCGAGGTAATTTCCCCAGTAAATGCTTAAACAGCGCCAAATAACCAGAAAAAGATTAAAGTCGAGTGCAGGAAATTGTTGGCGCTTGGTAGTTTTTCTCTCGTTTTTCTCTTAATCGCGCTGATTATTAGTTACCTTTCTTTTTCCCTTAAGTCCCTCGGAGGGGGGGGTAATCATATCGCTGCCTAGTCACCTTCTATCGCAGTGGAAATCCACTTTACACCTTCACTAAACATTAACGTGCCGCCACCTCCGCCCACACCGCAGGCTAAGTTAACGAGAAGGACTGAAGTGGACATTATCCCAGGAGGGGGGTCTTTTATGTTTATAATAAAGCACAAGGGTCTTACTGACAGGGAGACTATAAAACCATAAAAGATTGTTATTAAAGGGGAACTAAATTTTCCTTATCGGTGACAAGGTCTGGTATACACAATCCTATTTCCCAGTTCCAGGCCCCCATTGCCTCGTATCTGACATGGGACAGTTTTACCATAGCGGAAACCTGGACATTTGCCCAGGACACAAAATCCTAATTGAGGACTGTACGATCGGTTGTGGTTTTCCGACGCGTCCAATCAAAAACCAGTGCCGGATATCTCGGAATCTATAATGTAATTTCCTGACATGTATTTGGGGACAGAGCTATTCTAAGGTAATCGGATTTTACTTGCAAATGGAGAAATAATCACATTTAGTGATGGTGAAGAGGGGGAGTTGTCTGTTTTAATTCATCTAACGATCCAAATTCTGTTTGTTCTTTTTCTGTTTGGACCTGATATGAAGAACTGATTGAAATGCGCACAGAGCCTCCTGCCAAAAACACACACCGAGGAATCTGGTCTATTCCACACATTTTTAATACTAAATCTAGGCCATTGTGTCAAGTCCAAAAGAGTCTGAAAGGGAATGTTCACCCTTAAAAAAAAAACTAGGTCACTAGTCAGTAACCTGCTCCAACTTGCTGACATCACAGCCAATGATTGACGGCTGTTTTGCTCTGCACATGCTCAAGCTTATAAAAAGCTCATTGAGCAGGGGTAAGAGGCAGACACATCTTTTCTAAAAAAGGAATAGAACTTATCATTAAATATCTGGTTACAAATGTGTGTAATAAACTGCCTTGCAAATAGTGATAGACACAAAACCGAACTCAAACCTGAGTTTGAGCCGAACTTTATGAGTTCGGACGAACTCGAACTATTCTAACTAGCTCAGGCTCGCACTAGTTAGTTTTTCGAACTAGTTTACTTTCGATGATGACTATCGAAAAAATCGATAATTATCGAATTTGCGAGCCGTTCGCTAACCCTAGAATGTATTGTTTGATAACCCTCAAAAGTATTGTTCGATTTCGGTAACCCTCAAAATTATCGTTCGATTTCGGTAACCCTCTAAAGTATTGTTTGATTTCGGTAACCCTCGAAAGTACAGTTCGATTTCGGTAACCCTTGAACGTATAGTTCGATTTCGGTAAACCTTGAAAGTATTGTTTGATTTCGGTAACCCTTGAAAGTATCATTTAATTTTGTTAACCCTTGAAAGTATTGTTTGATTTCGGTAACCCTCGAAAGTATAGTTCGATTTCGGTAACCCTCAAAAGTATCGTTCAATTTCGGTAACCCTCGAAAGTATAGTTCGATTTTGGTAACCCTTGAAAGTATTGTTTGATTTCGGTAACCCTCGAAAGTATCGTTTGATTTTGGTAACCCTTGAAAGTATTGTTTGATTTTGGTAACCCTTGAAAGTATCATTTGATTTCGGTAACCCTCAAAAGTATTATTAGATTTTGGTAACACTTAAAAGTATAGTTCAATTTCGGGAACCCTCGAAAGTATCGTTCGATTTCGTAACCCTTGAAAGTATCGTTCGATTTCGGTAACCCTCGAAAGTATCGTTCGATTTCGGTAACCCTCGAAAGTATCGTTCGATTTCGGTAACCCTCGAAAGTATCGTTCGATTTCGTAACCCTTGAAAGTATCTTTGATTTCGGTAACCCTTGAAATTATCATTCGATTTCGTAACCCTTGAAACTATCGTTCAATTTCGGTAACGATTTCGAACTTTCAAACTTTTACTGAAGTTCGAAAGTTGGAAAACGGACGGGACTTTATGACGTTCGGCCATCTCTACTTGCAAACAGGGCAAAAAAAAATGCAATAAATTCTTTACTCCTCCCACAGGTTAAAGGGCAAGTACTCCCCTCAAAGGAAAAACTATATATAGGTAAATCACACCCCAAATAATGAATAGAATTGATGTTTTCTGTCACAAACAAGGTATCCGTGTTTGAAAGTTTCATAGCCCGAGTTAAGTTTATTACCAGAAAACAGGTGTATATATGGAGGACACTGCGCTGGCTCCAGACACATTTCCAGCCCCATGTCTAATTTAATAGCGCAGGAGCAGGAAAGGACCAGATAACAATCACAGGCGCTGGGATTCACTGTGAAACAGATCTGGGACCAGGATGACAGACATTGAGTCATTTCAACCCACAATGTACCAACAAGGCAGAGCAACTCCAGATCCGATCGCATTAAATAAATATGAGTTTATTCCAGCAATAAATATAAATGGACGGAATTATCCGGCACTTTAGAGACCTTCTCCTGTGTGGGCAGAAGGAAATCGAATGAATAATTTCTAGATTTTAGCAGACAGAGAGTCAGCTGGAAAAAAAACACTGTCTAGATTTCACGTCGGTAAGAGAGATTAAATATTTACTCAGACAGATGAATGTTATTGCCGCTAAGGTGGAACGTTCAGCCATTAGATTCTATCGTTCTTATGTTTAGATTTCTGTACGGGACCCCCTGTCACACAATAAGCTATACGCTCATACTGTACTGTCTAAGGGAAACAATATGGCAGCTCCCACCCATATGTATAAATATAAATATACAGAGAAGGATGTCCCCCCCCAATAGACCTATCTAACCCCCCCGGTTATCCCTTTATCTCTCCCCTACCGTTATATCCTAGGACCGAACCCCTTATATTCCATATTAATGTCCATAGACTACTTACCCAGTTATCCCTTTATCCTCCCTACCGTTATATCCTAGGACCGAACCCCTTATATTCAATATTAATGTCCATAGACTACTTACCCAGTATCCCTTATCCTCTTTTACCGTTATATCCTAGGACCGAACCCCTTATATTCCATATTAATGTCCATAGACACTTACCCAGTTATCCCTATCCCTCCCCTACCGTTATATCTAGGACCGAACCCCTTTATATTCCCAATTAATGTCCATAGACTATACCCAGTTATCCCTTTATCCCTCCTCTACCGTTATATCCTAGGACCGAACCCCTTTATATTTCCATATTATATCCATTGACTACTTACCCAGTTATCCCTTTATCCCTCCTCTACGTTATATCCTAGGACCGAACCCCTTTATATTTCCATATTATATCCATAGACTACTTACCCAATTATCCCTTTATCCCTCCTCTACCGTTATATCCTAGGACCGAACCCCTTTATATTCCATATTAATGTCCATAGACTACTTACCCAGTTATCCCTTTATCCCTCCTCTACCGTTATATCCTAGGACGAACCCCTTTATTTTTCCATATTATATCCATGACTACTTACCCAGTATCCTTTATCCCTCCCCTACCGTTATATCCTAGGACCGAACACCCTTTATATTCCCATATTAATGTCCATAGACTACTTACCCAGTTACCCTTTATCCTCCCCTACCGTTATATCCTAGGTCCAGACACCCTTTATATTTCCATATTATATCATAGACTACTTACCCAGTTATCCCTTTATCCTCCCCTAGCGTTATATCCTAGGACCGAACCCCTTATATTTCCATATATAATCCATGACTACTTACCCAGTTATCCCTTTATCCCTCCCCTACGTGTATATCCTAGGACCGAACCCCTTTATATTTCCATTATATACCATAGACTACTTACCCAATTATCCCTTATCCCTCCTCTACCGTTATATCCTAGGAACGAAACCCCTTTATTCCCATATTAATGTCCATAGACTACTTACCCAGTTATCCCTTTATCCCTCCCCTACCGTTATATCCTAGGACCGAACCCCTTTATATTCCATATTAATGTCCATAGACTACTTACCCAGTTATCCCTTTATCCCTCCCCTACCATATATCCTAGGTCTGAACCTATATTCTCATATTCCTAATTTGATAGATAGATAGATAGATAGATAGATAGATAGATAGATATAGATAGATAGATGATAGATAGATAAAGTTAGATAGATAATTATTAGATAGTAGATAGATAGAGAGGTAGATAGATAGATAGATAGATAAGATAGAAGATAGATAGATGTAGTTAGATAGATAATAGATAGTAGATAGATAGATAGATAGATAGATAATAGATAGATAGATAATAGACAGATAGATAGATAGATAGATGTAGATACATAGATAGATAGATAGATAGGGAAGATAGATATATAATAGACAGATAATAGACAGGTAGATAGATAGACAGATAGATAGTTGATATATAGATAGGATAGATAGATAGATAGATAGATAGATAGATAGATAGATAGATAATAGATGATAATAGACAGAAGATAGATAGATAGATAGATAGATAGATAGATAGATAGATAGATAGATAATGGATAGATAGATAATAGACAGATAGATAGACAGTGGATAGATAGATAGATAAGTAGATAGTGGATAGATAGACAGACAGATAGATAGATAGAAGATAGATAGATAGATAGATAGATAGATAGATAGATAGATAATAGATATATAGATAATGGATAGAAGATAGATAGTAGATAGATAGTGGATAGATAGTAGAAGCTAGCTAGATAGATAGATAGTAGATAGATAGATAGATAGATAATAGATAGATAGATAGATATAGACAGATAGATAGATAGATAGATAGATAGATAGATAGATAGATAGATAGATAGATAGATAGATAGATAATGGATAGATAGATAATAGACAGATAGATAGAAAGGGGATAGATAGATAGTAGATAGATAGATAGTAGTGGATAGATAGACAGACAGATAGATAGATAGATAGATAGATAGATAGATAGATAGATAGATAGACAGATAATAGACAGATAGATAGACAGATAGATAGATAGTAGTAGATAGTAGATAGATAGATAGATAGTAGATAGTAGATAGATAGATAGATAGATAGATAGATAAAAAGTGGATAGATGGACAGATAGATAGATAGACAAGATAGATAGATAGACAGATAGATAGATAGATGGATAGATATATAGATAGACAGGTAGATAGATAGATAGATAGATAGACAGATAGATAGATAGATAGATAGTAAAAAGTGGATAGATCGACAGATAGATAGATAGACAGATAGATAGATAGTAGATAGATAGGATAGATAGATAGATAGATAGATAGATGGATAGATAGATAGATAGACAGATAGGAGATAGACAGATAGATAGATAGATAAAAAGTGGATAGATCGACCGATAGATGGATAGATAGACAGATAGATAGACAGATAGATAGACAGATAGATAGACAGATAGATAGATAGATAAAAAGTGGATAGATCGACAGATAGATAGATAGACAGATAGATAGATAGATAGATAAAAAGTGGATAGATCGACAGATAGATAGATAGACAGATAGATAGATAGTATAGAAGTAGATAGATAGAAGATAGATAGATAGAGAGATAGATATGATAGAGATAGATAGATAGACAGATAGATAGATAGATAAAAAGTGGATAGATCGACAGATAGATGGATAGATAGACAGATAGATAGACAGATAGATAGACAGATAGATAGATAGATAAAAAGTGGATAGATCGACAGATGATAGATAGACAGATAGATAGATAGACAGATAGATAGATAGTAGATAGATAGTAGATAGATAGTAGATAGATATACAGCGCTGACAGGGATCCAGTGAATTAGATTGGGAATCGGAATGGGAATCCTGTTCTGATACAGAGATTGGATTTGGAAATTTAGGTGCCGAAAATCCCCAATCTAGGCAATTTTTGCAGCAAAGCGGCTTAGTGGAATTGCTATGCAAATCTTAACCACCGCACAGTGTAAAGCCAGTATAAATCACAGCCTGCGGCAACTATTAACTGTTCTCTCCCCTCCCACTGTCCCTGGACTTTCTGGGCAGAACCTCCAGCTCTTAGAATTTTTATACCTCCCTAAGAACCCACAAAGGTCCCTGGTAAGATCTGGCTAGTGCCCCTGCCCCCTCCGTACCCCTCTTTATACACATCCCCTACCCCTCTCTATACAACTCTCTATACCCCTCTCCCTACCCCTCTCAGTCTCCAATCTTGTCTCTCACATCTGATTGGATTTCAGGAGGGAGGGGAATGTAGAGATGCTCTGAGACCAATGTGCCAGATTGCTTAGAAGGCACAGAGGATAAAGATTAGTATCCCCATGGCAACTGCATCCTGCCATGAGCTAAGTTGTGATGGTACTTGTGATAAGAGACAGGGTGTGTGTTCCAGCTAAGGTTATGTGTGTGTTACACTGCCACGAGGGCACATACACACAAGTTATAAATCACCGCCAGACTTGCCAACATCTATTTTTGATTGAAGTCCATCTTATGAATTATAAGGGACCGTTCTCTATTTTAAGTGTTGGAAATCGATGGGAACAGGTTAGAAGTCTTGGAACATGGATTCATTATTCAAGTTATTAATAGAAATAAAGGAGAAATCCCCCGTTATCTCTATTCTATTTCCGAACCCCAGCCCATGTCAGAAACTGACAAATCCCGTTTAGGGTGAAAACAGTTGGTTACTCTTTCCGGTAACTTGTCCTTTCTTTAAGGCAGTGGCTGAAATGTTTTACCGATTGTTTTTCAGTTAATAATACTGAGGGAAAGAAGTGTAAAGCGCCTTAACTCACCAATTGCGCCCTCTGCTGGTCACACACAAAGTGCTATTCAGGCACTAAATGGTTTCATCTAAATTAAAGGGACATTTGCAAAGTAATGAAGTTTTGGGTTTAGGAAATAGGCAGGTTTCAACGTAATGTTCTGCAGTGATTCCCCCCTTTTTTTAAAATATGGTCCTGTCAAAATAGCCCTGCCCACTAAGAAGATGAAAGTTCTCCATGGCTGTCTCACTTCCTATGTCCTGATTGGCTGACATAATTAACCGAGTAGTGATGTCACTTCTACTCGATTCAAATGTTTATATTGGCTGTGAACAAACATTTCACCACCAGCCAGTTATTGGCAGAGATGACATACGGGAAAATAGGCGAGAGTGAAGTTGGCCATACACTGCCTTGCGGTAACGTCAATTGGACGGTTGGCACAAATGCCAAATCAGTCGTAACACTGAGCGTTTTTTATTTCCGCGTCATTTCACGGTGGGATCATGGTTACGTTATGGACACAGTAACCATCGTAAAATAATGTCCATGCACAGGGATAGACCAGAAATGGACTTTGACTTAATACACAACTAGGGATGGATAGCTGAGCATGCTGGGAGTTACTGGCCATGTCCATAGAATCTGTGTATTCCAGTTTGTTATGTGAAGAGTCAACAGCCACTTTTATTCCATGAACTTTTTATTTACTTTTTCCTCTCGGCTAGGAAAGGAACCAGTCAGTCTAAATGATGCGAATAAATAAAATTACTGTTTCTAAAGAGAACATTGGCATTAAGTTTAATTCTTTAAGGAAAGTCTGGATAATAGCCTATTGTATTTATACATATGGGTGGGAGCTGCCATATTGTTTCCCTTAGACAGCACAGTATGAGGGTATAGATTATTGTGTATACAGAACATTCCTTCTCTGTATATTTATACATATGGGTGGGAGCTGCCATATTGTTTCCCTTAGACAGTACAGTATGAGGGTATAGCTTATGTATGTACAGAACATTCCTTCTTGTATTTTATATTATATATATGGTGGGGAGCTGCATATGTTTCCCTTAGACAGACAGTATGAGGGTATAGCTTTTTGTGTGTACAGAACATTCCTTCTCTGTATATTTATATTTATACATATGGGTGGGAGCTGCCATATTGTTTCCCTTAGACAGTACAGTATGAGGGTATAGCTTATTGTGTGTACAGAAAATTCCTTTCTGTATATTTATACATATGGGTGGGAGTGCCATATTGTTTCCCTTAGACAGTACAGTATGAGGGTATAGCTTATTGTATGTACAGAACATTCCTTCTCTGTATATTTATATTTATAACATATGGTGGGAGCTGCCATATTGTTCCCTTAGACAGTACAGTATGAGTGTATAGCTTATTGTATGTACAGAACATTCCTTCTCTGTTATTTATATTATACATATGGGTGGGAGCTGCCATATTGTTTCCTTAGACAGTACAGTATGAGGGTAAGCTTATTGTGTGTACAGAACATTCCTTTCTGTATATTATAACATATGGGTGGGAGCTGCCATATTGTTTCCCTTAGACAGTACAGTATGAGGGTATAGCTTATTGTGTGTACAGAACATTCCTTCTCTGTATATTTATTTACATAGGGTTGGAGCTGCCATAGTGTTTCCCTTAGACAGTACAGTATGAGGGTTAGCTTATTGTGTGTTACAGAACATTCCTTCTCTATATTATATTTATACATGGGTGGAGCTGCCATATTGTTTCCCTTAGACAGTACAGTATGAGGGATTAGCTTATTGTGTGTACAGAATTCTTTCTCTGTATATTTATACATTGGGTGGGAGCTGCATAGTGTTTCCCTTAGACAGTACAGTATGAGGGTATAGCTTATTGTATGTACAGAACATTCCTTCTCTGTATATTTATATTTATACATATGGGGGGAGTGCCATAGTGTTTCCCTTAGACAGTACAGTATGAGCGTATAGCTATTGTTTGTACAGAACATTCCTTCTCTGTATATTTATATTTATACATATGGCTGGGAGCTGCCATATTGTTTCCCTTAGACAGTAACAATGAGGGTATAGCTTATTGTGTGTACAGAAAATTCCTTCTCTGTATATTTATATTTATACATATGGGTGGGAGCTGCCATATTGTTTACCTTAGACAGTACAGTATGAGGGTATAGCTTATTGTAGTACAGAAACATTCCTTCTCTGTAATTTTACATATGGGTGGGAGCTGCCATATTGTTTCCCTTAGACAGTACAGTATGAGGGTATAGCTTATTGTATGTACAGAACATTATCTATCTATCTATCTATCTCAATATCTATCTATCTATCTATCTATCTATCTATCTATCTATCTATCTATCTATCTATTATCTATCTATCTATCTATCTATCGTTCTGTACACACAATAAGCTATACCCTCATACTGTACTGTCTAAGGTAAACAATATGGCAGCTCCCACCCATATGTATAAATATAAATATACAGAGAAGGAATGTTCTGTACACACAATAAGCTATACCCTCATACTGTACTGTCTCTAAGGTAACAATATGGCAGTCCCACCCATATGTATAAATATAATAACAGAGAAGGAATTGTTCTGACACACAATAGCTATACCCCTACTGTACGTCTAAGGGAAAACAATATGGCAGCTCCCACCCATATGATAAATATAAATCAGAGAAGGATGTTCGTTACACACAATAAGCTATACTCATACTGTACTGTTCTAGGGAAACACTATGGCAGTCCCCACCCATATGTATAAATAATAATATTACAGAGAAGGAATGTTCTGTACATACAATAAGCTATACCCTCATACTGTACTGTCTAAGGGAACATATGGCAGCTCCACCATATGTATAAAATATACAGAGAAGGAATGTCTGTACACACAATAGCTATACCCTCATACTGTATTCTAAGGGAAACAATATGGCAGCTCCCACCCATATGTATAAATATAAATATACAGAGAGGAATGTTCTGTACACACAATAGCTATACCCTCATACTGTACTGTCTAAGGGAAACACTATGGCAGCTCCACCCATATGTTATAAAATATACAAGAGAAGGAATGTTCTGTACACACACAATAAGCTATACCCTCTACTGTACTGTCTAAGGGAAACAATATGGCAGCTCCCACCCATATGTATAAATATACAGAGAAGGATGTTCTGTACACACATAAGCTATACCCTCATACTGTACTGTCTAAGGGAAACAATATGGCAGCTCCCACCCATATGTATAAATATACAGAGAAGGAATGTTCTGTACATACAATAAGCTATACCATCATACTGTACTGTCTAAGGGAAACAATATGGCAGCTTCCACCCATATGTAGAAATTTACAGAGAAGGAATGTTCTGTACATACAATAAGCTATACCCTCATACTGTACTGTCTAAGGGAAACAATATGGCATCTCCCACCCATATGTAGAAATTTACAGAGAAGGAATGTTCTGTACACATAGATAAACAATGGTGGAGGTGCACTCTATCCAACTATGGGTGCAGACGCCTCGTGGGTTCTTCCCCTTGGAACCAACAGCTTTGCAGGAAAAAAGACAATTGAGGGTCGCACTCCAAGAAATTAGAATACTTTTATTGTGATCCACACATCACACGTCACAACGTTTCGGGGGAATGCCCCCTTCTTCAGGTGATCTAAGGGAAACAATATGGCAGCTCCCACCCATATGTATAAATATAAATATACAGAGAAGGAATGTTCTGTACACACAATAAGCTATACCCTCATACTGTACTGTCTAAGGGAAACAATATGGCAGCTCCCACTGTCTATCTATCTATCTATCTATCTATCTATCTATCTATCTATCTATCTCTAGTTTCTCTATCTATCTATCTATCTATCTGTCTATCTATCTATCTATCTATCTATCTATCTATCTATCTCTAGTTTCTCTTTCTATCTATCTATCTCAATATCTATCTATCTATCTATCTATCTATCTATCTATCTATCTATCTATCTATCTATTATCTATCTATCTATCTATCTATCACAGATAGATAGATAGATAGATAGATAGATAGATAGATAGATAGATAGATAGATAGAGACAGATAGATAGATATGGACAGATAGATAGATAGATAAAGACAGACAGATAGATAGACAGACAGACAGATAGATAGATAATAGATTTCCTGTGGTTTTATATAATACGGGGAGCAGATATTTCTATCCTCTCTTTCTTTAGGGGTTTTACTTTATGTGAATACAGAACAATATCGTCTCCCCCCCATCCTTTCATCAAAAACCCTGATCAAATTAAAGATGTAGCAAAGCCCATTCCACAGATCCGCGCTCCTACTGATGAGAATTACATTATTTCAGCATATGTCCCTTTAATTGTTAAAATCCCCCAATCATCACCGCCATCATCATTATTATTTTTGTCACTTTTCTCGTCTTTGAAGCTTTTTCCGAGAAAACACTTTGTTCTTCTCCGGCTGATAAGAAGCAGGAAATCTTTTACCCAATTCTCCAGCTGAGATGAAAACTATAAAAAAGGGGAGATTTGCATAAAAAAGGCGGTAATTAGAAACGCATGTTTTTTTTGTTGACTCTATCTAAAGGCTGGATATGAAAGAGGTGCCATCAGGGTGGAATGTTTACCTCCCTTATCTCTCACGTGTAACGTGGTGGAAATTATTAAATAAATCAACCAGCTCCTAGTGGGGGGCACTGAATTGAAAGTCGTCTCAAGGAGACGTTGTGGGCCTGAAGTGGCGGAGTGGAGAGAAGATTAGTAAATGTGGTTAGATAAGCCGGACGTAGTTTATTGGTCGGTATTTTTTGGATCTTATATGGTGAGATGGGATGTTGCATGATTGGTAGAAAAGCAGTAAATAAATACAAATTACCAAACAATAGTAAAGGCGGGGGACACCACACAGCAATGAATCCGGTTACTTTGCAGATTTATTCTGTGTGGTGTCCCCCGCCTTTACTATTGTTTGGCCATATTATACACTGCAGGGAACGGAGCAGTGAGAGGGTGTGGACACTAATTCACTATTGTGATTACTGGTGTGCAAATACAAATAACTATGGCACAAAAACAGGATTCAGTTACCGACCTATGGTAGTATGTTCCACTTAATACGCTCCACCTCGTCATAATTAGTGATGGACCAAAACCGAACTTCGAACCCAAGTCCGGGCTGAACTTTAACAGTTCAGATAAATCCAAACTATCGGAAGTGCCATTTGTGTGTGTGTTGCTGCATGCCTTCAATACAGTACTTGTTTTGCTCAGGCTCTGACCACTGACCTGACTATTTTCCCACATACCAACTGTCAATACTGCATACAGTACACAGCACACCAACTGTCAAACCATTCCAGCTACAGCAAAACTGCTTACAGAAATGCTGAAATGTAAGATGTTTCAGACTGGGTATTTAAAGAAATTGGGGACAGATCAACAAAAAAAATGGAACAGTGATAGTTGGGATGAATTATAGTTTTCACTAATGGGCAATTTAAAAAACAAATTTGCCAGTATACATACCCTTTAAGGGGTCCTGCAGTTTGAACCGGGAATCCCCTCCCCGGTACTGACAATTGCCTTTGTTGAGGGTCCCGCAGCTTGAAACCAGGACCTGCATTGGCTCTTAGAAGAGTCCTTAGGGGCGTGTCTTCTTTCTTGCATCCGGCGACACCAGCGCCGCTGATGTCGCAGACACCGGATGGTGTCACTGCAGCCGCCAGTGACAACCGCTGGTGCTGGCAACATCAATGTCGCAGGCATCTTGATCCAATGTCTCTTTTATTCTCAGCTGGTGACACCAACTCCATTGATGTCGCCAACACCGGGCTGCCAGTGACACTGCCAGCGCTGGCGACATCAGCGTCGCCGGTGTTGCTGGCATCTTCTTTCTCGTAAGTTCGAACGTTTGAGGATTGCCAAAAACGGCCAGGGGAAACTGTTCTACCCACATAGATGTGTTCCCCAGACCATCTCCCAGGTCCCAGAGGCATTGACAGTAAGTTACCATCACTGTATTTTAGAAGTTCATCCAAACTTTTCATACTATTTTCCCTCCATTAACTTCAATGGGTCTGTTTCTGAACTTCTGGATTTTCAAACTTTTAATGAAGTTAGGCAGTTCAGAAACGAACCGAACTTCAGTAAGTTCGTCCATCTCTAGTCAAAATATCTAAAAGGTTCAATATATAGACAGTAGGACATAACCAAGATACACGGGACTGGGAAAGTGCTGGTTTATTTGAAAAAACTTGCTGCATGTTTAGGACTTGCACGTACTTTTACGTTCCTAGTAAGAGAAAAGAGCAGTGTTTTTCCCATCCTAATGACCTTAACCTGCCCATTCAGCATCGTGTCTGTGTAAAAATAAATGCAACCGAAAAACTGATAAAAATAATGTTTGCAGGACCCCTAATAGAGACCGTTATGGTCTTTCCCTTGACCCAGCGCCTGGGTTGATTCAGTTGCTCAGTAGAGATCTGAGCATCAAACAACACTCCGCAAGTAACATGTTTATTGTGATATTGCTCATTCTCACAAATGTTTTTGGCGTTTCTTCCAGGTATCCCAACTCTACCGGATCTTCCAGGAGTCTCCCACAAATTGTGGTGATCTCCCACGTTCCCGCGAGACCACCCCAATCTCCCGCAACGGAGAGGAGTCTTGAATCTCCTCCCCGTTATGCCCCCTTTTTGGCTGCCACTCCCCCGGACCACCCATACCACACCCCGTAACACCCCTAACCCCGCCTCCCCCACCCCCTCGTGTGCATGCCCGGGCCACTATGTGACGTCAGTGATGTCACACCGCGTCACTACGCTCCCTCGCAATGCCCCCTCTCCCACCCTGCCCGGAAGTATGAAGTGGCAGGGTGGGATGTCTGCTCTTCGTCAGGTGTGTGATCTGAGCATGTGTGACCCATCCAACAGCCAATCAGTAGAAATTACTGTTAGGAACATTCTAAGGTAGTGATGCATTCTGGGAAGAAGGACCGTTACAGAATCTGAAATGTCAGCTCACTAATGTGAACATATCTCTGCCAAATAGCAGGTTTTTATTTAGCCAAAAGTCCACTGCATTTAAGCCTCTTTCGTGCTCAATTGAAGAGTATAAAGCGGTCACATCTAAAGTTACCCACATGTAACCCCCTACCTGCAGACTGCTTCCCTAACCTATCACTGCGATGTCCCTGTTCTCTGCCAGTGCCTACTGTATGAGAAGGCAGGTAAATGTAGTAGTTGGGTAGAAATGTAGGGTTCTACCGGGTTGAGAAACTCTGCTCTACGCTGTGTGTGTGACTGACTGCACCGTGATTGTATCACCACTAGTGGGTCAAATGAACTGTCCCAGTGACAGGTGAACGTCACCTGCCCTGTAGTCTCTCCCTCTGTGTCCCAGACTAATGAATACAGATTTCTCTGCTTTCCTGCAGTGACTAAATGCAGATAAGGTCCCTGCTCTGAGACTGCTCTTTAACTGGAATTCCTATCCTGCTTACCGCAGCCTTTGTATCTCCCATTCAAACAGAAAATATTTTAAAAATGACACATTGAGAATTTGTAATCTAGAAAAATAACACAAGTTTGTATTAACACCAGATCCATACCCAAAGACCTATTATACTGTAATCACTGTGGGTGGGTGCATATACACCCCCCAGTTTGGGTGAAAAATTTACATGAATATTTAGGGTCTCAGTGATATCCATAACAATGTAGGATAGAATACTTAAAGGGCATGCCCCCCCCCCATTTGCCCCACTGTGTAGTGTTAGAAGATCCCTACCTTTCTCTTTTCCTCCTTATGATTGCCCTGCAGGGCCTGATGAAACTGAACCAGGAAACTGAAGAGTAGGAGCCTCTCCATGTCCTCTGAGAGGTTTGTACTTACCTTCGGCTCTTTCTGCTGCTCTTCCACATGAAAACAGCAGAAGGAGCCGGATCGGCAGCCGTGTCAGTTAGCTGAGATTTAGCCAAATACAGACATGGCTGCCAGTCCGACCCCTTCTGCTGCTCTGTGCTGAAGAGAAGCAGAAGGAGCTGGAAACTTTTTGGGGCCAATTTGAGTATTTTACACTTGGCAAGGTCTAGGTTTGGGGGGATTCCCTGCTTTTTTGCTTTTGTTGGTGGAGATACTATACCCTTTAAGGCCAGCACACCATCTAATTCTTCGGGCTGACAGACCAATATGAATGTGCTCCTGTAAAATTGGGTGGCGTGTTTGTGGATGGCTGCAACCAGTTTCAGTCACCAGTTCGGCCAGATTAGTCAAATGAAAGATCGGGTTTGTCGGAAAATCACGGGCAATTGTGTGGTCTCCTTTGGACAGCATGTTTGGTTGGGGTGAACTGTCAGTGATTCATCCCGGCTGATGGGATGGTAAGAAAATTATGATGTTATGTACCCAGCCTAAAGGGCCCCAACCCTCTGTTGTTTTATGTTTTGTTAGTTTATTTAGACCGTGGAACCACCGCTGAGGAAAAAATTTAAAGATGTCCTCCGTTTCCGGAAACCTCCAGAAAATATCTATAAAACTTCATAACACCGACTGTAGAGTCAGTTACTGATGGTGGCGTTTACCATTGATATTTCCTCACTACAGCTTTATAAATAATCTCCCACGTACAATGAGAGACCGTGCACATTTGCGATTTCAAAATGGAAGTGTTTGATTGAGCCACGAGCGGAGCGCAGACGTTTGACACTAATATAGAGGGATTGGCAGCAGTTTGCCTGGTTGGAATAAAGTAAAGTCACTGCATTACATCAGCCCAATGTGCTATTATCCTTTGAGAGTATTTGGTTATTATTCTGTTGTAAAGTGATCTTAAAGAGGAAGTAAATCAAAAATATAAGTGAGCCGAATGCCTTTATTTCTTCTCTAACTGACAGCTGTTTCAATAGGCAGCATTGTGAAGCAATCATCTCTTCTTCTGTCACTTTGTGGGTGGTTTGTCTTGTATTCTATAGCTGTTATCTAAATATTTTTCATTGAATACTAGTCTTATCTCTGCTCAGGTCTGCAGGTCATGAAGAGGTTAGTCGGCAGTGACTGGTGAGGTTTGGCCCATTGGGAGAGGAAAGGTTATAAAATGTACTGAGCATGGGCAGATTTGCATCTTCTATACCACACCCACATTCTGCCAATGAGAACTGACTGCTCTGTAATTATTTTTGGCCTCGGTCTGGTCAATCTACATACATAGTAACATAGTAATTGAGGATGAATAAAGGCATGCATCAATCAAGTCCAACCTTTTCACCCTCCTTTTTAACCCTACCTAACAGTTGATCCAAAGGAAGGAAAAAAAAACCCAGCTAAAAAGGGGGGTGGGGGGGGGGAATTCCTTCCTGACTCCAAATGGCAAACGGAAAGTTACCCTGGATCCACCAGAACTGCAGTATATGTATTAATGCCAGTAATTCTCAATATTATATAGTATCTCCGCACCAACCAGAACTACAGTATATGTATTAATGCCAGTAATTCTCAATATTATATAGTATCCCTGTAACAACCAGAACTACAGTATATGTATTAATTCCAGTAATTCTCAATATTATATAGTATCCCTATACCAACCAGAACTACAGTATATATATATTAATACCAGTAATTCTCAATATTTTTAGAAACTTTTTTTTTTTTAGTTTTAGAAACTTATCTAGCCCACTTTTAAAGCTATTCAATGAACTTGCCATTACCACATCTGCTGTTATTTTAGTTGCTGTTCTCTGAACTGCTTCCATTTCCAAGATGTCCCCTTTGTATATGGGATTCTAAAACTGCACTGCATATTCCAAATGAGGCCTTACCAGTGCCTTGTAAAGAGGGAGAATAATATCTTTCTCTCTTGAATCTATTCCCCTCTTTATACAAGACAATATCTTGCTAGCTCTAGCCGTTGCTGCCTGGCATTATTTGCTACAGCGAAGACTGTTATCTACCAGAACCCCCAAATATTTTTCCAGTCGAGATTCACTTATGTCCTAATCCTAATCTGTCCTAAACAAAACTTGCTGGGGGTGAATGAGCCATTAGGTACTGTTTGTACTGATGTAGCTTTATGTGTTTTATTACATGGAATAAATGACTTACTTAGATTAAGAGATAATACATTGAAATATAAAACATTTTAAAGTGAAGTGAGCTGGATGGAACTTTCTTCAAATGAAGACTTTGTAAAAGAAGAAACTATATGTAAAGAAGAAGATCTATTTTTACATTGGCTTTTGACAAACTGTGGTAATTCACTCATTAAATCCTACAGAATACTTTCTATAGATTGATTGAAATAATTACTTGCCATTTGTCATTCTTGTTTACAGTAAAGGTAAGAATACCCTTCCCATAATGTCTGTATAACAGTTACATAGTAACATAGTATTGGAGGTTGTATAAAGACATATGTCCATCTAGTCCAACCTTTATACCCTACCCATAATGTCTGTATAACAGTTACATAGTAACATAGTATTGGAGGTTGTATAAAGACATACGTCCATCTATTCTAACTTTTATTTGATCTAAAGGAAAGCAAATAATAAATAAACATAAAGATAAGAAATTACTTCCTGACCCTAAATGACAATAGGAAAGGATTCGTGGACCAACCAGAACTATATGTATAATATATGTATAGATACTATATATGTATATATGTATATATATATGTATTATATATATGTATACAGTATATGTATTAATACCGGTAACTTTCACTATTTTTCAATTTCAGAAACTTACCCAGCCCCCTCGTAAAGCTATTCAATGAACTTTCCATGACCACATTGGCTGGGAGACAGATCCCACTGTATTTACAAACCCTTTCTAAACCATATAGACATTAAAATGAAAAGGAGAATGAATGAATGAGAAGAATGAATCTGGCTCCCACAGATCGGTGCCTTTCAATAATAAACACAGGTATACTGCAATAAAAAGCTTTCAATGCATATCACACGTTAGATGTCTGTAAAAATGTGGCTATTTATAGACGTCTGAAGCGAGAAGCTTTTAAAAAGTCACCTTGACTCGATGCTCTACGTCACGCACGTTATGTAATATTCCTGCGTGACGCAGTCTTTCTTTTCCGTGGTCCCCTTGGCGTTTTTTCGATGGTTGGATTCTTGATGTAGGCAGGGGTGTTCCTAGAGTTTTTGACATCTGAAACAACTTTTAAATGCAGATGGGGGGGGGGCGTGACACGTGAAGTGGGTGTGGCTTCATCATGGAAAATAGGCGTGGCTTGTGGAGGAGGGTATGGTGGGCTTTTTTACACTGACTGGTGAACTGGAGGGTTGAATCAACACTGATTGGTGGACTGGTTCGGAAATGCGCTGTTGCAGGAAGGAGGTGCACTTTTAAGTGTTCCGCGGGGGGCGCCCTGAGCAAATGTTTCAGTTTGCTTCATGGTAGGGGCACCCCTGGATGTAGGGCTTTTCCTATCTACTGAAAAGGAATGACTCCTTAAAGGGTAAGTACACCCCATGTGTGCTGTCAACCTTTGGCCGCATTCATTTTAAGGTGACACTATTTTAATGTTAGAAAATAAAGAGATCGCATGAAGAACTAATGTGAACTTAATTACTTCTCCTTTAATTCAGTTGTGCTAACTGTCGATGAGTGACGGCCAATAGCAGAATATTACACTGTGACTCATCTGGGGATAGGAGCTTATGTAAGCATTTACCCACAAGAGGAATCGCTCATTTCAACATTCCAAATGTCTGTCCATATGTATACCAAAAGGGAAATCAGACACAGCCCCACTACAGATCCATCCAAATGAACATTAGTCACACACTATGTAATAATAAGGGAAAGCAAAACACATCTGTATAGATCACTTATACCCAACCTGCCCTACAGATATTGGCAAACTACATCTCCCAGAAGTCTCTGGATTCTGTGGTTCCTAAGAAGCAGTCTAGCCGGGAGTCCTGGGACTGTCATTACTCAAATCATTAACATTGTGGGGAATACATTCTGCAGATCTTCTCAGTTTTTCAACTGCAAATCCTTGTTTAGAGAGAGGCTATGGACTGGTCATCCAGCAAAGCTAGATATGTGATATAATGTTTTTTTGTTGCAGGTATTTTGTGTCTAATTGGGAAACTTTTGCATGTAGTAACAGATAATGTTCAATTGAAGAGGATGTGGAGAGATTATTGCAATCAGCACCACGGATAGCAGTGCATTGATTCTGAATCCCTGGTATCTGTAACTGCAATGTACAAAATCACAAGAACAATTAAATACGCCCCCTGTCCTAGAGGCTCACAATCTATAGCGTCATCTTATCACAGTTTTACCCTGTAATGTAAATGTTGGGGACCTCTTTTTCCCTATACTGGCAGTGAAGATCTATAATATAAGACCAAAAAAGCTTACAATCTAATATATCACTTTTAATTTCCCACAGAGCTACCTAACTGGCAGGTGGTTCCATGGAAAAGTCAATAAGTGAGTTACAAATCACGATATACAGTAACAGTATGTCTTTAAAAACTCGATACAACATATTCAGCCCTGGACTCTCTACTCCCACGACTGCTTTGATCTTTACACATCTACAGTCTGACAACATTTTCTAGATGGGGGAGGAAAAGACATCAGGAGATTGAAGCCTAGATTCATTCCTGGGTGATATTTAAAGGGGAAGTTGTTGTAGAGTCTATAGACCCACCATTCATTTTCTAAATGCCTCTCTACTTCCGTAAACCATAGGGTTTTAAAATCTTCCCATTACAGTTTTTTTTATCCTATTTTATCAAATGTATTCATAGTCATGTTTATATGAGCAGGTTATAGTATCCTCTACAGAGTACAATGACATAGTGCTTACATCATAGAGTATCTACCTCATTCATTGTTTCCTGGTTTACACAATTGGTATAAAAATTGTAACAATGTTTTTCAATTTCCTTGTTATAAAACTAAAGCCCAGTGGACAAGTGGCATCCACCTTCCCCTTTTGGGAGATTGCTAATGGTTCAAGGACGTCGATTTGGGAATTAACCGCAGTTCAGTACAGGCCAAGGAATTTCTCAAAATGATCACTGGCAAAATGAAAAAAAAATGAAAAGTCGCCCAAGAATATCAGTTATCCCTGTTTTGCACGACACTTTTATTTCTTAGCAGATTAGGGAATCCACATGGCAGCGCCATTGGGAATATGTGGGAAGGGGAGGGTTGGGGGGGCGGTTTGCTAGAGGGCACAGAATGCTGGCTGAGTAATGTGCCGTGCTTCACTGAACAATCTCCCTCTAGAAGACAGACAGCTTCTTTCTAACTAGCCCCTGGCAGTGTTCACAGGGGAATTAAAGTCAATTGAAGCTCCACTGTGTTTGATGTACACTAGAGACACAGACTACACTAGGAATGTCAAAACCATAGCCCCTGGCTGTTAATAAACTATAACTCCCTGCATCTACATGAAGACTATTGGCAGGGGATGCTGGAACTTGTACAGCAGTTTTCCTAACAGAAATCTTCCAACTACAATTCCCATCAGCCCACTTAGACCGGAATAAGGCTAAAGCTAAAGTGCTACACAGACCTTTTATTTTCCCAATCTAAGTACATTGTAGACATTAAACAAAAGGTTTGATGTAAACAGAAATTAAAGCATCTTCCTGGATCAATGACTTATACTTAAAGGGTAAATGTGATCTCCATACAAGTGTCCTCTATTCAAACAAATCTAGGATGATGCCTCAAGTTATAGGCTTGTAAAGTTGCACTTCTTTGTCTGTCCTGACTGTATGAGTCTGTGACAGTCACATGATGTGCTGGGGCTGACCAGTAACACACGATGTGTATGCACACAAATGAAAATTGCGCCCGTCCGTCCCTGCGACTGCGTGCGTGTATGACTCGTAAGATGCCCCACCTCCAAAAAACCTATCTTTTTAGAAGCTAGTTACAGACCTGCAATCATTCTCTGAACTGTCCTGTACCTTAAGCTACCCATACAAGGGCAGATGTTTTGCCAACCATATTTCTGATCGGCCACAACAATTGGAAATCCAGAAGAATCGACCAAAGTTCCCCATTTAATGTTGCCAATCTTTTCACAGATTCCCCTATTGTGGGAGATGGGAATTGAAGATGAGGTTGGCGGGAATTTTCCACCTGGCCCGACCTGTTTTCCCAATAAACCGAGTTTGGGGGTGGGGCTTATGATGCAGCTGATGTTGCTCTGGTCCCAGTAGTGGGCATGCTCCAGACTGAGACTTGGAGGCCGAGCAGTGGTGCCACACATACCTTGTAGTATTTCCATAAACCAGAACTGATCCTGTCTGACTGCTATTACCCTTTACCCATCCTCCTATTACCCATTATCCTATTGAAATAAAGGTAGACATACACATGAGATCTGGATGAATGGAACTAGGGATTGATTCCCAATTAGACAATGGCTTTTAATAAATGCAAAGTGTAAATCACATTAAACGCCATGTTACTGTATATGGTCAATCAATCTAGTAAAAGTTGTTTTAAGCCTTTTAGTTGCCCTTTAATAAAGAGACTCTACAGATTGGATGGGACATAGTGAAGTGATACTCTGTATCCAGTTGCAGGTGTCGGGTGTAGAACAGACCCAAGGGAGGAATAACGTTGTACCAATACATATTTAATGAACACTAGGAATACCAACATGGCAGCACAGATCGCTTTCCGTTACACGAAGCAACGTTAACCAGCGATCACATCTAATTAGTTACCATCTCCAACCATTGGCCGTTAGGCTATTGTATGACATTGGAAAAATGAAAGCCAATAGACCGATTTAGTTAACATCTAAAATAACCTAGTGTGTCCTTTAAATAACCAGCGGGGATTGTTTTACTATTCATAACACAGGGATCTAACATTTCATTTATTTCCACCAAATAGTTTCAAATGAATAAAATATTATTGATGGTATGGCTGATAGCGACATGTTTATAAAGGCACGGTATTGATATTTTGAGAAACTTCGCTTTCAATGGCCGTTATTTTAAATTTACAATCATGGCCATAATTGTATGATCAATGTGGTACACGATTGTTTCCATTAGACAGTATGAGGGTATAGCTTATTGTGTGTACAGAACATTCCTTCTCTGTATATTTATATTTATACATATGGGTGGGAGCTGCCATATTGTTTCCTTTAGACAGTACAGTATGAGGGTATAGCTTATTGTATGTACAGAAAATTCCTTCTCTGTATATTTATACATATGGGTGGGAGCTGCCATATTGTTTCCCTTAGACAGTACAGTACTGTATGGGACTACTGTATGGGACTTCTGATGCTCATTTAAAGGGCAACTAAAGCCTCAAAACAATACAGAATCAGAAGACAGCAGGGTCAATTTCTACCCTCGGTTTATACTCGAATCAATCAGTTTTACTCCTTTTTTCAAGGTAAAAATATGTACCTTGACTTATATTCGGGTAAATATGGTAGTCTAAATAGGGCGTTATATATATACTAGCAAACCCAGCAGTGCATGCGCCTCCCCTGTAATACCATCTGTTACAGTCACTAGATGGCGCTCTTTCCTTGGTGTTTTTCCTAATCAGGTATGTTGTCTGCTAGTTGAGTACAGAATGATGCACGCAAGCAATGATTCCCTTAAATAATTAGAAGATTAACACTGCTTATATTTAGGGTTTGCAGTATCAATCTATCCATACAGAGCGTTGTGTAAAAAGACAAAGACTCATTTTTCTGTTCTCCAAAGCAGCCAACACAAACTTCAAAGGGAACACTCAGCCCAGCAGGTCTGCCGAGGAAACAGATTGATCATAGCGTCAAAGCTGCGAGTGGCTGTTCCCTCCCACTGGGTAAGAGGGAAAAAACGTGATCATCTCGGGAAAGAACAGACCTTAAATGAGAGGTGATAGGTGAAGACAAGGACATAAAGAGGCTTTGATATATATAAATGGGGGTTATAGAGAGATATGGTTTTCTCTATGGGCTTTATTTAAGTTTACACAGTAATATGGACAGTCATTGGCCAGGCTTGGTAAATTGCTAACCAGAAATAGTATAGGATAGTGTATAGTATATAGTACAGTATATAGTATAGTATATAGTATACAGTATAGTTTAGTATATAGTATAGTATAGTGTGGTATTGTATAGTATAGTAGTATAGTATAGTAGTAGAGTATAGTATTACTAGTAGAGTATAGTATAGTATAGTGTATAGTATAGTATTGTACAGTATATAGTATAGTATAGTTTAGTATAGTATAGTTTAGTATAGTATAGTAGTATAATATAGTAGTATAGTATAGTAGTATAGTATTGCAGTATCGTATAGTGGTAATGTATAGTAGTATCGTATAGTATAATATAGTATTATAGTACAGTATAGTAGTATTGTATAGTAGTATAATATAATAGTATAGTATAGTAGTATAATATCGTAGTATAGTATAGTAGTATAGTATAGCAGTATCGTATAGTAGTATCATATAGTAGTATAGTATAGTATTATAGTACAGTATAGTATAGTATAATATAGTATAGTATTACAGTATAGTATAGTATTATAGTACAATATAGTATGCTAGTATAGTATAATATAGTCTAGTATACTAGTATAGCAGTATCGTATAGTATAGCAGTATTGTATAGTAGCAGAGGATACTAGTATAGTATAGTAGTATAGTATAATACAGTATAGTATAATAGTATAGTATAGCAGTATCGTATAATATAGTAGTATAGTATAGTAAAGTATAATATAGTATAGTATAGTAGTATAATATAGCAGTATCGTATAGCAGTATAGTATACTAGTATAGTATAGAATTATAGTATAGTATAGTATAGTAGTATAGTATAGCAATACAGTATAGTATAATATAGTAGTATAGTATAGCAGTACAGTATAATAGTATAGTATAATATAGTATAGTATAGTAGTGTAGAATAGTAGTATAGTATAGCAGTATCGTATAGTAGTATAGTATATAGCAGTATAGTATAATATAATATAGTATAGTAGTATAGTATAGCAGTATAGTATAGTACATTATAGGATAGTAGTATAGTATACTAGTTTAGTATAGTAGTATAGTATAATATAATATAGTATAGTAGTATAGTATAGTATAGTATAGTATAGTAGTATATTAAAGCAGTATAGTATAGTAGTATAGTACAGTATAGTATAGTATAGTATAGTAGTATATTAAAGCAGTATAGTATAGCAGTATAGTATAGTATAGTATAGTATTTGCGGTTGAATAAAGATATACGTCCATCCAGACAATCAAAATGATCACAAGATTTCTGCAGGTCAAGCCAATAAGGAAACATCTGATTGGGGTGCGCACTGATTTCCAGCTGTCAAATCATATGGCCGGGTAACCCTAATATGACCAACAAAAACTGAATCTTATCAGACACCATCCTGATTGTGTTCATATCTCACTTTAGAACATTCTGATTGGCAGTCCATACCTTCCTATCAGGGATGTCCAACACACATTCATCATATTGTTCAATATTCAGCCAACTCACCTATAGTCTAACTGGCTTATATTGGGGTCTCGTATTGACCAAACACTTTATAGCTTTGCCATATTTATTCAGTTTGTTCTGTTAATTTCCCCATAGACCCAACTCTACCCTTACATCTCACTATCTTGTATCTAGACCAAGTGATACTGCCAGCTTGGTAACCATATGGGGCGGGAGCAGCCCTTGTGATTGCAGGGGGTCCCCAATGTCTTACTTTTCCTAGGGGGGGGTCTAGTTATCTCACTGGATACTGCACAATATGGAAGGCCTTTAGTATTCACATTACCAGAACATTTAATTAACGGAACATCCCATTTCAAGCACAAGGAATACAACGCTCTTGGTATAAATCAATTTAGTGGCTTTAGAGTCATAAAATCTTTGTCATAAGGATCCCTGAATATTTATTGCTGTTCTCTGCAGCCAAGACTAGACACAGTTCATTCCCCGTCTGGGTTAGATTTGATAGGACCCGTCATTTACTACGTCTGGCTTTCCATTCAGGGAAAATCAGGAAATATCTCCTTAAAGGGATCCAATGGTTATACTACTGAAATGTCAAGTCCACCCCTCAAATGAAAAATTGGATATTGGTTAATAGCCCCCTAAACCCTAAAATTGCAATAGAGAGATGTAAGACTAACCTGAAATGCTTACTATGGTTCTGTCTGCTTCTTGGTTCTTACAGTTAGCAGCTGTCAGTCATGGATATAACAGTTGACATCACAGCCAATGACTAAATGCTTTCCCCCTAGCTGCCTCCTCTGAGCATGTGTGAGCTTGTAAAAGAGCATGCAGAGCTTGAAGAGGAGGCAGAAACCTTTTGAGAGGCAGGGGAGATTTGAGAAAAACATTTTGCTACATAACAGGTTAGTCCTACATCTGTCAGATATGCGAAAAATGGATTCAAATAATGTAAAACTTGGCTTTCAAATTAGTTCCAAAACAAACCTAAAGCAGTGCAAAATCAGGAAAATATCCCGTTACAGCAAACCTGCCTTCTATAATAAACGGCCTTTCCTGACTCTGCACCCCTGGAGCTTTGTATAGGAAAATGCCCTTCGTTCATCTCCCCCTCTTACTGCAATGACATGTAAAGATGCAGCATATTTCATGCCATATGTCTTGCTTTGGCTGAGACCTTTCCCCTTTCAAAATCTGACAGAACTGGATAGCTTTCTCCGCATTCCGATTTAACACACTCTGCTTTAAAAATAAACGTGTAAACGTAAGGGAATCCCGCGTTTTAGCCCTTTATACCCCGCGCTATTGTCCTGTATATATTGGCATTTTTATTTCAAGGGAATGCCATTGTGCACTGAGTATAATAAGTTCTTTGTCACACTGTAGAGCTCTCCTTGGTGCTGAATGCTGAGTATATATTAAAGGTAAAGTGTGCGGATGTTAAAGGTAAAGGGAGCACTTAGACGAGCTATTCGAGGACTTTTCATTTAGAAAAATGAAATCAATTCCTTTTTTTAATTGCAAGGTATCAGAGGGTACTCCAGGGTAACAGATTAACACGCTGCATGGGCGGAACGCAGAATTAATACAATCAGAGGAATCTCAAGGGTGCCATAAATTACAGGTAAAAGTCATTAGTTGGATGTAAACAGCAACAGAGAATTCTCTAGGGTATAATCGAATGGCACTGTGCAGAGAGCTTAATGCAGACTGGGAGAACGTCACCTTAAAGACAGATAAGGGGCCCTAGCAATGCATTTATTGTGGTACCCCTGTACCCATAAGAGATAACTGGACCTGGTCCGACCTTTAGGATAAAACTTTAACAGGGTTATTAAAAATGGTGCTAGTTTTGCCCCAACCAATCAGATCTTAGCTTTCAAATGTTAAAAATATCCAATTGGTTGGGGCCAAATTAGCACAAATTTTGTAACGGTAAGAACTTTTATTGAATCTCCCTGTAAGTGAGTTGGGTACATTAAAGGAGAACTAACTGTGATCTCAAACACAGCTGATTGCAGTTAATTTTATTTAATCCCAGAGAGATTACAAAGCAGCTAAATGGGCAGATCCCCTCTCGCTCGCTGCCTGGAACAAACTGAGCATGTCTGTCTCACCGAGAGGGGGGGGAGTGGCCAAAGGATGTAAAGAATGAGAATTTAAGAATATGTTTGGTTAGGAATGGCCTAGAAAGGGGAGGTATAGATTGCTTTAATTGGCAGTTTATGGGTTACAGGTCAGAAAATGTGTTGTGGGCCATAGTTCTGGAATTAAAGGATAAATAGACTTTGTATCCAAATCATTCTGCTTGCTGCACATGACAGAGTCTGTTTGCTGAGGGGCATGGAGGAGGGTGTGAGCCCAGATTTATTTACAGGATTAGGAAACGTTTCTATAGGATACAAGGAGCTATTAATAGAAAGCCAGTCTCTATCTATAGCTTTAGCTGATGGCCCACAGGTTCTTTTGTATTCCTATCACGCTACCGGAGCAGAGGGGCCTCATCTGAGTCCGGGGGTATGGGGCCTGAAGGATGGAGAGGGGATAACACACACAGAATAGGCAAGATTAAAGGGGAAGGAAAATCGTCACAATGGGGGGGAGCGGAATCGTAATAATAAAGCTTCAAACTGCAACACAGCTGGTAGATTATCCTGAATTCCAAATACTAGATGAATGATAGTAATTTACCCCATCAGCTGTGCTAACACTGTCTCCTCCCCCTCCGAAAAAGGAGCAGCCAATGGGTTTTTACCTATCACGCACTAAAAACAAATAGTGCCACTCAAATAAATTCCTCTGCATCTACCCATTTGCCCCTTTCTCTGTATCCTACAGGTACCACCACAGAAACAATCCAGCCCAATATCATTATATATTAATGAAAAGGCTGATACAGTAGCTGCTGAACAAAATATGTTAGTGGCTTTTCTAAGTAAATCCCACACAAAGATCCACATGTACAAAGTCTGTACCTCTTCTCTGCCCATTACCGCCGGTCCACACGTGCCCAGTGTGCTTGACACTAAGAGAGGCATTGTGCTATTAATATCCTGTACACATGGACACATGCAACAGTTTGTGGGGAACATGATGCTTAATCATTACTACTAATAGAGCATTATTCCTGCTCTTTACCAGAGACATACAGGGTTATATAACAGGCAGTGACATGGGTTCGTATGGAGCATGTCACAAGGGAGACTTTTGCAAATGTAGCATTCAATGTCTCGTTAAACCGCAACCATGGCCGGCTAGGAATGCTGGGAAGTTTAGTTCAGAGCTGTAAGAAGTTTGTAGTTTATGAAATAGACCAGTCAATTCTATAAAGTGTTTGTCTGGCTGTCAAGTGTGATTCCCGATTTCTGGAATATTCCTTATAAAGCCATTCTCCCTCTCTTTCTCTAGTTCTCTCTCCATAACCAGATTTCCCTAGAGATAGGAAAAGACAATATTCCCCTTCCCTGATGGAAATCACTTTACAAATACAATCTCCATTAGCCATTAACATAGTCAAATAAGCCCAGTTATCAATACAGGAGAGCCAGCGAGTCAACACACACACAATATGCCACCATTCCTTTTACAGAGACAGTACAGAGCGTTCAGCTGGTAATATCAGGACCTTTACCAGTCAGCTTGATAACTGGGGAACAATAACCAGGGAAATGAGTTAAAAAAATGGAATTAATGAGACGTTCTCATGTTCACCGAGGACTTAACGCGGCGCAGGGGGAAAAAAAATCTAACACAATGTAACCAAAGATGGGGAGCTGCATGAAGATTATTAATGAGATTCACAGTGAATGGAGACAAAAGAGATACAATTCCATCCTATTTATAAGGAACAGGAAGAGAAAGAAATGAAAACACCAGGATACCTGCAATTAATCACATGGAAGGACACGTTTACTGAAATTAACCCCCTGCTCGTGACATCATACTAATCCCATGGTGTCTGGTGACATCATAGTGACAGTCTAGTGACATCAGAATCATGAGACATCAACACCATAGTTATCACATGCACTGAGTTTGTGATGTCTAGTGACATCATAATTTATATGCATATATCTAGTGACATCATCATTCATACACTTATCTAGTGACATCATTATGTAAACTCATATCTAGTGACATCATTATTTATACAAATCTCTAGTAACATTATCCATACACATATCTAGTGACATCATTATGTAAACTCATCTAGTGACATCACTATTTATACAAATCTCTAGTAACATCATCCATAACATCATCCATACACATATCTAGTGACATCATAATGTAAACTCATCTATTGACATAATTATTTATACAAATCTCTAGTAACATCATTCATACACATTTCTAGTGATATCATTATGTAAACTCATCTAGTGACATCATTATTTATACAAATCTCTAGTGACATTGTTTGTAAACTCATATCTAGTGACATCATTGTTTATACAAATATCTAGTAACATCATATATACACATATCTAGTGACATCATTATTAATAACATTATGCCAACACCTGGTGACCTAATTACTAATCTTTTACTTTGATTGTCTGTCTCTCTTATCCAGCAGATACTTTTAAGCACAGAGAATTCAAAGCATCAGCAGTTTCTGAACTACAAATCCCAGAATCCTCAGACACTCACTGCATTTATCTCTTATACAAAAATACCTTTCACACATCCCCCCTGCCGTAACAATATGGTTTCATCCAGAGAAATCACGTTTACTACAAATTTCCCACCTCTATTTTCTCATGTTGTTAAATTCAGTATGGCCGCTCTCATATTTAACCCCATGACTACTAATCAAAAATGCAATTCATCTTTCCCTGGGAATTGTAAAAACCTAAAGGGTTAAAGTTCCGTTAACCATTGGGATCCCTTCCTTTTAGTTTTCCATCTCCAACCCCCTCACAAGCAGAATTTTCCCACTCTATCATCCTACACTGTAACGTTCCCCCATCTATCACGCCCCTCACCTACAGCCTCCCTATTTCCCACTCCCATGCACCCATGCAGAAATGTTATGACAGCTCCACTCTGAATGCACCACTCTGTATGGCAGCTCCACTCTGTATGGCAGCTCCACTCTGTATGGCAGCTCCACTCTGTATGGCAGCACCACTCTGTATGGCAGCACCACTCTGTATGGCAGCTCCACTCTGTATGGCAGCACCACTCTGTATGGCAGCACCACTCTGTATGGCAGCTCCACTCTGTATGGCAGCACCACTCTGTATGGCAGCTCCACTCAAAAGGGTCGTTATTTATAACCATCACCATGGTTGATTTAGTAAAATGAAGATTGATTCCCACGAACAGAGAATGTAATGTTCTTATTGATCTAACTGATATCAAACCTGCAAATAACAAGCTATAGCTGAACTTTAACAATCTCCCTCCCTCTTCTCTTTCATTTAAATCGGGTCTACAAATTTTGGACCTTCAGATGTTAAAAAACTGCAACTCCCAGCATTCCATTGCTACCCTCAGAATTTCAAGTGCCACTTACATATATTAACACCAGAGCCCCTAGTGTCCCCCTCATCTGTATGACACCTTTTACCCATTACCGAAATAACATCAATGCCCCTCTCACTGAAATCCTCAATAATATGACCCTTGTAATCCCCGCAGAGCCCACTGACCTCTATGACACTTGCCCCCCTTCACCTATATAACACAAGTGCCCCTTCACCTGTATGACACAAGTGCCCCTTCACCTATATAACACAAGTGCTCCTTCACCTATATAACACAAGTGCCCCATCACCTGTATGACACAAGTGCCCCTTCCCCTATATAACACAAGTGCTCCTTCACCTGTATGACACAAGTGCCCATTCACCTATATAACACGAGTGCCCCTTCACCTGTATGACACTTGTGCCCCTTCCCCTATATAACACAAGTGCCCCTTCACCTATATAACACAAGTGCCCCTTCACCTATATAACACAAGTGCCCCATCACCTGTATGACACAAGTGCCCCTTCCCCTATATAACACAAGTGCTCCTTCACCTGTATGACACAAGTGCCCCTTCCCCTATATAACACAAGTGCCCCTTCACCTGTATGACACAAGTGCCCCTTCACCTATATAACACAAGTGCCCCTTCACCTGTATGACACAAGTGCCCCTTCCCCTATATAACACAAGTGCCCCTTCACCTATATAACACAAGTGCCCCTTCACCTATGTAACACAAGTGCCCCATCACCTGTATGACACAAGTGCCCCTTCCCCTATATAACACAAGTGCTCCTTCACCTGTATGACACAAGTGCCCCTTCACCTGTATGACACTTGTGCCCCCTGGTGCACCTTCACCTGTATAACACAATTCCCTATCAGTTTCTATATCGCATCTGTATGACACCTGTGACCTGAAAACCCCTTTACCTATATAACAGTGTAATCCACAGGCCCTTACACCTATATGGCACCAATGCCCCTCACTGCCTGTTTATTTACATTACACCAGTGGCCCTGTGGCCCCTTTCCTGAATGCCATCTGTTACCCTTAGTGCCCCCCTACACACACATGTGGCTTAGTGCCCATATTACCAGTTAACCAATGAAACCCCCATGTGCCTCTCTGTATTACACCTGTGCCCCCTTTATAACTGGAATGATCCTATGGCACCATTTTAATCTCCTCATAAGTGTGACCTCCTTACCTGTATAACACCTGTTCCCCATCCATAGCCTCTAATGCCCCTCACCTATGTGACATCCATAGCCTTGTAACTTTTAACCAATGTAGTTAAAATGGTGCTTCCATTCCATTACCTGTACAACACCTGTATGGCCCCCTCCATAATGAACAAATACCTGTATTACGCCCTCTCATTCCCTGTACTCTATTACTGTACACACCTTATGGGCCCCCTCCATTACCTGTACAACACCTGTATGGCCCCCTCCATTACCTGTACAACACCTGTATGGCCCCCTCCATTACCTTACAATACCTGTATGACCCCCTCCATTACCTGTACAACACCTGTATGGCCCCCTCCATTACCTGTACAACACCTGTATGGCCCCCTCCATACCTGTAACACCTGTATGACCCCCTCCATTACCTGTACACACCTGTATGGCCCCCTCCATTACTGTACACACCTGTATGGGGGCCCCTCCATTACCTGTACAACACCTGTATGACCCCCTCCATTACCTGTATGACACCTGTATGGCCCATTACCTGTACGACACCTGTATGACCCCCCATTACCTGTACGACACTTGTATGACCCCCCATTACCTGTACGACACCTGTATGGCCCCCTCCATTACCTGTACAACACTTGTATGACCCCCCATTACCTGTACGACACCTGCATGACCCCACCATTACCTGTATGGCACCTATGACCTGTATGACACCCTCCATTACCTGTATGACACCTACATGACCCCCCTATTACCTGTACGACACCTGCCTGATCCCCCCATTGCCTGTATGGCACCTATGACCTGTATGAAACCCTCCATTACTTGTATGGCACCTGCATGACCCCCCTTTACGCATGACCCCCCCCATTACCTGTAATAACCCATTACCCACCTCTTTGCCCCCCATTCCCTGTCTATCACACACACATTATCTATATGACACCTGTGACCTGTATGGCCCACCCACCCCTTACCTGTAGGACACACATAACCTGTACACACCTGTGTAACACACACATAACCTGTAGACACCTGTGTAACACACACACATTACCTGTAGGACACCTGTTTGCCCCCTATTCCCAGTGTAACCCCCCATTACCTGTCTATCACACACATTACCTGTAGACACCTGTATAACCCCTCCCCCTTAACTGTATAACCCCTCCCCCTTAACTGTATAACCCCTCCCCCTTAACTGTATAACCCCTCCCCATTACCTGTAGGACACCTGTTTGCGCAGTGTCAGGTACCGGAGTTTTTCCTCCACCGTCTCCTCCTTCTTCTCCCCGCAGGTCCCCGGTTCCTTCCCGGCCGTGTCCTCCCCACCCTCTGCTCCCCTACATCCCTGTTCCCGGCTCTGGGCTCCTTCGGGCGGCGGGTTCATGGCTGTGCCCACCCGGGGGACGGACGGGGGGTCCCGGGCACAGGCGGTGATCAGATCCCGACCGAGGCGAATGGAGGAGGCGCCGCAGCAGCAGCAGCAGCATCCCTGGGGGGAGGGAGGGAGCGGGGCATTGTGGGAAACTCCTCCCAAGCCAATCGCAGGCTGAGCGAACTCCTGTGCCACGCCTCCACCCCGTTTATTCTAAGGAACGCCACGCCCCTTCCCTTCTTATTACAGGGATGTCCATTATTATTATAGTATAATAATAATAATAAATCATGATATACTATAATCATACACCATACTCTGTGATAATGATAATATATACAATAAACATCTCCTTTATCATAATATAATACTCCAATAATCAACCATATCAGACTATACGTTGATAATACTCTCCTACTACCTAACACATAATCCTGTGCTAAGATATAATTAGATCCCCCTCCCCATCATCCTGTGATAATCATCTCCTCCTCCACCATCATACTCTAGCTCACTAATAATCCTGTGCTCCTCTATCTCACTCGCCCTAATACTGTTGATAACTGATCTACTCGTCCCCTCCCCCTCTCCTGTGCTCCTCCATCTCCTCCTCCCCCCTCCTCCTCTCTCCCCACTCCTCTCCTCCTGTCGCTCTCCTCTCCCTCCTCCCCCTCCTCCTCCCTACCTGTGCATCCTCCTCCTCCACTCACCTCCCTCCTCCTGTCCTCCTGCTCTCCTCGTCCCCCTCCCCTTCCTTGCTTTGTGCTCCTCCTCGTCCCATCCTTTCCTCCTCATCCTCCTCCTCCTCCTCATCCTCCTCCTCACTCACTGTGCTCCTCCTGACTGTCCACCTCCTCCCTCCTCTCCTCCCCCTCCTCACTCCGCCTCCTGTGGCTCCTCCTCGCCTACGTCCCCCTCATCCTCCGCCCTCCTCTCCTCCTACTACGTGTGCCTCCTCCTACTCATCCTCCTCCTCCTCCTCCTCCTCCTCCTCCCCTCCTCCTCCTCCTCGTGCTCCTCTCCTCGTCCCCCTCCCCCTCTCCGCCTGTGCATCCTATCATCCGCTTACTCCGCCTCCGTGCTCCTACATCCTAATAAACTAATCCTATGTGATACTCTCAAGTAACAATAACCATCATAATAAACGGGGGTGTATAACTCATTAAATACTTCCCATCACACTACCTACCACTCACGATAATATTATGTGATAATAAGACATAGTAACCATAACAACTAATTAGTGATAATAATAATAGTAACAATAACAATAATAATGTGAAAATAATATAATAGTAACAATAAAAATAATAATAATAATAATAGTAATGCAATAAAAATATAATAGTAATAATAATAATAATAATATGATAATAATATAATAGTAACAATAATAATAATACTAATAATAATAATAATGTGATAATAATATAATAGTAACAATACAATAATAATAATATGTGAAATAATATAATAGTAACAATACAATAATATAATAATAATAATAATAATAATAATAATAATAATGTGATAATATAATAGTAACAATAAAAATAATAATGTAATAATAATATAACAGTAACAATAATAATAATAATAATAGTAGTAATTATAATGTCATGATAATAATATAATAAGATAATACTAGTTATAAAAGTAGTAATATTATTAAATTAATAATAAGAAAAAGAATGTTATAATAATACAATAGTAGCAATTGTGTCCTAATAATAATAGTATTAATAAAAACTAATAATAATACTAATAACAATAATGTAATAACAATATAATTAGTAGTAATTCTAATGTCATAATAATATAATAATAAAATAATACTAGTTATAATAATAGCAGTAATGTTTTTCAAAAATAATAATGTAATAACAATATAATAGTATTAATTATAATAATGTCATAATAATATAATTATAAAACAATGCTAGTTATAATAGTAATAATGTTATTAAATATAATAATAACAGTAATAAAATAACAGTAGTAATAATAATATAATAATAAATAAAATAGTAGTAGTAAAATAATGTATAATAACAATAATAATAATCATAATAGTAATAATACAAAACAATCAGTAATAGTAGTAGTAGTAGTAATATATAATAAAATAACCTAGTATAATGAAAATTTTAAATTATAGTAATAATAGTTGTAATAATACAAATTAAATAATATATGTGACAACAATAATAATTTCTTAACCTTTTTTTAAACTAAAGTTCTAAACCTGTCACTATTTACCAAACTGCTACAGCAATGTATATTGTCTATAGAGGGCAGAAAAAGAGATTAAAGGTTAAGTAAAGCTAGTGATACAAAGTCGTCATAAACAGCAGATTGGAAGGAGTCTCTGGAAAATGTGCCTCTCTCTTTTCCTGGGTGGATCACACTGAGCATGTTCAAGGTCAATGAGCTGGGGAAAGGGGCAGTAACTTCAGGGCTTTCTGTGCTACAACACTCCTTCTACCTCTGATAAGTTCAGAAAATGCTGGGCCACCATGCCATGAGGCAGGTTGAAAATCCAGCTCAGGGAGCAGTGATCACGTCTGATAGAATTCAATGGCGGCGAGCTCAGAATGTAGATGCAATGTTGCCTATTGGATAGCTCCACTCTCACTTTTTTCTTGGGTGGAATAAACTGAGCATGTTTTAATCAATGGCTTGGGGAGAAGGAGGAGATTGTAATGACTGGAAGGATTGTATCTCTGTTTTGGAATAACTTAGAAAGACAAATGATAAATTGTTTTGTTTAGTAATTTCAAGGCTCTAAGTCAGGTATAATATATTTTAGCCAAAATTACATAACTTATATTTCCATTCCCGCAATTCCCAGCTTACTTGGAAAATCTCTTTCGATAAACCAGAAAATGAACAAATACACTTTATCCATCCTTTATTTAGACTTGTATGTGCTGCCCTCTAGTGGTATGCTATTTTATTTTTGTGTGTGTGTACAGCACAAATGACTATGAAGTTATGAATTACTACATTAGATTTTACCAGTAGTATTTTATAATCTTTTCATCTAATTGCTATTTTATCCTGGAATGATAAAGCTTTCCATCCAAATCTATTTTTTTAAAGAAAAAATATTTATATGTATGAGATGTATATTTATAGATTTGAGTAGGAGCTGCCATATGGCATTGCAGGCTTTAGATGGGTTGTCATTTTATGACTTTAACCATGTGGCTTTCTCTGCTTCCTTTCTGGCAACAAATCGCAATTGTGTTTTGATTTATGTCAGGGATTCAAGATAACAAGAGCATGAGACACCAACCCAGGAACAATTGTCCACCCAAACCACCATTTTTGTTGATCATGTTGAAATATCGGCCTTAATTTCAAATCTTACTGATCACTCCCAAATATAGACTAAATTGGTCATTCTGATCTATTAGACATGGGAAATCATGGCCAATCCTTAACTGTCAGATTACCGATTGGTAACGTCTGTTGTCGTGATATTCTGCCTTGCTAGTTGGTATTATAAAGGCGGCATCACTATTTCGAGACACCGCACCTTTAAAATTTGCAAAATTACAATTTCGATTGTAATTTTACGCACATTTACGATCCCCATCTTAATTGTACACTGGCCTATACTATCTATTGTACAAGTCTCCTAGCGAATGGTATTGTATGGCCAATCAATCTTAAATGTGTGGGCGTACATTTATTCCGATTCCGATACCGCAGTTTGGTGAATATGGCCTTATGTTGCAAGACCTGTGAGTGCGTCACGATTTGTCTACTTCATTGTCTATCATTTACGGAAGGTGCCCAGGCGAACGTTCTGAATTATATATAAAGATATTGATAAAATGTATAAAGTAAAGGAAAAGTTAAATTGGTTGAATAGGTTGTTACTAGGGAGGTTGTATCCCTTTAAATCCTATTCTTGGTTCTCTTCGCAGGAGTGTAACAGAATGGATTTTATTATAGTGACTTACAACCTGTTAAATAGCTGCTCCTAATTAATGGCATTAATGAGAAAAGCACGTCACACAGAAACGCTCTGGGCCAAAGGCACCACTGCTAAAAATACTCCACCTATAAATTACACGCGCCAGTCTGTGAAGAGGGTTAAAACATCAGTTCAACGCAAGCCCTCCCGGGGGGGTAACGAGATATTGTAAAACCTGCAAAGTGATGTGGCTAAACAGACAATACCCAGTATCTCTGAGCATCTGTCTAAATCATAGGCGTCCTATAAATACATAATTCCAAACCAGGGATGCTCAACCTGCAGCCCTTGAGATCTTTTGCAAGCAAATCCAAACTTGCTGGGTTTAAAGAGCTGGCTGGGAAAGACCGGCTGGGAGTTTTTTCTCTAAGCTGCACTTGCACACAACTGTTGCACCCTTAAAGGGTATCTTTATTTTTAAAAAAAAAAAACACTTTTCTTTAAAAAATAGAATTTTGAAAAAAAATGTACCTTTATATACAACAACCCCAGACTGGGGTTCCCTTGACGTGGTTGGAAGGCTTTTCATTCATGTGATCACAGTAATGTATACTAAAACCCCTTTGTTTATAATGTATGCAAATGTGCAGATAATGTAATATTGTATGGGGCCTAGGAATGTGCATTGATTATCTTTTATATGTTTATAATGTATGTCAGTGTGCAGATAATGTGATATTGTATGGGGCCTAGGAATGTGCATTAATTATCTTTTCTATGTTTATAATGTATGCCAGTGTGCAGATAATATGATATTGTATGGGGCCTAGGAATGTGCATTGATTATCTTTTCTATGTTTATAAAGTATGCCAGTGTGCAGATAATATGATATTGTATGGGGCCTAGGAATGTGCATTGATTATCTTTTCTATGTTTGTATATATATATATATATATATATATATACTGTATATACAGATAATATGATATTGTATGGGGCCTAGGAATGTGTATTGATTATCTTTTCTATGTTTATAATGTATGCCAGTGTGCAGATAATATGATATTGTATGGGGCCTAGGAATGTGCATTCATTATCTTTTCTATGTTTATAAAGTATGCCAGTGTGCAGATAATGATATTGTATGGGGCCCAGGAATGTGCATTCATTATCTTTTCTATGTTTATAATGTATGCCAGTGTGCAGATAATGATATTGTATGGGGCCCAGGAATGTGCATTGATTATCTTTTCTATGTTTTTATATACAACAAGATCCCACTGCTCCAAAACTTTTTTGGATTTTAATTCTGAGCTATATTTTCAAATCATTTGAAAACACAGCATTTACCTCGAAAGACCTGTCACTCCAGAAGCAGAAATGATAATATGGGGCCCATCCCTGACCTCTTACTAGCTGCCTGTCAACCAGCAGAAAATAAAAAGAAGGGGGGAGGGAGGGGGAGATGTGTAAGCAGAGCAATGTCTATGGTGAGTCTGTGCAGAACTTATAGTGTCGCAGACACTACAAGAAGGCAGGGAGTAAGGGAGGGTGGGGGGAATTAGGAACACTCACTAAACATTAATAATTTAATGACAAAGCAAGCACAGATTAATATGTTATTACCACCATTTTACTTCTCTCAAATTGTAGTTTCAGAAAATGTAAAGTTGTTTGAGTGAGTATAGTGACCCTTTAAAAGAAAAAGGGTCACTTGTCAGTTATCTGCCCCAATATATTCAGCACATTATTAGATACATTACTAACCATATATTTAAGGATAATTATTGTCCCCATTCTGGCAGAGTAAGTTGGCCCCTCCCTCCATGCTGTCAATCAAGGCTGTGACTGCTGACATCACAACCAATGATTGACAGCTGTCTCAGCTGCTGCCTCCACTGCACATGCTCAAACTTAAAAAAGCTCATTGAGCAGAGGGAGGAGGCAGATACCGTTACCAGAATGGAATATAACTTACCATTAAATATCTGGTTACAAATACACAGTTTTTTGTTTTAAGGGTGGACATGTCCTTTTATAATTAAATGACACTTAAATCACTATAAAAAAAAAAAAACGAAATTTGTTTAATTTAAATTGTCCTTTAAATAAAAAAGTTCAACCGGGCAGTTCAATATGCAATTATTTTTATTGGGTTTTTTTCAGTTTACATTTTATTAAAAAAGAAACACGTTTTACCAAAATAGAGCTTAAAGAAAGGTCGAGAGAATTCATTTTAACCCCCACATTGCTGGAAGGAAGCTTTACACCCCCGTCTGGGTTTGACTCGCGTCACAAAAGGAAATTGTGGGAACAAACAGTAAGAACGGACAAATATATACAGTGGCAATACAGATATAAGCAAATGGATATCATTAGCACATGTCATCATTCAAAAGGAAATATAACTTCATTATAAAGCTGCATTTTCCTGCATTGAAACAAGTGGAAGCTGCCATATTGCTTGCTCGCCCTTCGTTGCTACACTGTTTATAGATCTTCTACTATGAATAAGTGAAAATATGCAGAGAAGGGGCTGATCTGTTCAGAATGTTAATAAAGTGTCTACTAGTAAAATGCACAGCCTGCCTTTCTGCTTGGGAAACCAATCTGGCAGCTCCCACACAAATATTGTTCTTTGCACTTAGTACGATGCACAAGATGAAATATACTTAACAATAAGCTACAATTTCCATGTAAAAGCAGTGCAGTCCAATATATAACATAGCAGACAGCTCACAGTCTCCCTTCTATAGAATGGTAAAAAAGAGACACACGTCACCATAGAAATCAGTGTCTAAACAATAACCAGGGCCCTTAGAACTTTGCTTGTGCTACTAATCTGCATCGACCAATCAGATTTAAGCTTTATATGGGTCTGCTGCAGTTAGATAATTTCTGATAGGCTGCTGCACCATAATAGCAAAGGTAAAACTTGTGTTTATTAAAAAGCCCGAATATTTAATACTTTAAGGAAGAAAGAATAAGTAAGTAAAAAATCGATCTAGAGACCTTATCCGAGGACGGGTTAAGGAATTCCTTTTAATACAGCCGGATTATTTCTCCTTTCCGGAAAACGTATAAATGGGAAACATAAAACTTCATAAAGAACTAATAAATACTATTTACAACAAAGGAAAAAAAAAAAGCTTTAAAAAAATGCATTGAAAAAAAAAATCTTCTCATGGCGTAACTACTGAATGAAATGATTCTCCAAAAATAAGTGAAAACCTCCAATATCCTGTTGTCTCTTTGGTCCTAAGGCCTTTTATTAACCAGAAATGCAAAAATTAACACGTTGTTTAACTTATATCCCATCCTGCTTTGCAGAGCCTAATTAACATTATCCAATGACAGATTATCAGTCAAGGGATTTGGTTAAATGTTGAAATGGTTGACAATAGATCCTTGATATATTTCTCTATAATAAACAAGCATGGATATCCTGGAAATTCTATCCTTATAAACAGTGCTTAACTATGTCATCATAATTGGTGCTTATGTCATCAGTCACGTGACTCGCTGAAACGTGAAGGTAATAACGTATCTCCTGCTTGAAAACGTAAGGCTATCAGAATTACTTGGGAGTTTTATACTGACATGGAAACCCCGTGTTGATTTTTATATTTTATTCACTATATAAATGTACAATAGCCTTAATTTTATAAGTTAATAAAAATAATAGATGTTCTGTAAAAACCAACTGCTATTGGTTCACTCACTGTAAAGTTTTATAACCCAACAAGATAACTAGTGTAAAGTTTTCAGAAGGGTCTAAATAAAGTTTATAGGGCTAATAAAAGGTTAAGCAGAACCACTGAATGAAAAGGGAATTTTATAAATAATAATGATGATTATTAACTACTTGGAGCTCCAGAATTCCTTAATGGAATCAGCAATATTTTGTACAAGGACAAGTTACAGGTGACCAGGATGCCTTCAACTATTTGACAAGACATACCAATCCTGTCCTCTAGGGGGCAGCAACATACTAATATGTAGTTCCCTGCCCTGATCTCCTTATATTTTATTTTACCCAGATGCTGCTGGTTACATCTTAACTCTTTCATTTCTGTAGGAGTCAAAGCTTTTGAGCAAAAATTAAAGCATTTTTCCTGGATCGGGGAGGGGTCTTTCCACACATAAATGGGTTAATCAGAATGGGGCAATGCAGTTTCCCAACCAGTGAATCAGTCCTTGCCTGTTCCCCCTCCAGCGCCTGCAGTTACAAACAGGGTCTCCCCCTTTTTTTGTGGCCTCCTAATTCAGTTTCGTTGGGTCATCGTGGTTAATGATGCGATTATCACCGGAGCTTCACCAATAATCGGCATATTGTCAGATTCGGTCATTTGCCGATACCAGATCTGAGTCTCAGCCTCAATTGCCCAGCACAGCGGGAATAGTCTGAGGGGCCAACTCAGTTTAGGAGCCCAGACATAAGCTCTATCAGCCCGAGAAATAAAGTCACTTGGGGAAAAGTGGGTTAATCAGGAGGGGAAGGGTTAACCGGCCCTCCGTTAGGAAGTCGTATTCACCGTATGGTCCAGTTCTATTACTTTGGTGGTTTCATTCTGCCCGAATTCTGACGTGAACCTGGAAAACAGTAAAATAAAAGAATATCATCGATATCCCCAGGGATTTAACTCGATACGTGCCTTCCCCTTTAACTGCTGGTTCCTTACAGTATCCAACGGGAAGATCGATTTTGATTGGCCCGTTGCATTGACTCATTGTAACCTTTCTGGAATGTAGACGTTTGAGTGGTTCTTACGTTTCCCGATCACGTACCTGTGATGTAATGTGTTATCAGTGCTGCTGTCATTCGACATGCTGTATCCTTTTTCCTGTGATGGGTAAAATTCCTCTAAAATCGCCGCTCGGTGCCTGGAAATCTCATCGTAAACCTCCAAGGGGTCCTGGGTATCAATGGTCATGGCTGAGCTGTGTAGATCCTCCAGGTGTTCCTCGAAGATCAGGAGCTTTCTGGAACGCACTAGAAGAAACCAGGGGGTGGTTACCACGGATCCGCAAACCTAACAAAACGCAAAGGGGATTTGCCAGACGCGATCTCAACCAATCAGGAACTTACCGATAGAAGCTGCGTACGACTCTGGTGCTGAATGCTGGCTGGGTTCGCGAATTGTTTTACCGGACGAGGAATAAAAATCTAAGTTCTGCGTAAAACTTCCAAAAACGAGGGCAAAGCAAAGGACGACCATCTGCGAGGAGGAAACAAAAGGGTAGGAAGGGGTTAAAATCATGTTAATTAGACACCCGGCTTGAGGACTGTCAGTAAAGAAAGGAAATGAAATAAAGTTGTTTGAAATTTGCGAGTCCTCGTAAACGCTCATTGTATGAAACTACAAGTTCCAGAATTCCCCAGGAGCCAGTAAGAAAATCCTGACTGGCTCCTGTCAAAAATAGTAAAAGGGTGAAAATCTGGCAGAGGTCGGGGGTGATAACGGATCCTATTGCATTAGTAATTTGGGGTCTCTGGCACTCACCATAAGACAGGTGCCTGTTTGGGTGCTTGCTGCTTTGCAGGAACGTGTGACCTTGCCGGTGACCATAGCCTGAAGACGCTGCAGTTGCTGAAGCAGAGTCCTAGGAAAAGGAGAAGTAAAGGTCATAAAACAGGTTCCAAATGTTCCTTGCACTTCTGTGATTCTGTGTTTGCCTGTAAAATTCTAACCACATGCAGCATTGCTGTTTATTGTGAAAATGTTGCTGCATGACTTTAATCCAGTACTTGTTTTGCTCAGGTTCAGTCCCTCTGCCAGACTATCCGACTCTCTGTGAGGGCAAGCATGCTCAGTAATCCCTATTAGGCAGTATTGGGAGAGGGAATTTCCCACCATGCAGTTCACGTACTAACGGTCACCATTCCAGTTACAGCAAAACTATACATTAAAGAAATTTCATTAAGAAAATAAACTCCCAGTGTACATATCCTTTAAGTGCACAATGTTTTTCTGGGCTTGTGTGTCAGGTTCAGGGCACAAGCCCACAACATTGCCCACTTAATGTGTAAGTAAGTGGGAGCTCTCTGTCCAGTATGGATTGTGTAAACCAATCAGAAAAGTGCGATCTCAGGACCTCACCTATTGGTCGTCTCTAGAACTTCCACCTTTTTCCTCAATTCGCTATTTTCAGAGGAACAATTCTCAACCCTACGGAAGAGGAAAACACGAATTATAATGGGATACTGTACGTTATATAATTATTACCGACCCCTGACCAGACCACCTTGTTCTCAATTACGTATTACTTACGGGACAGGCCGATTGCCCGCCCCAAGCCACAGATTAAAGTACTTTTAGCTGCACTTTAATAAACTATTATTTTTAGAGCCAGTAATTGAATCTAATTACGATCACCGAGCAGTTCATCGAATCCCCAGCAATCAAATGTCAGAGCTTTTAAATTATGCCGCAGGGACCTGGACCTGAGAGCTTTCCACCCAGCCATGTAGGGGTTAATAGGGGTCGGGGAGGGACTGGCATTGCCCCCAGTTTGAATGTTAACCTACGGACAGATCCCACTTACCTCTTCTCTAGACTGTCCATATATTCCTTCTTTTTCCTGCGACTTTCTTGGGCAGAGATCTAGAAAACCAAAAAAGGAGAAATGATCCAATCGATATCCAGCAGGAACCAGACTCCCTGCCTGCTCAATACAAACCAGTAATCTGACTGGTGACAAAGTAAAATGATCTTTCTAAACTTGTAACAGGACAGGAGGGGGGTCAGATTTAAGGATAACTACACTGTAAAAATTACTTTTTTTAAAAAGGCAGTTGGGGAGTGTCATCACATTTGGTTTACATATGCCAGGTTAGAGTCCTGGACTTTCCTGTATTAAAGATAGTGCTGAAGCATTGATAAAGCCTGGCAGAAGCAGTTTTCTTCATTCTGGTGCTCCTCACAGAGACGATATTGGGAGGTAAGACTATCCAACTCTTCCTGTCCCAGGCACTTTTTATTTGAAATTTTTTTTTTTTTAAACACTTTATACGCAGTTCTCTATTAAAGGAAATTACATTTCTACCTAACGTGTCCTTGGTGAATAATAAAAACCCTTTCTCACCTTGTTCTTAATCTTCCTGCGGATTTTCTTTAGAGCCTTTTCTTCTGCTTTAGTAAGGGGCAGTTTGGTGGGGATGGGGTAACCCTCAGCTACCAGGGTTCTCTTCTCTTCCTCCGTCAACATCAGCGGACCGGTGCCTTGTAGTTTCTGGAGGACATTACCGTACAGTAAATATTACGGCCGAGGTTACATCCCATTAACGTCCACAGTATCGTTTATAAAACATTCTATGTAAGGAACACACAGGGTGATGTACAGAGAGACCCTACTGTAAATATAACATGCTCTGTGCTTAATGGGTAAAACTGTAGAGTTCTCACTCCACCCCACTTATGGCCTGGGGCTAACCAATAGGAAGACACGCTATGGAAGAGACATTTCCCATTGGATAGATCACAGACTAAAGTGTGGGTGGAGCCTGGACTGTACAGTTGGCGTTAAAGCTTTGCGTGTGTTTTAGACTGGATTTTCTGTGCGAGCAGCGGAACATAAGCGACTCTACACGTGAACAGACATTTTAATTGAGCGGTTGTCTCTCTCTCTCTCGGTACATTGTCCTGTTTCCCGGGAAGATCTGTGACAGTCGACACACACGATTAATAGACGTATCTGTGAACCTTTACTGCTGGTAATAGCCTTACATGTGGAGCAGTCAGCAGGGGGGAGTTGGAAAGTGCGGATGGACTGCGAGCGGTCATCTTGCCTCCCGGTTGAGACTGGACGGGGCTGGGGGGAGCGATAGATCTGGTGGGACTCTGACCGCCTTCCGAATCGCTGCCATGGCTGCTGGGAGGAGTAGGAGGCATCTGCAGAGAGTCTGCTTGGGAGGCTGGGAACACAAAAAGGAGGATGTGACTTTAAATCATAGTGATGGGACATGCAGGTCTTTATTGCATTACAGGGTAGTAAGAGGGATCCCATGATTCACTGCAAATACCCTACAATATATTTGTTATTTTAAATACAGATGGGAGCTGCCATATTGCTTTCCTTACGACACAGTACAGCATGAGGTTATTACTGCAGTAATAAAATGGAAATATAAGCGTAAACAGACAAATCTAAAGTCCTGAATTCCCCTGGCCTCACCAGACACTTTATCTATTAACATTTACCCAGAGTCCTTCACTGCTCCCAGTCCCCACATCCTGTCCTAATCCAGTCCCATTGCCTATTGGCCCGTTGGCAGTTTCAGGTCTCACCTTCCTTAGGACAAAGATTCAGGAACTGATCCACCTCGTGGGGCTCTAACTTGATTTGGGGCAGAATAACTGGGTTTATGATCTTAACCTGCAAAACACAAACAGAGCAAACAGATCAGGAACAAGCGTCTATATTACGCTATACACAGCCTTGGGCTATATTAACGCACTCAACAAGGTTGCTGGGAATTGAAGTTCACAGAAATCGGATGACTGGGAGTTTTGGCCACTTTACAATTAAAAAACAGAAATTGCTGATTTACACAATGTAACACTTACCTTTCTGTACAGAGATACAGCATTATACACTTTCTATTTCCTCCCAGTAGGCAAAGTCGTTGGTGCACACCCCCTCACCTGTTTTACGGTCTGGACATGCCCAGTTCGCTCATCCATAGAGAGCAGCTCTCCCTTTATGCTAAGAGGGGGTGGGGTGAGAATGTGTTTGGTCTGTTTATTTAGCGTTTCCCTGTCTTTATAATGTTACTGTATCTCTGTAATAAAATCACGCACATTCCCCTTAAAATAAAAAGATATTTTCTATTACATTTCCGGTTTGTATTTCACCAGGAAATAAAAAGTGCACAAAAGGTGAAAAGTTTCCAGCGTTTTCCAGTCGTGCGAGTTTTCTCACGGTGTTCGGAATTTTTCACATAGATCTGCAAGTTGACATTTTAGTACCCGGTCCATTAACATGTTTACAGAGCATTAACTCTTTCTCCTGCTAGGACAGTCCATTCCTTTTTAGCGTTTTAATATTTTCATGCTTTTGCTGATGGAGTTGCCATGCTGGTTAAACAAATCAACATTTTTTTAAATAACATTTGCACCTTTTTGTCAGTTTGGATTTTATTACCTGTTCAGCCAGACTTTCTGGTACGACGCCTGCCTCGGTGGAGGATGAGACAACACTGGGTGCCAGGCTAACAGAGGGGGTGAGGCAAGGCGTCTCTTCAATTGGGACCTCCATCTTAATTTTAGTGGTGGTGGCAGTAAGGTCGCCGTTCAGGCACCAATCGTCACTGGTCAGATCGGCTACAGAGGGAAAGATACAGGTAAGTTTCATTATACAATGGACAAATGCTCAAGTCTTTTTTTATGCCAACAGAGGGCACTGTGTGTTTTATTCTGCCACCAGAGGGCACTGTGTTTTATTCTGCCACCAGAGGGCACTGTGTGTGTTTTATTTGGCCACCAAAGGGCACTGTGTATGTTTTATTCTGACACCAGAGGACACTTTGTTTAATTCTGCCACCAGAGGGCACTGTGTATGGTTTTATCTTCTATCGTAGGGCACTGTGTGTTTTATTCTGCCAATAGAAGGCACTGTGTTTTGTTCTGTCACCAGAGGGCACGGTGTGTGTTTTATTCTGCCACCAGTGGGCACTGTGCGTGTTTTATTCTGCCACCAGTGGGCACTGTGAATGTTTTATTCTGCCACCAGAGGACACTGTGTATGTTTTAATCTTCTACCGTAGGGCACTGTGAATGTTTTATTCAGCCACAAGAGGGCACTGTGTATGTTTTAATCTGCCACCAGAGGGCACTGTGTATGTTTTAATCTGCCACCAGATGGCACTGTATATGTTTTAATCTGCCACCAGAGGGCACTGTGTATATTTTAATCTGCCACCAGATGGCACTGTATATGTTTTAATCTGCCACCATAGGGCACTGTGTATGTTTTAATCTGCCACCAGATGGCACTGTATATGTTTTAATCTGCCACCAGAGGGCACTGTGTATATTTTAATCTGCCACCATAGGGCACTGTGTATATTTTAATATGCCACCATAGGGCACTGTGTATCTGTGATCGCCCTCCTCCAGCTGCACTAATTACATAAAGAGAATAACAGTAACAAGGCCTGTCTCTAATGTATTGTAAAACTAGATTACATTGCAATACATGTCAAAGCTTGTCCTTTAAATAGAAACCAGATGTAGGTAAACTACAATTCCCGTCATCCCTTAACAGCAAAATGCTTTGCAGTGAACAGGACTCTGGGAATTGTAGTTTAGAGGCAATCTAATTGGTTCAATTTAAATGTTTTACAATGTCTTGTAAATGACAGGACATTAACCCACACCTCACAATAACGTTGTGTATATAAAGTGTGACTCCTAAACAAAAATCCAACTGTGTGAAATCAGTGCAGCCTTAAGACAATCTTGAAATCTATTGCAACTCCAACGGAAGGGAGGTTGGCACAGACTTTAAGGCAAAGCAAAGCATTTTTATATCTGTAAAAACATTTTACTGGAAGGGATAAATCTTCCCGGGAGCCACTGCAGAGATGAGGTTTTAATTAAAACTGCAGTTGCTTTACAGGAGGATAAAATAAATATTGTTACAGTTAAATGCCCCCCCCAAGGTTAAATGTCAATAATGGAAACCACCAGGAAAAGGGACAGAGCTCAGTCTGCCAGGGCTAGTGAAGGGTTAATCACTAGAGCGTCTGACATCACTGGAACAGAATCTACACATTGGCTGCTCTTTCCTTTCTGTAAATATGACATTAACCCCCTCTTGTCCTGGCAGTGAGTAGAGACAACTCTATATACATTATAATTAATATGGCGACGTAATCAGAATTTACGGCCTACACTACGTGATGTCGGGACAGAGGTTCTAAACCTTTAAGCTACAGGTAAAACAATCTTTCCCCTTAAGAACGACGCACGTCAGTTTCCCTTTAAGCTGCAGAAACAACATTGTAACACTGTAGCTCAGATTTCCTGGGAATCCAGCCCAAAGCCTCTGGTCACAGGTTAAAGTGAGGCACACAAAATAAGAAAATAATCACCGCACATACAATATTCAATCAGAGGGAACATTGCTCTGGTCTTGTGGTGTCTCTATCCCCCTATCCCAATAGCTGGTTACAGGGACAGGACATAGGCACAAAGCTTTATAGGGCCCTCAATATAAAGATTTAACTAGTAAAAGGGATAATGAAATGTTGCTGTTGAACTACAACACCCAACTTGTTCAGGTTTAAGAGCTGAGGGTTAAGCGTGATTGGCTGTGCGATTTCAAAAGCAGCCAACGTTCAATTCAATCCTGGAGTCAAATTCGCTATTCAGCCATTTGTTGGACGACCGCGTGATTGTTTATTTTGGCTTCTTTCGCTGTCAATAGGGTTTCCCAGGATGAAATTTCACCTGGCGTGACGAGTAAGAACATCCTCCATTCTCTATAGAACGTATCAAGTCTGCAGGATGAAATCCAGGAGCTACAGGCTCTGGTAACCGGCACGTTCCTGTCTTATTAATCTAATATTAACAATACAGATCACAGACAGCTAGACACGGATTCATTTCGCCAGCGCTGCCTGGACTCTTGGACTGCACCCAGAACAGCCAGAATCGGCACAAAATCAGGTCGTTCTGATCCAGTCCCCAGGCACAGGGCGAAAAGACAATGATTTACCAGTTTGACATTGTCAGATTACACCACAAACATGATGGTCCGATCTGGCCTGCAGTCTATGTCCAAATCTAGGAACCATACATCAGGCGAGAAGATTCCCAGACTGCCCAAGGCATAGAAACGCCATCCAATAAAACATCAATGCATGATAATGGCCCAAGGCGCTGCCATCCAATGAGAGGATTTGTACAGTATCTCAGCCCAATAAGAAAGTCGTTTTTGATTGGCTAAATGCGATTTTTATAATTTTACCAAATGGCAGCAATCTGATTGGTTAACGGGTGTTTTTAAAGACTATTGGCTGCATTCTATACCTTAACAGTAAGATTCTACCATGTATTTATGGGGGGGGAGACAAAGGGCGGAGCAGAATCGAATGAAAAAAAGTAAAAATGAAGTTTTTCCATCATTACCATCACTGTAATTGTCATCTGTGGATCCGTGAGTGAAGGGCGACTGCGGGCGAGAGTCCCCACACAGTGAGTAACTGTGCTCCACCTTGATCATGGGCGGTGGAGAATTCAGATTCATATCCACTTCCATTAACTCGTACTTCTCGGTCAGGAAAGGGTCACCCATCAACTGCCCCAGGACGTCCAGCAGGGCAGAGTCATCCAGGAGCTCAGAGAACGGCTGCAAAACCAATAGCAAACAATGAGAAAACCTCCAATAAAATAATAAAGTCAAACGCACTTTCTTTTAACCATTAGCGGACGGTTTTGTATTAATACAGATCTATACACAGAGAAGGGAGCTGCCATACTGCTATATCCCTTTAAGAATCTGAAAATAAATATAAAACGCTGGGATGTTTTACTCAATCACAGTCAGTATCTCTAGATCTGGTTAAACTATAACTCTCAGCACCAGATTTATAACGAACTCTTTCGATATTTGACGTTAAACTCAATAGGAATCCCCTATAGACAAACTGCTAATAAAGAGGACAATATAACCCCAGAAGAGTCTCGGTTACAGTAAATGTAGGGTGGGCATCAGGGAGTGCAAATACGGTTACAATTACACATGGATCCAGCTGTGTAGACCCTACAGTCCAGGGACAGTGTAAACAGGAGTATTCCCCTCTATAAATTACAATGTAAACAGGAGTATTCCCCTCTATAAATTACAATGTGTCACAACTGCCCCCCACAGTGACCTCTCTATATTGTTTATTCTGCTACAGATGCAGTGACACTCTGTGGCCCCTAGGGGCAATGTTCCCACTAATTGGAAATTGTATGTGTGCGCAGATATAAATTTTCTGTGCGCATACAAAAGGACACATTGTTTAGGTTCCACGTATATATTTATACATTATTTATGAGTAGATTTTCGTTTAGAATCTGAGCGGGATCTGCCATATCGCTTGCATCAGCCAATACATTTTTTTTATAAGAAACCAGCTCCCCTAGTGGTTACAGATGCAGATGTAGTTTGCAGCCTGGGAACGCTGGTAGTGATCGTTTCCAAAACATCTGGATGGCGACACATTTGAAATCCCTGATCTAGATTGGCGATCGAAGTGGATAATTGTCAGCGACGCTTATCTAGAGTGTGTATAGCTTAATACACAGGAAAATATAATGGCACAGAAATCCATGCCCCCTTCTCTAGCTCAGTGATCACAGACATGCTCTGTATGATTCCCCTGGGGAGAGAGAGAGGGATTCTGGGGGGAGAAAAAACTTTTAAACTCCTCCTTTAAAGGGCATGTCCACACTTAAAAGAAAAAACTGGTCACATATCTGTTACCTGCCTCCAAATTTAACTGATATATTCAGGGCATTATTAGATGTATTATTCACTAGATGTTCAAGGATAATTATTGTCCCCATTATGGCAGAGTAAGCTGGCTCCTCTTTCTATTCTGTCAATCAAGGCTGTGACTGCTGACATCACAACCAATGATTGACTGCTGTTTCACCTGCTGCCGCCTCTGCACATGTTCAAGCTTATAAAAAGCTCATTGAGCACAGCAGATACCGTTGCCAGAATAGAAGAGAAGTCTATGTAATAAACTGGTAAAAACAGCAATTGGGGTTGCGGGCAGATAACTGACCACCAGTTTTTTATTTTAAGGTTGGACATGCCCTTTAACTCTTTTCTACTTAATGCGTCAAGTCCTGGAACATCTCTGCTATGTACCATTAACCATGTCAGGGACAGAGAGGGTTAAACGTTGAATGTACAAAAACAAATGAGGAATCTAGACAGTTAGGCGGTAGGAGCCCAGACACCCACAGATTGAAACGTCATCATTTTCTGTGACTCACTAATTTTTATTCCATCAACTATTTCCAAAGGGAAACGTGTCAGGAGCCCTTAAGGTAAACGGGGCCCCTGTATGAAATATTCAAGCAGACCCCTTCCCCCATCTCCGCAATAAAATAAAAAAAAAGACATTAAAGTTCATTATTTTAGCATTTTTATTAAAAAAAACAACAAAAAAAACAATCAGTGTGGCATCTCCCTGATGTGAACCAGAGAAGAGGGGAACTAAAGAGCAGTAGAGGGGCTGGAAAGAAGCGGAGAACGTGGTACAAGGAGAGAGAAAATGTGTTCACCAGATGTATGTCTTTTACCCTGGCGCTGCCACACAGATTCCCAAGTTAAAATGGAAACAGACCGGACCATGTGTACGATGATTACCCGATGTCAGCAGGGGGACTAACAAGAAATCAGGTTCATTTACATCTGCTTAGTCCATCAGTGGGGTTATAACTAAAAAGTACGGACCCCCTGGTCCAGAGATATAAATCCCCCATCACGCGATCCCAATAGAAAGACAATGCACTTGTGATGACATGACTTCCTGCTGTGATATCAAGCAAGGAGTGCAACTGCAAATGTCTTCCCCATAACAATCCTGTTTTGCCGTAAACCTGTCCCAGCGCCTTTAAACAAAATATTTATGTTATTTACTACGACCTGGCAGAGTAAAACGTGTGCGAAAGGAGCAAATAAATCAATTGTGATTATCTGTATTATTATTAGTGTTGTGTAACCAAGAAACTTGGATTCAATCCATATGTTTTATCTTTGGACCCTGCAGAACGGCAAAATGGCCTAGTCTTAAAGGGCAAGTCCAGCCCTAAAATGGAAACTTACATACAGGTAAATCACACCCCAAAACCCTAAACGGTAATAGTTTGAAATGCGAAAGGTGTAAGTCTAACCTGAAATCCTGCACAATGTCCTGTTTCCCCTGTTTCTGCTTCCTGGTTCTTCCAGTTAGTAACTGTCAGTTATGGTTTTGACAGTTGACATCACAGCCAATGACTGAATGTTAATCCCCTGTCTGCCTCTTCTGAGCATGCCCAGGCTCAGTACAGGCTCAGTACAGGTTTCTAAATTGCTCAGTTTCCATGAGGCATCCAGAAGCATAGCAGACATACAGTAATGAATTCATAGGACAAACTATGATACATCAACATATTATAAAGAGGCCATTCTATCTAAAAGATGTTCTTATGAGGGTGGAGGATGTCCCCTTATAACAAAAAACTGGTCACTTTTCATTTATCTGCTATTTTTAGCACTTTATTACATGCATTTCTTGCCAGATATTGTCCCCATTCTGGCAGAGGTTGCCGCCTCCTCTTCCTTCTCAGTGAGCTTTTTATAAGCTTGAGCATGTGCAGAGGAGGCAGCAGGTGAATCATCAGTCAATCATTGGCTGTGATATCAGTTGTCATAGCCTTGATTGACTGTATGGAGGGAGGAGCCAGCTTACTCTGCCAGAATAGGGACAATAATTATCATTAAATATCTGGTTAGTAATACAGGTAATAAAGTGCTAAATATATCAGTTAGGGTTGGGGGCAGGTAACTAACAAGTCACCAGCTTTTTGTTTTAAGGGTGACCATGCCCTTTAATGCTCCATCATCATCTAAACATGGCTACCAGGCCTATTAATATATAATCATTACAGGAACACCCTAGTAAACCTCATTGCTATCAGCCAGTGTGGCACTTAAACTGTGCCAAAAAGAAACCTGGGACCCAAGATCATGTCAAGGCAAAGACAGAAGGTTTTCGTTTATGTTCTCTGGAAACATTTGTGTTGACCCCCTGCACGGTTCTGATGATGAAATAAAGCCACGGGATAATTCTTATTGTGTGACACGTATTAAAGGGGAACTTGAGTTAAAACAATCTCCTCCTGTGTGTTAACTGGAAACATCATAAATTGTTCATCTTTATTTCCAAGTTATAGGGGAATAACATGTACGTGTGTACACACATATGACAATAGACATGAACAATCAGATACTGAACCCCACTGGATGATCAGAACTTTATTTGTGGCCTTTAGACATTGTGTTGAGCTACCCAATAGATGGTACAGCGCTGTGTACCCAAGTGGCGCTACATAAACATATACATACATACTGTATAATCTGTATTGTTATAATGTACAGCGCTGTGTACCCAAGTGGCGCTACATAAACATATACATACATACTGTATAATCTGTATTGTTATAATGTACAGAGCTGTGTACCCAAGTGGCGCTATATAAATAAACATATACATACATACTGTATAATCTGTATTGTTATAATGTACAGCGCTGTGTCCCCAAGTGGCGCTATATAAATAAACATAACATACATACTGTATAATCTGATTGTATAATGTACAGCGCTGGACCAAGTGGCGCTATATAAAAAACACATACATACACGTATAATCTGTATTGGATAATGTACAGCCTGCGTTACCCAAGTGGCGCTATAAAATAAACATATACATACATACTGAAATCTGTATTGTTATAATGTACAGCTGTGTCCCAAGTGGCGCTATATATAATAAACATATACATACACATGTATAATCTGTATGTTTATAATGTACAGCGCTGTGTCACCCAAGTGGCGCTATATAAATAAACATATACATACATACTGTAATCTGTATTGTTATAATGTACAGCGTGTGTACCCAAGTGGCGCTATATAAATAAACATATACATACATACTGTATAATCTGTATTGTTATAATGTACAGACCTGTGTCCCCAAGTGGCGCTATATAAATAAACATATACATACATACTGTATAATCTGTATTGTTATAATGTACAGCGCGCGTCACCAATGGCGCTATAAATAAACCATATATACATACTGATAATCTGTATGTTTATATGTACAGCGCGTGGTACCCAAGTGGCGCATATAAATAAACATATACATACATACTGTATAATCTGTATTGTTATAATGTACAGGCGGTGTACCCAAGTGGCGCTATAAATAAACATATACATACATACTGATAATCTGTATTGTTATAATGTACAGCGCTGGTCCCAAGTGGCGCTATATAAATAAACATATACATACATACTGTATAATCTGTATTGTATAAGTACAGCGCTGCGTCCCAATGGCGCTATAATAAACATATACATACATACTGTATAATCTGTATGTTATAATGTACAGCGCTGGTCCCCAATGGCGCTATATAAATAAACATATACATACATACTGTATAATCTGTATTGTTATAATGGACAGCGCTGCGTCCCCAAGTGGCGCTATAAATAAAACATATACATACATACTGTATAATCTGTATTGTTATAATGTACAGCGCTGCGTCCCCAAATGGCGCAATAAATAAACATATACATACATACTGTATAATCTGTATTGTTATAATGTACAGCGCTGCGTCCCCAAATGGCGCTATAAATAAACATATACATACAATAACATTCACTATGACTCTGGACACTTGCATTCAACCTTGTTGAGGGATTTGTCCTGGCAGAAAGGGAAATAGAATTCCAGAGGTTTTGGAGCAGCAAGAAACATTTTAAAGGGCAACTTAATCCTAAAACAACTTCCTATGTTTCCCTGCAGAATTGTAATTTGGTAAAACCTGGCAGTTTTTGGCTAAAATTTAGTTTACTTGATTTCAAACTCAGAAATAGGTCATTGTAACAATGTGCCACTTGCCTTTCTAGGTGATTTTATTACAGAAATATTACATCATTATAAAGTTTATATTTCAGTAGACCACGCCCCTGGTGTCCGCCCCCTTCCTAGTTCTATGGCCTGGGCATGATCAGCGGGGAAGTGGGAAGGTGATCAGACTGTTAACTTGAGTGATGGATTTTTCTATCTGTGAATGATCCTGGGTTGTGCTGGGCCCCCTTAACACCATCTTTACTCATTTGTGCAGGGGCCCCTATGGCCTTTTCACCAGCCCTGCAGCTGAAAGGATTGCAGAAAGAGGACTGGACCAATACAAAGACTCTAGACAATTCTAATAACATTCCAAGAGGCATCTGTGTGATTTGCTGATTGTGAAATTAGTATCAAGCAGCCAATCCCTTGTGCTACTAGGTGCATTATATTCCTACTCATAGAAAGTGTAAAATAAGCAAAGGGTAACTAAGATATAGAGAGTATATTAGAGCCGACAGATCAGATATTGGTACCAGGAAACTCCAGACATACATCCATAGGGACCCAGTTACATGGCTATAAAACTGAAAACCGAGCCAGATAATTCCCTTTATTCTATGTAATCCGGGGGGAAAAGAGAAAATACCACCTGAAAGTATTAACCCATTGCCTCAGACCCATAGACATCAGCTCAGCAACAGTATAATAAATATAACTTAGTACAGTATAATATAACATAGTGTAATATAATATAGTATAGTATAATATAACTTAGTATAGTATAATATAGTATAGTATAATATAATATAGTATAGTATAATTATCAACATAGTGTATTATATAGATTATCAAGATGTAATAGTAATAATCATAGCGCTTAATAATTCATGAATAAACTAAGTAGTATAGTATAATATAGTATAGTATAATATAACATAGTATAGTATAATATAACTTAGGCTAAGTATTAATATAGTTATAGTATCTGTTGTATTCAAGAGATCAAACTGGACTTGAAATGTAGTTCTTGAAGACGTTTTAGTCATCCGACTGGCTTTCAATCAGAAGACTGGTACAAAGAATCTGTGGCAATTATGTACCCTGGAAAAATCCCAATTTAGCATATCACAGCCAGGTGTTAAGGGCGGTGATTGGATAGTGGCTAAGAGGTGTTATAGAAAACGCCCAGAGTAAGGTGTCAAAACAGCATTGTACATGGCAGACAGTTGGTGTCGAACCCCCCACCTCTATTAGGCTGTGGTTTCTTTATTTTCACATAAATGGCCCCCTCCTTAACACCTCTCTGAACCAGTCACGTGTCCTTCCAGTATGTTAACACTACAATCTTCCAAGGTATGTCCTTTACCTTAAGATGCAGATACACGGCTGAGTCCTGACCCGAGGAATGGTCTCTGTGCTGGGCCATACGATTGAGCAGTTGCTGTTTGGTCTCCCCACATACAATCGAGCATTCTTCACTGCACTGCACTGCATATATGATGTCGCGTTTCTTGTGTTGGTATTGGGTCTTTCGGATGTACCCAATGCTGCCTCATGTGTTGTTCGGTTTAAAGCAGGACAGGCGTGTACGATACGTTCAATTTTGAAATTTTCTTCTTAATTTCTCGGAGACCCCTGCTAATTATGGGATAACCCGTTCTTCCTCCTTAATAGTATAATATAATATAGTATAGTATAATTATAAGTATAAAATTAAGTTATAGAATAGACTTTAGATATATAATATAGTAAGTATAATACTATATGTATATAACATTTATAGTAATATAGTATATAATATAGTAGAAAAATAGTGATTATAATAATATAAATACATAGGAAATATACAAGTATATATAAATAACTTAGTATAGTATTAAATTACAGTATATAATATAGAATATAAATAACTGTTTAGTATAATATAGCATAGTATATAATATAGTTTAGTGATAGATTATAATTATAACACTAGTTAATGATAATATAGTCATAGTATAATAAACTTAGTATCGTCCAGGTAACCTATAGTGATACTCACCCGTATAATATAATCTATAGTATAGTGATATATAACTTAGTTTATGATATAATTATAGCATAGTATAATATAATTATAGGATAGTATATAAATATATACGTAGTATATATAACTTAGTAGAGTAATAGTATAATATAATATAGTATAGTATATATAATTAGTATAGATATAATATAGTATAGATGTTTTTTCGTCCGATATAAATATAGTATAGTATATAGGATAATAGTATAATTAGTTATAGTATAATTAGTATAGCGATAACTAGCCTAACTTAGTATAGTATAATATAATTAGGATAGGATAATATAGTATAGTATGTATATAACTATAGTATAGATAATATAGTCAAATATAATATAGTATAATATATATAGTATAGTATAGCCATATATAATATATATATATGATATAGTAATTGATAACTTAAATAGATAGGTAAGATAATATAGTATAGTATAATATAAATGGTAGTATAAATAACAATAGTGTTAATATAATATAGTATAGTATAATATAACTATAGTATAGTATAAAATGTATAGTATATATATAGTATAATATAACTATAGTATAATAGATATAGATAGTATAAATATACTTAGGATAGTATAATATAACATAGTTTGTAATATAAATAGTTATAGTATAATATAAATTAGATAGTATAATATAACAGTGTAATATAATATCGTATAGTATAATTATAACTTAGTTATTAGTATAATATTCAGTATATAGTACAATATAAACAGTGTGTACCGTATATACTCGAGTATAAACCGAGTTTTTCAGGCTGAAAAATCAGCCTGAAAAACTTGTACTAGGTTTATACTCGAGTCAGTAGCTTAGTATAATCATAATATAGTATAGTATAATATACTTTAGTATAGTAAATATAGCATAGTATAAACTAATATAGTATAGTATAATATAACTTAGATAGTATAATATAGTATAGTTAAATAAATATAGTAGATATTATAACTTAGTATAGATAATATAGATAGTTATAATATAATTATAGATATAGTTATAATAAACTTAGTATAGTAATATAATAGTATATATAATATAATATAGTTATAGTATAATATAACTAGTATAGTATATAGATTAGTAATATAGTATATATAATAATGTAATATTAGTTTCGTATAATATAATTAGTATAGATAATATAAACTTAGTATAATATAGTATAGTATAATATAACATAGTGTAATATAATATAGTTATAGTATATATAACTTAGCATAAATTAATAGTATAGTATATTATACATAGTGTAATATAATATAGTAAGTATAAATTAAATTAGTAATATAAAATAGGGTAAGTAAATATAGTATAGTTATAATATAACTTAGTATAGATAAATAGTATAGTATAGATAGTATAATATAACATAGTATAATATAATATAGTATAGTATAATATAACTTAGTATAGTATAATATAACATAGTGTAATATAATATAGTATAGTATAATATAACTTAGTATAGTATAATATAACATAGTGTAATATAATAAGTATAGTATAATATAACTTAGTATAGTATAATATAGTATAGTACAACTGATAACAGTGTAGTGTACCGTATATACCGAGTAGAGATAGAGTTTTTCAAGGCCTGAAAATCAGCCTGAAAAACTTTGTACTAGGTGTATACCGCGTCAGAGCTTAGTATAATACAATATAGTTATAGGTATAATATAACTTAGATAGTATAATATAGCATAGTACATATACTATTAGTATAGTGTTAATATAACTAGTATAGTTATAATATAGTATAGGATAATATAATATAGTATAGTATAATAATTGTATAGTTAAATATAGTATAGTATAATATATATAGTATAGTATCATATAATGAGTTATAGTATAATATAGTATCGTATAATCTCCATAGTCTAGTATAATTAAACTAGTTAGGATAATATCGTCTCGTCTAATATAATATAGTTTAGTATAATAAACTTAGTATAGTATAATATAGTATAGTATCATCACCTCCACCCTTGGTATGAGTATAATTAGTATACTCATAAATAGTCTATATAATCTCGCTCGTTCTAGGCATTAATCTCCTATAGTATAGTATATTCTCCCCATCGTGTCGTCCCTATACTCTCGTTCTAGTCTATATCACTTCGATCATCTACCCTAGTGTAATCTACTCTCGTATAGTATATTCTCACTCGTCTAGTCTCTCACCTCGTCTCGTCTCCTCTCGTATCCTATTATCACCTCGGTCTCCTCTCTCTCGTCTCGTCTCTCTCCTTCGTATCGTCTCATCCCCCTGTGTCCTCTCTCTGTCTCGGCTAATCTCCTTCGTCTCGTCTAATCTCCCCTCGTGTTCCACTCCTCCCGCTGCTCCCTCTCGTGAGCCACACCCCCCTCCACCCACCACTTCAGCCCCTCTATAGTCTCCCCTCTTCCAGTCTCGTCCCTCAACCGCTTGCCCCCTTGTCCCCCCCCCCCGCTCCGCTCTCTCCTCCGAGTCTTTTCCCCCCCGCCGCATGAGTCCTTTTCCGGCTGCCACCCTCACGCCTGCAGACCCTTGTCCCCTCCGGTTTCTTCCTCGCGTCCGTCCGCTTCGTACATCTCCTCCGTTCTGTCTCCTCTCCTTCAGTCTCGTCCTAAAGGCTTCTACTGCGAGTACCCTTCACGTGCACCTTGGCTCCTCGCACTCTGTCTCCTACCTAGAAACTTCGTCCGTTCTCATCTCGTTCTCGTCTCCTCTCTCTCGTATCGTCCACACACCAACTCACACTAGCGGCTCGGACCTCTACTCTTCGTCTCCTCTCCTCGTCGCCTCGTATCCTCTTCACTTCGTATTAGTCTCATCTCGTCTCGTCTTCTACGCTTCTTCATATCGTCTCGATCTCAATCGTCTAATCTCCCACTAGTATCCGATCCTCTGTCTCGTCTCGCCTCTCTAGCCTATAGCTATCGTCTCTTTACATAGTGTCGCATCTCCTGATCGTCTCGCTTTCTCCTCTCAATTCGTATCGTTCTATCCCATCGTGTCCTCTCCTCTCGTCTCGTCTCCTATCACTTCGTCTAGTATCCTCTAGTCTAGTCTACTCTCACCCTAGTACCCTACTATCGTATCGCCGAGTCCACACAATTCCCGGCTATCGTCAGGTAGTAGCTTATCGGCCCGTGCTAGATCGCCTCTCCCGTCTCTCCCCTAGCCTGCTAACTACTCTGTCTCGTCTCCTTCACCCTTGTCTCACGTCTAAATGATCACACGCTCGGTTGTCCTATAACCCTAAGTATCGTATCCTCGCCGCCTTAGCCACACCCCCTGACACTAGGCGCACGGACCATAGACGGGCACTAGACCCGAGCCGGGTACGACGCATACCACCCTAACTGTTAGCTCCCTCACCCACTCTAAGGTATGCAACCCTTAGGGACATCCCACACTCTTCCCTGTGTGTACTAGTATAGTACAACTACACAAGCCTCCTCCCCGACTTGTACCGTATCTACCTCGAGTATAACCTGAGTTTTTCCAGGCTGAAAAGACATCAATATATATACTAGGTCTTAGTACAATAAACAGCCTGTACCGTATATTACTCGAGATGGGATACCCCCGGTGGATTCTCAGGCTGAACATAGATCATATTATATAATGGAGATATTTGTATAATATAACTTAGTGTAGAGATAATTATAGAAAGTAGCAATTCATAAATAGTGTAATATAATATAGTATAGTATAATATAAACTATGTAGTATAATATTAGTTATAGTTATAATTAAAGCATATGTAATATAACTTAGTATAGATATAATATAGTATAGTACTAATATAACTTAGTATAGTATATATAGATATAGTATAATATAACATCGTGTAATATAATTGTATAGTATAATATAAATATTAGATGTAGTATAAGCATGCAATAGATAATATACATGAGTGTAATATAGTATAGTATAGTATAAATAACTTAGTGTAGTATCATATAGAATAGTATAATGAACATAGTGAATATAATATAGCTCGTATAGTATAATATAACTTAGTGTAGCCACCCCCCCCCTATAATATAGTATAGTCATAATTATAACTTAGGAGTGTAGTTGTTAGTATATATTAGTATGTATAATATACATAGTGTCATATAGTATAGTATAATATAAACTTGGGAGTAGAATATAGTATAGTATAATATAACATAGTGTAAACTAATAAATTAGGTATAGCCCCCCCCTATAATATAGCTATAGCTATAAATATAACTTAGAAGTACAAGATAGTATAGTATTATATAATATAGTTAATAGTAAATGTATTCATTCAAACTGGAGCCTCCATGTTCTTCAAATAAAATACTTTATTGGGACAGTTAGCTGTAGGTTCGTTTCCTGCACGTTTTGGCCCAATACGAACCACAACAAACGTCCATACAAGTATTTATTGAACGACCATTGGAGTGCTCCGGTTTTGACACTGACCCACTGATTGACTCATACTGTAATAACTAACGATACGCACCCGGTACAAGTAATATTGGTACGGAGTGCTCGAAGGACTTGAATTCAATGCCTCGGATATATAGTATCCATATAATATAATGTCAGCAATTAATATAGTATACAGTAAAATTAAGTGAGGATATACTATACAAATTAGAACCAGATAGTATAATATAATATAGTATAAAGCTCTTAAACTAAAATAACTTCGTGTACTACGATATCGTTATTATTGTAACATAGCTCCCCCCTGTCTATAAAATAGGTATTCAGATATAATATACATAGTGTAAGATAGTATAGTATAATATAATTAGTATAGTATAATAACTATAGTATAATATAGTTTAAACTAAAATAACTTAGGTATAGTATTATATAATATAGTGTATATAAAATGTATAGATATAATAAACATAGGTAATATTTACCAGCATAATATAATTAGTAATCGTCTAGGTATAATTAATATAGTTCATTAAGATAGCTTTAAAACTAAAATACCCTAAACTTAGTATAGTACTTATATAAATACAGGGTTATTCAAAAAAAGTTCTAATCGTTAAAATGGTGTGCTAATTTTGACCCCGACCAATCAGATGTAAAGCTACAACTGTTAAATAAGATTCCCTGCTTGGTGGGGGCTAATTAAACATAAGACTTTTATGGATCTCCCGATAGTATAGCTCTCCCCCCCTAGTATTTGCTATAATCTATATAGTATCCACTATACGCGACAACGTCACGGTGTTATAGTCCTATCCATAGCCTTATAATATTATATAAATTAGTATAGCTAACCCAGTGCTGTCACATCACACACACATGTCCCAATGGATCTACCAGAACTCGTTGTAGTGGACACCCACACAATCTACACACCCCCTATCCACACAGTACCTGTGTCCCTTGTACCTTCCTCTGTGGTTGACGTATAGTGTGGAGAGTTGTAGTTTCCAAAACTGGAGCGCCATAGTTTTAGGATTCATGGAATAGCGCATATATTAGTCCTATAAGGGATAATACGCTAACCTACAGTTGTAATATATAGTGGAAATGCACCCCCCAACTGTAAAGTCAGAAGGATATCTAGGAAGGTCAACGAGGAGTTCAGTGACCACATAAAAATACGAAGGCGCAGGCCGATACCTTTTATAAAGTGAGACACCCGGGAATCCACCGGTGACTTTTCAATATCCTTATAATTTACAGTTCGGGGTGTGCATTTATTTTATTATACCTACCCTTTGTGGCTTCTGGTTTCCTTCTCCTGGAACTGTAAGATTATAAGGCATAATCTTACAGTTCCTCCATAGAAAATCCACTACAGGGGTAGGTTATAGCCCCCACCCATTAAGACCACCAAGGCCAGATCATGACCATATAGAAGCACGAGCAACGAGTGTGCCTTTATCAGGGCATGGACTCGAGGTGATGTAAACTGTATATTACACTGGTAGTAGCGATTTTCCTTAATACATAAGTCAGCCAAATAAAAAATAAAAAAAACACAGCACGACACACTCCCTTCCCTTCACTGTCCTCCCCTCCTGTCCCCTATTAGTCATTTATCCAGTTATAATAGTGTATAAAATAGTTCATACCATCCTATCAAAACAAAAGACGGTCCCTGACACGTTTGTCAACACTAACAGTGGCTTCCTATATAAATGACTATACGGGAGGGGGAGAAAGGGTGATGGTGGCCGGGATGACAGGGAGGAGTCCACTCAGTGACTCACAGAGTGACCGTACATATAGATTCTCGCCACTGCACTTCTCCCATTGAAATACCTGGCCTTAGTAGCTAAGTCTAAATAGTAAAGTAATAGCATAAATAATAATAATATATACTTAATATATTATATATATTATAATGAATATATAACTATATAATAAGAAATATATAACATAGTATAAATAAACATACTAGTTCATTGTATAATAAGTATAGTAAGGTAATAGTGACCATATAATAATAGATATAATATAAATAAGATAGTACAGATAACATAGTATGTAAATAAACAGTTAGTATATAAGTATATATAATATCGGGTCATTAATACTATAATACTAGTACTATGATCGGGTAGGTTGGTAAATCACAGCCGATCATGCAGTTCCCAATGGGGCACCAATATCTGTCACAGCGAACTGATGACTCAGGAATTGACACATAAGTGATTTGTCCCAGCCGACTGCTCACTAGAGGCCAATAGTTCTCTGTGTACCTGGGACTATCATCTCGACTGTTCATCCCTTCTGCCTTTCATTATTTGCACTCATACAGTGACAGAATCAGGTCCTTCTGATCCTCAATTAACAATCAACAGTCTTTAATTCGGTCACCGTGCTGTCAATTTCCCTTCTTTCTACCCCTTCTCCCTTGCCCCACATAGGGAACCCCTCTTAATCTCTCTTTGTATCTCGCACTTTTGGCCTGGGCAGCTGCCTCTAGATGGTGTTATCCATCCCCCTACCATGTCACCATTGCCCAATGGAATCCTTATATTAACCTGAACACACAATGTCGGTCTAACAGTATACGTAGGTTGGTTAAGGAAGACAATACCTCCATCAGTCCAACTTTATACCTACCCAAATGTCTGTATAACAGTTTGTAATAGGAACATAGTAATGAGGTTGTATAAAGACATACGCTCCATCTTAGTCCAACCTTTATTACCCTTACCCATAATGTCTGTATAACAGTTACATATAACATCGTATGGAGGTTGTATAAAGACTAGTCTAATTCTACCCTTTATATCCTCCATCTACCCCCCCCCCATGCTCATTAGGTTGTATATGTATTTGTCCCTTGTCAGGTTGTATAAAGACATACGTCCATCTAGTCCAACCTTTATACCCTACCCATAATGTCTGTATAACAGTTACTAGTAACATAGTATTGGAGGTTGTATAAGACATACGTCCATCTAGTCCAACCTGTATACCTACCCATATGTCTGTATAACAGTTACATAGTACAATAGTATTGGAGGTTGTATAACAGACATACGTCCATTAGTCAACCTTTATAACCACCCATAATGTCTGTATAAACAGTTACATAGTAACATAGTATTGGAGGTTGTATAAAGACATACGTCCTCCATTATTTATACCTTAAACCCTACCCATAATGTCGTATACGTTACTAGTAACATAGTATTGGAGGTTGTATAAAGCATACCTCCAATCTAGTCCAACCTTTATACCTACCCATAATGTCTGTAAACAGTTACATAGTACACAGTATTGGAGGTTGTATAAAGACTAACGTCCATCTAGTCAACCTTATACCTACCCATAATGTCTGTATAACCGTTACATAGTAAATAGTATTGGAGGTTGTATAAAGACAACGTCCATCTAGTCCAACCTTTATACCTACCCATAAGTCTGTATAACAGTTACATAGTAACCAAGGATTTGAGGTTGTATAAAGACATACGCCCATCTAGTCAACCTTTATACCCTACCATAATGTCTGTATAACAGTTACAAAGTAAACATAGTATGGAGGTTGTAAAGACATACGTCATCTAGTCCAACCTTTATACCCTACCCATAATGTCTGTATAAAACAGTTAATAGTAAATAGTATTGGAGGTGTATAAAGACACATAGTCCATCTAGTCCAACCTTTATACCTACCCATATGTCTGTATAACAGTTACATAGTAACATAGATTGGAGGTTGTATAAGAGAATACCTCATCTAGTCAAACTTTATACCTACCCATAATGGGGTATAACAGTTACATAGAATAACAGTATTGGAGGGGTATAAAGACATACCATTCGTCCAACCTTTATACCCACCCATAATGTCTGTATAACAGTTACATAGACATAGTATGGGAGGTTGTATAAAGAATACGTCCATCTAGTCCAAAACTATACCTACCCAAATGTCTGTATAACAGTTTACATAGTAACAAAGATTGGAGGTTGTAAAAGACTACTTCCATCTAGTCCAACCTTTAACCCTACCCATAATGTCTGTACTAACAGTTACATAGTAACATAGTATTGGAGGTTGTATAAAGACATATGTCCATTAGTTCCAACCTTTATACCCGACCATATTAGGTTTTATAACAGTTACATAGTAACATAGGTATTGGAGGTTGTATAAAGACATACGTCCATCTAGTCCAACCTTTATACCTACCCATAATGTCTGTATAACAGTTACATAGAACATAGTATTGGAGGTTGTATTAAAGACATGTATCCATCTAGTCCACCTTTATACCCTACCATATGTCGTATAACCGTACATAGTAAATAGTATGGATGTTGATTAAAGACAACGTCCATCTAGTCCAACCTTATAACCTACCATAATGTCGTATACAGTTACATAGTAACATAGTATTGGAGGTTTGTATAAGACATACGTCCATCTAGTCCAACTTATACCCTACCCATAATGTCTGTATAACAGTTACATAGTAACATTGTATTGGAGGTTGTATAAAGAAATACCGTCAATCTAAGTCCAACCTTTAGATACCCTACCCCATAATGTCGAGTAAACGTTCATAGTAACATAGTATTGTGAGGTTGTATAAAGACATAAGTCCAATCTGCCAACCTTTATACCCTACCCATAATGTCTGTATAAAGTTACATAGTAATCGTATTGGAGGTGAAAAGACAACGTCCATTAGTCCAATCCTCTAACCTTATACCCTACAAATGTCTATAAAACAGTACATAGTAACAAGTATTGGGGTTGTATAAAGAAATACGTCAATCTAGTCCTAACCTTATACCTACCCATATTCGAGATCATACACGTTTACACTAGTAAACACTAGTAGTGGTATTTGGGTTGTATAAAGACATACGTCCACTATTAGTCCAACTTTATACCCTACCCAAATGCTGTATAACAGTTACATAGTACATATATGGAGGTTGTAAAAGATACGTCCATCTAGTCCAACCTTTATACCCTACCCATAATGTCTGTATAAACAGTTAACTAGTAACATAGTTTTGAGGTTGGATAAAGACATGTCCACTAGTTCAACCTTTATACCCACCCATATGTCTGTAAACAGTTACATAGAAACATAGTATTGGAGGTTGTATAAGACATACGTCCATCTAGTCCAACTTTATACCCTACCCTAATGTCTGTGATACACAGTTACATAGTAACATAGTATTGGAGGTTGTATAAAGACATTATGTCCATCTGTCCAACCTTTATCCTGCCATAATGGCTGTATAACAGTTACATAGTAACATTGATTAGAGTGTGTATAAAAACATACTCCATCTAGTCCAACCTTTTATACCCTACCTAATGTGCTGTTAAAGTTACAGTAACATAGTATTGGAGGTTGTATAAAGACATAATCCATCTAGTCCAACCTTATACCCTACCATAAGTCTGTATAACAGTTACATAGAAACTAGTATTGGGGTTGTATAAAGACATAGTCATCTAGTCCAACCTTTTACCCTAACCATAATGTCTGTTAACATGTTACATAGGAACATGTAGTGGAGGTTGTATAAAGAATACGTCCTCTAGTCCACCTTTATCCCCTACCCATAATGTCTATATAACAGTTACATGGAACATAGTTATGGCGGTGTATTAAAAGAACTATGTCCATCAGGTCCCACCTTATACCTACTTCCAAACATAAATGGGTTAATCAGAATGGGGCAATCAATGCAGTTTCCCAACCAGTGAATCAGTCTCTGCATGTTCCCCCTCCAGCGCCTTGCAGTTACAAACAGGGTCTCCCCTTTTTTTGTGGCCTCCTAATTCAGTTCGTTGGGTCATCGTGGTTAATGATGCGATTATCACCGGAGCTTCACAATAATCGGCATATGGTCAAGATTCGGTCATTTGCCGATACCAGATCTGAGTCTCAGCTCAATGCCCAGCACAGAGGGAAATGTTGAGGGCCAACTCAGTTAGGAGGCCAGACATAAGCTCTATCAGCCCGAGAAAATAAGTCACTTGGGAAAAGTGGGTTTAATCAGGAGGGGAAGGGTTAACCGGCCCTCCGTTGGAAGTCGTATTCACCGTATGGTCCAGTTCTATTACTTTGGTGGTTTCATTCTGCCCCGAATTCTGACGTGGAACCTGGAAAAACAGTAAAATAAAAGAATATCATCGATTATCCCAGGGATTTAACTCGATACGTGCCTTCCCTTAACTGCTGGTTCCTTACAGTATCAACGGGAGATCGATTTTGATGGCCCGTTGCATTGACTCATTGTAACCTTTCTGGAATGTAGGACGTTTGAGTGGTTCTTACGTTCCCGATCGTACCTGTGATTGTAATGTGTTATCAGTGCTGCTGTCATTCGACACATGCTGTATCCTTTTTCCTGTGATGGGTTAAATTCCTCTAAAATCGCCGCTCGGTGCCTGGAAATCTCATCGTAAACCTCCAAGGGGGTCCTGGGTATCAATGGTCATGGCTGAGCTGAGTGTGTAGATCCTCGGTGTCCTCGAAGATCAGGGAGCTTTCTGGAACGCACTAGAAGAAACCAGGGGGTGGTTACCAGGATCCGCAAACCTAACAAACGCAAAGGGGATTTGCCAGGCGATCTCAACCAATCAGGAAACTTTACCGATAGAAGCTGCGTACACTCTGGTGCTGAAGCTGGCTGGGTTCGCGAATTGTTTTACCGGACGAGGAATAAAAAATCAAGTTCTGCGTAAAACTTCCAAAAAGAGGGCAAAGCAAAGGACGACCATTGCGAGGAGGAAACAAAAGGGTAGGAAGGGGTTAAAATCAATGTTAATTGAGACCCCGGCTTGAGGACTGTCAGTAAAGAAAGGAAATGAATAAAGTTGTTTGAAATTGCGAGTCCTCGTAAACGCTCATTGTATGAAACTACAAGTTCCAGAATTCCCAAGGCGCCAGTAAGAAAAACCTGACTGGCTCCTGTCAAAAATAGTAAAAGGGTGAAATCTGGCAGAGGTCGGGGGGATAAAGGATCCTATTGCGCATTAGTAATTTGGGGTCTCTGGCACTCACCATAAGACAGGTGCCTGTTTGGGGTGCTTGCGCTTTGCAGAACGTGTGACCTTGCCGGTGACCATAGCCTGAAGACGCTGCAGTTGCTGAAGCAGAGTCCTAGGAAAAAGGAGAAGTAAAGGTCATAAAACAGGTTCCAAATGTCCTTGCACTTCTGTGATTCTGTGTTTGCCTGTAAAATTCTAACCACATGCAGCATGCTGTGTTATGTGTGAAAATGTTGCTGCATGACTTTAATCCAGTAGGTTTTGCTCAGGTTCAGTCCTCTGCCAGACTATCCGACTCTCTCTGTGAGGGCAAGCATGCTCAGTTAATCCCTATTAGGCAGTATTTGGGGAGGGAATTTCCCCCACCATGCAGTCACGTACTAACGGTCACATTCCAGTTACAGCAAAACTATATACATTAAAGAAATTTCATTAAGAAATAAACTCCCCAGTGTACATATCCTTTAAGTGGCCACAATGTTTTTCTGGGCTTGTGTGTCAGGTTCCGGGCACAAGCCCACAACATTGCCCAATTAATGTGTAAGTAAGTGGGAGCTCTTTGTCCAGTTGGATTGGTGTAAAACCAATCAGAAAAGTGCGATCTAGGACCTCACCATTGGTCGTCTCTAGAACTTCCACCTTTTTCCTAATTCGCTATTTTCAGAGGGAACAATCTCAACCCTACGGAGAGGAAAACACGAATTATAATGGGATACTGTACGTTTATATAATTATTACGACCCTGACCAGACCACCTTGTTCTCAATTACGTATTACTTACGGGACAGGCCGATTGCACGCCCCAAGCCACAGATTAAAGTACTTTAGCTGCACTTTAATAACATTATTTTTAGAGCAGTTAAGAATTAATTACGATCACCGAGCAGTCATCGAATCCCAGCAATCAAATGTCAGAGCTTTTAAATTATGCGCAGGGACCTGGACCTGGGAGCTTTCCACCCAGCCATGTAGGGGTTAATAGGGGTCGGGGAGGGGACTGGCATTGCCCCCAGTTTGAATGTTAACCTGTACGGACAGATCCCACTTACCTCTTCTCTGACGTCCATATATCCTTCTTTTCCTGCGACTTTCTGGGGCAGAGATCTAGAAAAACCAAAAAGGAGAAAAAAAATGATCCAATCGATATCCAGAGGAACCAGACTCCCTGCGTCAATACAAACCAGTAATCTGACTGGTGACAAAGTAAAATGATCTTTCTAAAACTTGTAACAGGACAGGAGGGGGGTCGCGATTTAAGGATAAAACTACACTGTAAAAATTACTTTTTAAAAAGGCAGTGGGGAGTGTCATCAAATTTGGTTACATATATGCGCAGGTTAGTGCCTGGACTTTCCTGTATTAAGATAGGGCTGAAGCATTGATAAAGCCTGGCAGAAGCAGTTTTCTTCATGTGTGCCTCCTCCAGAGACGATATTGGGAGTAAGACTATACCAAACTCTTCCTGTCCCAGGCACTTTTTATTTGAAATTTTTTTTTTTAAACACTTTATACGCAGTTCTCTATTAAAGGAAATAATTTCTACCCTAACGTGTCCTTGGTGAATAATAAAAAACCCTTTCTCACCTGTTCTAATCTTCTGCGTATTTCTTAGAGCCTTTTCTTCTGCTTTAGTAAGGGGCAAGTGTGGTGGGGATGGGTAACCCTCAGCTACCAGGGTTTTCTCTTCCTACGTCAACATCAGCGGACCGGTGCCTTGTAGTTTCTGGAGGACATTACCGTACAGTAAATATTCCGGCCGAGGTTACATCCCATTAACGTTCCACAGTACGTTTATAAAACATTCTATGTAGGAACACACAGGGTGATGTACAGGAGAGATCCTACTGTATATAAACATGCTCTGTGCTTAATGGGTGTAAAAACTGTAGAGTTCTCACTAACCCACTTATGGCCTGGGGCTAACCAATAGGAGACACGCCTATGGAAAGAGACATTCCCATTGGATAGATCACAGACTAAAGTGTGGGTGGAGCCTGGAATGTACAGTTGGCGTTAAAGCTTTGCGTGTGTTTTAGACTGGATTTTCTGTGCGAGCACGCGGAACATAGCGACTCTACACGTTGAACAGACATTTAATGAGCGGGGTGTCTCTCTCTCTCCTCGGTACATTGTCCTGTTCCCGGAAGATCTGTGACAGTCGACACACACGGATTAATAGACGTATCTGGAACCTTTACTGCTGGTAATAGCCTTACATGTGGAGCAGTCAGAGGGGGAGTTGTGGAAGTGCGGATGGATGCGAGCGGTCATCTTGCCTCCCGGTTGAGACTGGACGGGGCTGGGGGGAGCGATAGATCGGTGGGTGGGGACTCTGACCGCTTACCGAATCGCTGCCATGGCTGCTGGGAGGAGTAGGAGGACATCTGCAGAGAGTCTGCTTGGGAGGCTGGGAACACAAAAAGGAGGATGTGACTTTAAATCATAGTGAGGGACATGCAGGGGTCTTTATTGCATACAGGGTAGAGTAAGAGGATCCATGATTCACTGCAAATACCCTAACAATATATTTGTTATTTTAAATACAGATGGGAGCTGCCATATTGCTTCCTTACGACAAGTACAGCATGAGGTTATTACTGCAGTAATGAAAATGGAATATAAGCGTAAACAGACAAATCTAAAGTTCTGAATTCCCCTGGCCTCACCGACACTTTATTATTAACATTTACCCAGAGTCCTCTCCTGATCCCAGTCCCCACATCCTGGCCTAATCCAGTCCCATTGCCTATTGCCCGTTGGCAGTTTAGGTCTCAACTTCCTTAGGACAAAGATCAGGAACTGATAACTCGTGGGGCTCTAACTTGATTTGGGGGCAGAATAACTGGGTTATGATCTTAACCTGCAAAACCACAAACAGAGCAAACAGATCAGGAACAAGCGCTATATTACGCTATACACAGCCTTGGGCTATATTAACGCATCAACAAGGTTGCTGGGAATTGAAGTCAAAAGAATCGGATGACGGGAGTTTTGGCACTTTACAATTAAAAAACAGAAATTGCTGTGATTTAAACAATGTAACACTTACCTTCTGTACAGAGATACAGCATTATACACTTTCTATTTTCTCCCAGTGGCAAAAGTCGTGGTGCACACCCCCTCACCTGTTTTACGGTTCGGACATGCCCAGTTCGCTCATCCATAGAGAGCAGCTCTCCCTTTATGCTAAGAGGGGGTGGGGTGAGAATGTTGTTTGGTCTGTTTATTTAGCGTTTTCCCTGTCTTTATAATGTTACTGTATCTCTGTAATAAAAATCACGCAACATTCCCTTAAATAAAAAGATATTTCTATTACATTTCCGGTTTGTATTTCACCAGGAAATAAAAAGTGCACAAAAGGTGAAAAGTTTCCAGCGTTTCCAGTCGTGCGAGTTTTCTCACGGTGTTCGGAATTTTCAATAGATCTGCAAGTTGACATTTTAGTACCCGGTCCATTAAACATGTTTACAGAGCTATTAACTCTTTTCTCCTGCTAGGACAGTCCATTCCTTTTTAGCGTTTTTAATATTTCAGGCTTTTGCTGATGGGAGTGCCATGCTGGTTAAACAAATCAAACATTTTTTTTTAAATACATATTGCACCTTTTGTCAGTTTGGATTTATTACCTGTTCAGCCCAGACTTTCTGGTACGACGCCTGCCTCGGTGGAGGATGAGGACAACATGGGTGCCCAGGGCTAACAGGAGGGGGTGAGGCAAGGCGTCTCTTTCAATTGGACACCTCCACTTATTTTAGTGGTGGTGGCAGTAAGGTCGCCGTTCAGCGACCAATCGTCCTGGTCAGATTCGGCACAGAGGAAAGATACAGGTTAAGTTTCATCTATAATGGACAAATGCTCAAGTCTTTTTTTATGCCAACAGAGGGCACTGTGTGTTTTATTCTGCCACCAGAGGGCACTGTGTTTTATTCTGCCACCAGAGGGCACTGTGTGTGTGTTTTATTTGGCCACCAAAGGGCACTGTGTATGTTTATTCTGACACACCGAGGACACTTTGTTTAATTCTGCCACAGAGGGCATGTGTATGGTTTTATCTTCTATCGTAGGGCACTGTGTGTTTTATATTCTCCAATAGAAGGCACTGTGTTTTGTTCTGTCACCAGAGGGCACGGCTGTGTGTTTTATTCTGCCACCAGTGGGCACTGTGCGTGTTTTATCTGCACCAGTGGGCACTGGAATGTTTTATTCTGCCACCAGAGGACACTGTGTATGTTTAATCTTCTACCGTAGGGCACTGTGAATGTTTATTCAGCCACAAGAGGGCACTGTGATTGTTTTAATCTGCCACCAGAGGGCACTGTGTATGTTTTAATCTGCCACCAGATGCACTGTATATGTTTTAATCTGCCACCAGAGGGCACTGTGTATATTTTAATCTGCCACCAGATGGCACTGTAATGTTTAATCTGCCACCATAGGGCACTGTGTATGGTTTAATCTGCCACCAGATGGCACTGTATATGTTTTAATCTGCCACCAGAGGGCACTGTGTATATTTTAATCTGCCACCATAGGGCACGTGTATATTTTAATATGCCACCATAGGGCACTGTGTATCTGTGATCGCCCCCTCCAGCTGCACTAATTACATAAAGAGAATAACAGTACAAGGCCTGTCTCTAATGTATTGTAAAACTAGATTACATTGCATACATGTCAAAGGTGCCTTTAAATAGAAACCAGATGTAGTATAAACTACAATTTCCGTCATCCTTAACAGCAAAATGCTTTGCAGTGAACAGGACTCTGGGAATTGTAGTTTAGAGGCAATCTAATTGGTTCAATTTAAAGTTTTACAATGTCTGTACATGACAGGACATTAACCCACACCTCACAATAACGTTGTGTATATAAAGTGGGACTCCTAAACAAAAATCAACATGTGTGAAATCAGTGGCAGCCTTAAGACATCTTGAAATCTATTGCAACTCCAACGGAAGGGAGGTTGGCACAGACTTTAAGGCAAAGCAAAGCATTTTATATCTGTAAAAACATTTTACTGGAAGGGATAAATCTTCCGGGAGCCACTGCAGAGATGAGGTTTTAATTAAAAAGCAGTTGCTTTACAGGAGGATAAAATAAATATTGTACAGGTAAATGCCCCCCCCAAGGTTAAATGTCAATAATGGAAACCACCAGGAAAAGGGACAGAGCTCAGTCTGCCAGGGCTAGTGAAGGGTATATCACTAGAGCGTTCTGACTCACTGGAACAGAATCTACACATTGGCTGCTCTTCCTTTCTGTAAATATGACATTAACCCCCTCTTGTCCTGGCAGTGAGTAGAGACAACTATATACATTATAATTAATATGGCGACGTAATCAGAATTACGGCTAACTAGTGATGCGGGACAGAGGTTCTAAACCTTTAAGCTACAGGTAAAACAATCTTTCCCTTAAGAACGACGGCACGTCAGTTTCCCTTTAAGCTGCAGAAGGAAGAAACAACATTGTAACACTGTAGCTCAGATTTCCTGGGAATCCAGCCCAAAGCCTTGGTCACAGGTTAAAGTGAGGCACACAAAATAAGAAAATAATCACCGCACATACAATATTCAATCAGAGGGAACATTGCTCTGGTCTTGTGGTGTCTCTATCCCCCTATCCCAATAGCTGGTTACAGGGACAGGACATAGGCACAAAAGTTTATAGGGCCCTCAAATATAAGATTTAATATGTAAAAGGGATAATGAAATGTTGCTGTTGAACTACAACACCCAACTTGTTCAGGTTTAAGGTGGGGGTTTAAGCGTGATTGGCTGTGCGATTTCAAAAGCAGCCAACGTTCAATTCAATCCTGGAGTCAAATTCGCTATTCAGCCATTTGTTGGAGACCGCGTGATGTTTTTTTGGCTTCTTTCGCTGTCAATAGGGTTTCCCAGGATATGAAATTTCACCTGGCGGACGAGTAAGAACATCCTCCATTCTCTATAGAACGTATCACAGTCTGCAGGATGAAATCCAGGAGCTACAGGCTCTGGTAACCGGCACGTTCCTGTCTTATTAATCTAATATTAACAATACAGATCACAGACAGCTAGACACGGATTCATTTCGCCAGCGCTGCCTGGACTCTTGGACTGCACCCAGAACAGCCAGAATCGGCACAAAATCAGGTCGTTTGATCAGTCCCCAGGCACAGGGCGAAAAAGACAATGATTACCAGTTTGACATTGTCAGATTACACCACAAAATGATGGTCCGATCTGGCCTGCAGTCTATGTCCAAATCTAGGAACCATACATCAGGCGAGAAGATTACCAGACTGCCCAAGGCATAGAAACGCCATCCAATAAAAACATCAATGCATGATAATGGCCAAGGCTGCCATCCCAAGAGAGGATTTGTACAGTATCTCAGCCCAATAAGAAAGTCGTTTTTGATTGGCTAAATGCGATTTTATAATTTTCCAAATGGCAGCAATCTGATTGGTTAACGGGTTGTTTTTAAAGACTATTGGCTGCATTCTATACCTTAACAGTAAGATTCTACCATGTATTTATGGGGGGGAGACAAAGGGCGGAGCAGAATCGAATGAAAAAAGTAAAAATGAAGTTTTTCCATCATTACCATCACTGTAATTGTCATCTGTGGATCCGTGAGTGAAGGGCGACTGGGCGAGAGTCCCCACACAGTGAGTAACTGTGCTTCACCTTGATCATGGCGGTGGGAATTCAGATTCAATCCACTTCCATTAACTGTACTTCTCGGTCAGGAAAGGGTCACCCATCAACTGCCCCAGGACGTCCAGCAGGGCAGAGTCATCCAGGAGCTCAGAGAACGGCTGCAAAACCAATAGCAAACAATGAGAAAACCTCCAATAAAATAATAAAGTCAAACGCACTTTCTTTAACCATAGCGGACGGTTTTGTATTAATACAGATCTATACACAGAGAAGGGAGCTGCCATACTGCTATATCCCTTTAGAATCTGAAAATAAAATATAAAACGGCTGGGATGTTTAACTCAATCACAGTCAGTTCTCTAGATCTGGTTAAACTATAACTCTCGCACCAAGATTTATAACGAAACTTTCGATATTTGACGTTAAAACTCAATAGGATCCCCTCTATGACAAAACTGCTAATAAAGAGGACAAATATAACCCCAGAAGAGTCTCGGTTACCGTAATGTGGGTGGGCATCAGGGAGTGCAAATAAGGTTACAATTACACATGGATCCAGCTGTGTAGACCCTACAGTCCAGGGACAGTGTAAACAGGAGTATTCCCCTCTATAAATTACAATGTAAACAGGAGTATTCCCCTCTATAAATACAATGTGTACACAACTGCCCCCCACAGTGACCTCTCTATATTGTTTATTCTGCTACAGATGCAGTGACCCTCTGTGGCCCTAGGGGCAATGTTCCCACTAATGGAAATTGTGTGTGCGCAGATATAAATTTCTGTGCGCATACAAAGGACACATTGTTTAGGTTCCACGTATATATTTATCATTATTTATGAGTAGATTTTCGTTAGAATCTGAGCGGGATCTGCCATATCGCTTGCATCAGCCAATAAATTTTTTTTATAAGAAACCAGCTCCCTAGTGGGTACAGATGCAGATGAGTTTGCAGCCTGGGAACGCTGGTAGTGATCGTTTCCAAAAAATCTGGATGGCGACACATTTGAAATCCCTGATCTAGATTGGCGATCGAAGTGGATAATTGTCAGCGACGCTTATCTAGAGTGTGTATAGCTTAATACACGAGAAAATATAATGGCACAGAAATCCTGCCCCCTTCTCTAGTAGTGATCACAGACATGTCTGTATGCTTCCTGGGGAGAGAGAGAGGATTCTGGGGGAAAAAAACTTTTAAACTCCTCCTTTAAAGGGCATGTCCACACTTAAAAGAAAAACTGGTCACATATCTGTTACCTGCCTCCAAATTAACATTATTCAGGGGATTATTAGATGTTATTCACTAGATGTTCAAGGATATTCTTGTCCCATTGGCAGTAGTAAGCGGCTCCTCTTTCTATTCTGCTATAAGGCTTGGGACTGCTGAATCACAACCAATGATTGACTGCTGTTTCCCTGCTGCCGGCCTCTGCACATGTTCAAGCTTATAAAAAGACTCATTGAGCACAGCAGATACCGTTGCCAGAATAGAGAGAAGTCTATGTAATAAACTGGTAAAAAAAGCAATGGGGTCGGCAATAACTGACCACAGTTTTTTATTTTAAGGTTGGACATGCCCTTTAAATCTTTCTATTAATGCGTCAAGTCCTGGAACATCTCTGCTATGTACCATTAACCATGTCAGGGACGAGAGGGTTAAACGTTGAAAGTACAAAACAAATGAGGAATCTAGCACAGTTAGGCGGGTAGGGCCCAGACACCCACAGATGAAACTGTCTCATTTTCTGTGAATCACAATTTTTACATCAACTATTTCCAAAGGGAACGTGTCAGGAGCCTTAAGGAAAACGGGGCCCCTGTATGAAATATTCACAGGACATACCCCTTCCCCCAATCTCCGCATAAAATAAAAAAAAAGAATTAATTCATTATTTTAGCATTTTTATTAAAAAAAACAACAAAAAAAAACAATCAGTGTGGCATCTCCCTGTATGTGAACCAGAGAAAGGGAACTAACGAGCAGTAGAGGGCTGGAAAGAGCGGAGAACGTGGTACAAGGAGAGAGAAAATGTGTTCACAAATGTATGTCGTTACCCTGCGCTGCCACACAGATTCCCAGTTAAACTGGAACAGACCGCGACCATGTGTACGATGATTACCCGATGTCATCAGGGGGACTAAAAAGAATCAGGTTATTTACATCTGCTAGCCATCAGTGGGGTTTAACTAAAACGTACGGACCCCCTGGTCACAGAGATATAAATCCCCCATCACGCGATCAATAGAAAGGACATGAACACTTGTGATGACATGACTTCCTGCTGTGATATCAATCAAGAGTGCAACTGCAAAAGTGTTTCCCCATAACAATCCGTGTTTTGCCGTAAAACCTGTCCCAGCGCCTTTAAACAAAATATTTATGTTATTTATACGACCTGGCAGAGAGTAAAACGTTGCGAAAGGAGCAAATAATCAATGTGATCTGATTCTTATTATTATTAGTGGTGTTGTAACCAAGAAACTTGGATTCATCCATATGTTTATCTTTGGACCTGCAGAAACGGCAAAATGGCCTAGTCTAAGGGCAGTCCAGCCCTAAAATAGGGAAAACTTTACATACGGTAAATCACACCCAAAACCCTAAACGGTAATAGTTTGAAATGCAAGGTGTAAGTCTAACCTGAAATCCTGACAATGCCTGTTTCCCTGTTTCTGCTCCTGGTTCTTCAGTTATAAAACTGTCAGTTATGTTTTTGGACAGTTGAATCACAGCCAATGACTGAATGTTATCCCTGTTGCCTCTTCGAGCGATGCCCAGGCTCAGTACAGGCTCAGTACAGTTTCTAAATGCTCAGTTCCATGAGCAATCCAGAAGCATAGCAGACATACAGTAATGAATTATAGGACAAACTATGATACATCAACTATTAAAAGAGGCCATTCTATCTAAAAGATGTTCTTATGAGGGGGAGGATGTCCCCTTATAAACAAAAAACTGGTCACTTTTCATTGACTGCTATTTTTAGGCACTTTAGTTACATGCATTTCTGCCAGTATTGTCCCCATTCTGGCAGAGGTTGCCGCCTCCTACTTCCTTCTCATAGGGCTTTTTATAAGCTTGAGCATGTGCAAGGAGGCAAGCAGTAATCATCAGTCAATCATGGCTGTGATATCAGTTGTCATAGCCTTGATTGACTGTTATTGTGAGGGGGGAGCCAGCTTACTCTGCAGAAAAGGACAATAATTATCATTATAATACTGGTTAGTTAATACAGGTAATAAATGCATAATATATCAGTTTAGGAGTTGGGGGCAGGTAACTAACAAGTCACAGCTTTTGTTTTAAGGGTGACCATGCCCTTTAATGCTCACATCATTCATCTAAAACATGGTACCAAGGCCTATTATATATACATTACAGGAAACACCCTAGTAAACCTATTGCTATCAGCCAGTGTGGCACTTAAACTGTGCCAAAAAAAACACTGGGACCAAGATAATGTCAAGGCAAAGACAAAAGGTTTTCGTTTATGTTCTCTGGAAACATTTGTGGTTGACCCCTGCACGGTTCTGATGATAATAAAGCACGGATAATTCTATTGTGTACACGTATTAAAGGGGCAACTGAGTTAAAACAATCTCTCTGTGTGTTAACTGGAAACATCATAAATTGTTCATCTTTATTTCCAAGTATAAGGGAGGAATAACAGTACGTGTGTACACCATATGACAATAGAACATAACAATCAATACTGAACCCCACTGGATTGATCAGAACTTTATTTGGGCCTTTAGACATTGTGTTGAGCTACCCAATAGATGGTACAGCAGCTGTGTACCCAAGTGGCGCTACATAAAACATATAACATAACATACTGTATAATCTGTATTGTTATAATGTACAGCGTGTGTACCCAAGTGGCGCTAATAAACAATAACATACATACTGTATAATCTGTATTGTTATAATGTACAGGCTGTGTACCCAAGTGGCGCTATATAAATAAACATATACATACAACTGTATAATCTGTATTGTATAATGTACAGCGCGGTTCCCAAGTGGCGCTATATAAATAAACATATACATACATACTGTATAATCTGTATTGTTATAATGTACAGCGCTGTGTGTCCAGTGGCGCTAATAAATAAACATATACATACATACTGTATAATCTGTATTGTTATAATGCACGCGCTGTGTCCCCAAGTGGCGCTTATAAATAAACATATACATACATACTGTTATAATCTGTATTGTTATAATGTACAGCGCTGTGTACCCAAGTGGCGCTATATAAATAAACATAACATACATACTGTATAATCTGTTTGTATAATGTACAGCGCTGTGTACCCAAGTGGCGCTATATAAATAAACATATACATACATACTGTATATCTGTATTGTATAATGACAGCGCTGTGTCCCAAGTGGCGCTTATAAATAAAACATATACATACATACTGTATAATCTGTATTGTTAAATGTACGGCGCTGTGTACCCAAGTGGCGCTATATAAATAAACATATACATACATACTGTATAATCTGTATTGTATAATGTACAGGCTGTGTACCCAAGTGGCGCTATATAAATAAAACATATACATACATACTGTATAACTTGTATTGTTATAATGTACAGCGCTGTGTACCAAGTGGCGCTATATAAATAAACATATACATACATACTGTATAATCTGTATTGTTATAATGTCAGCGCTGTGTTCAAGTGGCGCTATATAAATAAACATATACATACATACTGTATAATCTGTATTGTATTAATGTACCGCGCTGCGTCCCCAGTGGCGCTATATAAAACATATACATACATACTGTATAATCGTATTGTTATAATGTACAGCGCTGTGTCCCCAAGTGGCGCTATATAAATAAACATATACATACATACTGTAAATTGTATTGTTATAATGTACAGCGCTGTGTACCAAGTGGCTCTATATAAATAACATATACATACATACTGTATAATCTGTATTGTTATAATGTACAGCGTGTGTCCAAGTGGCCTATATAAATAAACATATACTACATACTGTATAATCTGTATTGTTATAATGTACAGCGCTGTGTACCAAAGTGCGCTATATAAATAAACATATACATACATACTGTATAATCTGTATTGTTTATAATGTACAGCGTGTGTTCCAGTGGCGCTATATAAATAAACATATACTCATACTGTATAATCTGTATTGTTATAATGTACAGCGCTGTGTCCCCAAGTGGCGCTATATAAATAACATAACATACATACTGTATAATCTGTATTGTTATAATGTACAGCGCTGTGACCCCAAGTGGCGCTATATAAATAACATATACACACATACACTGTATAATGTATTGTTTAATGTACAGCGCTGTGTCCCAAGTGGCGCTATATAAATAAATTACATACATATCTGTATAATCTGTAGTTGTATAATGTACAGCGCTGTGTACCAAGTGTCGCTATATAAATAAACATATACATACTACTGTATAATCTGTATTGTTATAATGTACAGCGCTGGTCCCAAGTGGCGCTATATAAATAACATATACATACATACTGTATATCTGTATTGTTATAGTACAGCGCTGCGTCCCCAAGTGCGCTATATAATAAACATATACATACATACTGTATAATCTGTATTGTTATAATGTACAGCGCTGTGTACCAAGTGGCGCTATATAAACATATACATACATACTGTATAATCTGTATTGTTATAATGTACAGGCTGTGTCCCCAAGTGGCGCTATATAAATAAACATATACATACATACTGTATAATCTGTAATGTTATAATGTACAGCGGTGGTACCCAAGTGGCGCTATATAAATAAACATATACATACATACTGTTAATCTGTATTGTTATATGTACAGCGCTGTGTACCCAAGTGGCGCTATATAATAAACATATACATACATACTGTATATCTGTATTGTTATAATGTACAGCGCTGCGTCACCAAGTGGCGCTATATAAATAAACATATACATACATACTGATAATCTGATTGTTATAATGTACAGCGGTGTACCCAAGTGGCGCTATATATATAAACATATACACAATACTGTATAATCTGTATTGTTATAATGTACAGCGCTGTGTCCCCAAGTGGCGCTATAAAATAAACATTACATACATACTGTATAATCTGTATTGTTATATGTACAGCGCTGGTCCCCAGTGGCGCTATAAAATAAACATATACATACATACTGTATAATCTGTATTGTTATAATGTACAGCGCTGCGTCCCAAGTGGCGCTATATAAATAAACATATACATACATACTGTATAATCTGTATTGTTATAATGTACAGGCTGTGTACCCAAGTGGCGCTATATAATAAACATATACATACATACTGTATAATCTGTATTGTTATAATGTACAAGCGCTGGTATCCAAGTGGTGCTATATAAATAAACAATACTACATACTGTATAATCTTGATGTTTATAATGTACAGGGTGTACCCAAGTGGCGCTATATAATAAAACATATACATACATACTGTATAATCTGTATTGTTTAAATGTACAGCGCTGTGTCCCAAGTGGCGCTATTAAATAAACATTACATACATACTGTATAATCTGTATTGTTATAATGTACAGCGCTGGTCCCAAGTGGCGTTATAAATAAACATATACTACATACTATAATCTGTATTGTTATAATGTACAGCGCTGGTCCCCAAGTGGCTACTATAAAACATATACATACATATGTATAATCTGTATTGTTATAATGTACAGCGCTGCGTCCCAAGTGGCGCTTATAAATAAACATATACATAACATACTGTATAATCTGTTTTGTTATAATGTACAGCGCTGGTCCCCAAGTGGCGCTATTAAAATAAACATATACATACATACTGTATAATCTGTATTGTTTAATGTACAGCGCTGTGTACCCAAGTGCACTATATAAAACATATACATACATACTGTAAATCTGTATTGTTATAATGTACAGCGCTGTGTCCCAAGTGGCGCTATATAATAAACATATACATACATACTGTATAATCTGTATTGTTATAATGTACAGCGCTGTGTCCCCAAGTGGCGCTATTATAAACTATACATACATACTGTATAATCTGTATTTATAATGTACAGCGCTGTGTCCCCAGTGGCCTATATAAATAAACATATACATACATACTGTTAAATCTGTATGTATAATGTACAGCGCTGTGTACCCAAGTGCGTATATATAAACATATACATACATACTGTATAATCTGTATTGATAATGTACAGCGCTGTGTACCCAAGTGGCGCTATATAAACATATACATACATACTGTATAATCGTATTGTTATAGTACAGCGCTGGTCCCAAGTGGCGCTATATAAACATATACATAACTACTGTATAATTGTATTGTTATAAGTACAGCGCTGCGTCCCCAAGTGGCGCATATAAATAAACATATACATACATACTGTATAATCTTTATTGTTATAATGTACAGCGCTGTGTCCCAGGTGGCGCTATATAAACATATACATACTACTGTATAACTGTATTGTATAATGTACAGCGCTGCGTCCCAAGTGGCGTATATAAACATATAAATACATACTGTATAATCTGTATTGTTATAATGTACAGCTCTGGTCCCAAGTGCGCTTATAAATAAAACATATACATACATACTGTATAATCTGTATTGTTATAATGTACAGCGCTGTGTACCCAAGTGGCGCTATATAAATAAACATATACTACATACTGTATAATCTGTATTGTATAATGTACAGCGCTGTGTCCCCAGGTGGCGCTATATAAATAAACAATATATACATACTGTATAATCTGTATTGTTATAATGTACAGCGCTGTGTCCCAAGTGGCGCTATATAAATAAACATATACATACATACTGTATAATCTGTATTGTTATAATGTACAGCGTGTGACCCCAAGTGGGCTATATAAATAAACATATACATACTACTGTATAATCTGTATTGTTATAATGTACAGCGCTGTGTATCCAAGTGGCGCTATATAATAAACATTACATACGTAATGTTAATCTGTATTGTTATAATGTCAGCGTGTGTATCCAAGTGGCGCATATAAATAAAACTATATACAATACTGTATAATCTGTATTGTTATAAGTACAGCGCTGTGTACCCAGTGGCGCTATATAAATAAACCATATACATACATACTGTATAATCTGTTTGTTAATAAGTACAGCGCGTGTGTACCCAAGTGGCGCTATATAAATAAACATTTACATACAATACATACTGTATAATCTGTATTGTTATAATGTACAGCGCGTGTACCCAAGTGGCGCTATATAAATAAACATACCATACATACATACTGTATAATCTGTATTGTTATAATGTACAGCGCTTGCGTACCCAAGTGGGAGCTATATATATAAACATATACATACATACGTTATGTATTGTTATAATGTACAGCGCTGTGTACCCAAGTGGGCTATATAAATAACCTATTACATACATACTGTATAATCTGTATTGTTATAATGTACAGCGCTGTGTAACCAAGTGCGCTATATAAATAAACATATACATACATACTGTATAATCTGTATTGTATAATGTACAGCGCTGTGTACCCAAATGGCGCTATATAATAAACATATACATACATACTGTATAATCTGTATTGTTATATGTACAGCGCTTGCGTCCCCAGTGGCGCATATAAACATATACATACATACTACTGTATAATGTATTGTTTTAATGTACAGCGTGTTGTCCCCAAGAACTGTCCTACGGGAAAACCATATGGCAGCTCCCACCCATATGTATAAATATATATACAGAGAAGGAATGTTCTGTACACACAATAATCTATACCCTCATACTGTACTGTCTAAGGGAAACAATATGGCAGCTCCCACCCATATGTATAAATATACAGAGAAGGAATGTTCTGTACATACAATAAGCTATACCCTCATACGTACTGTCTAAGGGAAACATATGGCAGCCTCCCACCCATATGTATAAATATACAGAGAAGGAATGTTCTGTACTACAATAAGCTATACCCTCATACTGTACTGTCTAAGGGAAAACAATATGGCAGCTCCCAACCCTATGTATAAATATACGAGAAGGAATGTTCTGTACATACAATAAGCTATACCCTCATACTGTACCGTCTAAGGGAACAATATGGCAGCTCCCACCCATATAAATAAAATACTGTACGGTCTATGGGTACAATAGGTATATTTCAGCAAGAGGAATAGTAAACTATATTAAATACAGACTCTCCCTGCCCTACTATGTGGATTTGTAGGTCACTGTCGGAGCTACCCACATGTCTGTCATACTTAATTAGTGCTCCAGTTACTATACATAGTAATTGAGAGATATGAATGGAAAATAACTCAGTCCCAGTAAACAAACACATTTAGCTGACCTGGTTCTAGATCCAATGGAAACCGGACCTGTTAAACTTAAAATAAATAAATTGCCAAACCATCATAGACCCTTCTCTTTCCTAACATTATTTTACTCTCTGTGCTGAAGACGCTTAAGACAATTATACCCAACGCCCCCTCCTCTCTATAGGGTCCGTAACAAGCTGACAAATCCACTTGTCTACCGTTAAGTGTAAACGAGTCCGGGACTGTTTCAAGACTGGCCAACGGGAAGCCAAGTTCCTTGCAGAGCGCGTCTTCAATTGTCCAAATCCTGGAATGGTTAAAAACGGTGCTATTTTGCCCCAACCAATCAGATTTTATTTAACATTTGAAAGCTAACACTGATTGGTTGGGGCAAAATTAGCACCGTTTTTAAGGATAAGAACTTTTATTGAATCTCCCTGATGTTTAGTTCCTCACCCTGGGAGCTAATAGTGACAGGGGGTATTAGTTGGGTATATTGACCTTCCAAGCGGAACCTACGATAGTAATTACAAATGCCTGATCCGGACGAACGGGCGACCTGCACACACCGTTAAGATATTTTTGGCCAACGGAAAATATCTTACCATGTGTACCCGCCTTAAGGAACCACTTTACACAGAGTTAAAACGAATCAATTCTAAGAAAAAAAAAAAGAACAACTTTATTAACCTAAAGAAAAATGGAACAAATGTTACACTTAGGAGGGCAACTGACAAAAAGAGATGACATCATTCAAGATTTGTCTCTGAGGTCACTGAGAAATATGATGTTATCTGTAAAGAACTATAGAGACATTTACCACAACAGATCAGGGTTAAATGGAAAGAAACTTTAAATGAATCTGAAAGGATTCTATCATTCCTAACTAGCAGATATCTGTAACTGGCAATTGTTACAAACCGTTACAATAAACACTTAAGGTCGTACACACGTGTGACCAACCCGCAGCGCATGATATGTACGAACGTTCGTTTCGGCCGATAATTAGTCCGTGTGTAAGGCCTTTATCGGCCTAAACGGACATTCGGGTCGGGATCAACGAACGAACAACTTGGCGGATCCCCAAACGACCGTCCGTTGCGGCTGAAACGAACGTTCGTACACATCAGCATGTGTGTACGAACCTTTAGGGAATGAAATGAAAGAAATAACAGATAACATTGTGTCCAGGTGGCGAAAGTAGAAAAACAAACATCCCCCTACGTCTTCCAAATGAAAAAATACGGATTTTGGCAAATCCAAATATTCCAATTTCCATGTAGTAAGTGGCACTAGAACATTCCCAGGGGCTGGTCACATTTAAAGGACAATTATACTCACCTTCCCTCCGCTCCTCCTCCTCAGTCAGTATTTTCTACCCAGGGTTAGAACTGAACTGCTAGGTCCTCACCCTGTGATCACTTAATCTCTGCTTTACTTACTTACTCACTGCTCCGATAGGCTCCGCCCCCTCTTCTCCTTGCGCGACGAGGCCAATAGGAAGGCACGCTTGTTGCGAGTGTCTTACACATTGAATTTTCGAGGGTTTCCGAATTCGATAGCCACAGTATGAAATTGTATTTAATTATTATTATCTGTATATTGCTTGCACTTATCCCCTTGTTTGTATGTTCTGTTATTTATAATGTACAGCGCTGCGTACCCAATGGTGCTTTATAAATAAATTATACATCCATACACACGAGGTTAGGGCGAATTCGAGTGTTACGAATGCTACATTCAAGGGTTATCACTGTATTTAAGGGTTACAGAAACCCTCAAATTCGGCCATAACCCACCAATGAAGCATTTGCTAACCCGAATTCAGCGTTCAAGTCGAAGATTCAAGAATCCTCAAATTTACGATAATTAGCGAAAATATGTCTGCGAGTTTGGAAAACCAAAAGTTTGTAGTTTGGAGGGTTTAAAAAGTCCAAATTCGGACAAACATACAAATTCTAATCGTACGAGTTCTAATCCACCATAAGCTACATTTTCACTTAATGTAGAATGACTGCATTATGTTATGCTGCCACCTGGTGGCTCATGAACTTGACACACGCGTATGTTCAGTGTTCTAAATGATGGATGTTCTAATAGATGGCAATGTTTTGTACATTTCTGCTCAAAAATGATGGTTATGCTGCCATCTACTGGCAAGCAAAATACTGAAAAATAGGCCTTGCCTTTGTAGGATTAGAAGATACCCTCATACTGTACTGTCTAAGGGAAACAATATGGCAGCTCCCAACCATATGTATAAATATACAGAGAAGGAATGTTCTGTACATACAATAAGCTATACCCTCATACTGTACCGTCTAAGGGAAACAATATGGCAGCTCCCACCCATATAAATAAAATACTGTACGGTCTATGGGTACAATAAGGTATATTTCAGCAAGAGGAATAGTAAACCTATATTAAATACAGACTCTCCCTGCCCTACTATGTGGATTTGTAGGTCACTGTCGGAGCTACCCACATGTCTGTCATACTTAATTAGTGCTCCAGTTACTATACATAGTAATTGAGAGATATGAATGGAAAATAACTCAGTCCCAGTAAACAAACACATTTAGCTGACCTGGTTCTAGATCCAATGAGAACCGGACCTGTTAAACTTAAAATAAAATAAATTGCCAAACCATCATAGACCCTTCTCTTTCCTATAAACATTATTTTACTCTCTGTGCTGAAGACGCTTAAGGACAATTATACCCAACGCCCCCTCCTCTCTATAGGGTCCGTAACAAGCTGACAAATCCACTTGTCTACCGTTAAGTGTAAACGAGTCCGGGACTGTTTCAAGACTGGCCAACGGGAAGCCAAGTTCCTTGCAGAGCGCGTCTTTCAATTGTCCAAATCCTGGAATGGTTAAAAACGGTGCTAATTTTGCCCCAACCAATCAGATTTTATTTAACATTTGAAAGCTAACATCTGATTGGTTGGGGCAAAATTAGCACCGTTTTTAAGGATAAGAACTTTTATTGAATCTCCCTGATAGTTTAGGTCCTCACCCTGGGAGCTATATAGTGAGCAGGGGGTATTAGTATGGGTATAATTGACCTTCCAAGCGGAACCTACGATAGTAATTACAAATGCCTGATCCGGACGAACGGGCGACCTGCACACACGTTAAGATATTTTTGGCCAACGGAAAATATCTTACCATGTGTACCCAGCCTTAAGGAACCACTTTACACAGAGTTAAAAACGAATCAATTCTAAGAAAAAAAAAAAAGAACAACTTTATTAACCTAAAGAAAAATGGAACAAATGATTACACTTAGGAGGGGCAACTGTACAAAGAAGAGGATGACATCATTCAAGATTTGTCTCTGAGGTCACTGAGAAATATGATGTTATCTGTAAAGAACATAAGAGAACATTTACCACAACAGATCAAGGGTTAAATGGAAAGAAAACATTTAAATGAATCTGAAAGGATTCTATCATTCCTAACTAGCAGATATCTGTAACTGGCAATTGTTACAAACCGTTACAATAAAACACTTAAGGTTCGTACACACGTGTGACCAGACCCGCAGCGCATGATATGTACGAACGTTCGTTTCGGCCGATAATTAGTCCGTGTGTAAGGCCTTTATCGGCCTAAACGGACATTCGGTCGGGGATCAACGAACGAACAACTTGGCGGATCCCCAAACGACCGTCCGTTGCGGCTGAAACGAACGTTCGTACACATCATGCATGTGTGTACGAACCTTTAGGGAATGAAATGAGAGAAATAACAGATAACATTGTGTCCAGGTGGCGAAAGTAGAAAAACAAACATCCCCCTACGTCTTCCAAATGAAAAAAATACGGATTTTTGCAAATCCAAAATATTCCAATTTCCAGTAGTAAGTGGCACTAGAACATTCCCAGGGGGCTGGTCACATTTAAAGGACAATTATACTCACCTTCCCTCCGCTCCTCCTCCTCAGTCAGTATTTTCTACCCAGGGTTAGAACCTGAACTGCTAGGTCCTCACCCTGTGATCACTTAACTCTCTGCATTTACTTACTTACTCACTGCTCCGATAGGCTCCGCCCCCTCTTCTCCTTGCGCGACGAGGCCAATAGGAAGGCACGCTTGTTGCAGAGTGTCTTACACATTGAATTTTCGAGGGTTTCCGAATTCGATAGCCACAGTATGAAATTGTATTTAATTATTATTTATCTGTATAATTGCTTGCACTTATCCCCTTGTTTGTATGTCTGTTATTTATAATGTACAGCGCTGCGTACCCAAGTGGTGCTTTATAAATAAAATTATACATCCATACACACGAGGGTTATGGCCGAATTCGAGTGTTACGAATGCTACATTCAAGGGTTATCACTGTATTTAAGGGTTACAGAAACCCTCAAATTCGGCCATAACCCACCAATGAAGCATTTGCTAACCCTCGAATTCAGCGTTCAAGTCGAAGATTCAAGAATCCTCAAATTTACGATAATTAGCGAAAATATGTCTGCGAGTTTGGAAAACCCAAAAGTTTGTAGTTTGGAGGGTTCTAAAAAGTCCAAATTCGGACAAACATACAAATTCTAATCGTACGAGTTCTAATCCATCCCTATAAGCTACATTTTCACTTAATGTAGAATGACTGCATTATGTTATGCTGCCACCTGGTGGCTCAAATGAACTTTGACACACGCGTATGTATCAGTGTTCTAAATGATGGATGTTCTAATAGATGGCAATGTTTTGTACATTTCTGCTCAAAAATGATGGTTATGCTGCCATCTACTGGCAAGCAAAATACTGAAAAATAGGCCTTGCCTTTCGTAGGATTAGAAGGAGATTTCATTTCTTTTCAATAAAGGATCTAAAGTCACCAGACAACAATGAAAGTCTTTTACCTGCTATAACGGTGGTTGCCTGTCTCCTCACATTGTTTTTATCTGTGTACTCGCCATAGTCAATCTTTCCTTCAACATAGATCCGAGCTCTGCAAGAGCACACAACACAAAGGATAAAACACATGTAATATCTTATAATATGCAAACAAGGAAACAAGTGAAAACAAAAATAATAGACAAATACATCTACACATAGATAACGCATGGATATAATAAATGGACTTTGGGAATGAGGTTCCTGCCCAGAGGATCTTACAATACACCTGAGTGGGTAACATATGAACAGTAACGGTGAGGGTACAACTGCTTATACTGGGTACAGAATCATATTCTCTGTTAGTTTAGTTTTAAAGGAACAGTTCACTACCAAAGTGAACTATTCCTTTAAATACGTTGATTGAAGACCGGGAGGATAAGGAGCTGTGTCTTACCTCCTGTTCTTCAATTAATGCAAGTGGAGCCAGGAGCGAACTAAGCGCAATCTTAAAACTTTAACGCGATCCGCCGCAGCACTGAAATTCCCGACTGCTTCCGGGTTCTGTTTAACTATAGCGCGCATTCTCGTGCATGTACACTATAGCTGTACAGAACCCGGAAGTGGTCGGGACCAGTCAGTGGTGCTGTGGAGGATCGGGTAAAGGGTAAGTTCGCTCCTGGCTCCACTTGCATTGAATGAAGAACAGAAGGCAAGCTGCAGAGGCTTTTATGGTACAGAGCTAACACACAAGACTCACCCCTTCTTTACGTGCTGATAGGCAACATCGCGGAGACCAGGCCTGAAAATTGATATTCTGTGCCATGTGGTTTTCTGGTTGATGTCCCCAGCTGGGAAAAGAGAAATAGAAGGGGAAATTCACACGGTCAGTTCCCTGAGTAGTAATGAAGATTGTAGCCAGCTGTATATTCAGAATAAAATCTGTGTTATTGTTCAGTAAACAGCTGGTATCCGTCATCGCTTGATTGTCTTTCCCATGAATGGCACCCATAATTCTTTGCAACTGGGAGTACTAACCAATACAGAATCAGATCAGATGAATATAGGTAACCAATACAGATTTTTTTTTTATCCTTTAAGTGTCTCTCTCCCTCTTAAATCATCTCCTCCATCCATCTGACAACGAATTTCTGTAAGGCAAGCATAGGCGCACAGGGACATAGAATTTCCCACCAGCATTTCACACACACCAACTGTTCCCATTCCAGTTACAGCAAAACTGCACACAAGAAGAGTTATGAATAAGACATTTGATTGACTGCTGAAATGTAATTTTTCAGACTGTGATATCTGAAGAAATAGGGGACTGATCAACAAATACATGATACAGTGATAGTTGGGAAGAAGTATAATTTCCAGAAATGAGCAATAAAAAAAAAAAAAAAAATTCCATTAAGATGCCTTTAACCCTGATTGTATATTCCATATTGCCGGTATCTGTGCCAGTGCTTTATGTGGATATCCAAACCAGTATTCACCGGACTTTCTCACTTTCTAGGCGCGCGTCAGTTTTTAAGATGTAAATTACAGAAACCTCCGAACATGATCTTGGAAAGATGAGTGTTTTATTTCGACCTAATAAAAGAAATTCTGCACATAGTCCATAGTGTATGTAAAGCATTTGTAATATCAGTCTAGAATAGGGTTAGTTTTAAATTTAAAAAACTGTGACAGTGGATTGTAATCGTGGGGCTTATAACGTTGTCTGAATGGACTCCTCTAATGTGCAATTTATATGTTACATGATATTTAGAAAAAGTTCATTTGTTAGAAAAAACCCAAATCAAGAACCAATAAATCCTGTCTGAACGTATTCGACCTTGATTGCAAAATTTCTATAAAAAAGAAGCCAAAATCAAACCTACTAATCTCCGCTATTCGTCACATGCAAACATCCGTAGTGTGGCCAAGCCCCAAATTACTGCACTGGGATAATAGTTTTTAATCCAAGGAATAGCAATGTTGGTGTTTGTTACATTTGATGATAAGGCTGTTATTTCTCTTGGTAATTTAAGGATATATAAAACTTCCATTGCTTTGATGCTATTCCTTGCTTTTTTCAGCCCTGAATAGGGTTACGTTATTTGGGCAGAGTTGGCAGGACCCTGTCATGAGACAGGTGGAAGGGAGAATCCGGTGACTATGTTTTTCTCGGCGACCATGAGTTGGACGGTCGGGGAGAACGAGATTTTCCGACAGTAAGAGATGATATTCAGTTATTTGGGTTATAAAGTGACTAATGATAACAACCTTCTGATCTGATTCTGTATTGGTTACTTATATTCATTGATCTGATTTGTATCTGGTTACTTATATTCATTGATCTGTTCTGTATTGGTTACTTATATCATTGATCTGATTCTGTATTGGTTAGTTATTCATTGATCTGATTCTGTATTGGTACTTATATTCATCTGATCTGATTCTGTATTGGTTAGTATATTCATCTTGATCTGATGTATTGGTTACCCTATATTCATCTGATCTGATTTGATTGGTTTACCTATAAATCTGATCTGATTCTGTATTGGTTACTTATATTCATCTGATCTGATTCTGTAGTGGTGACTTATATTCATCTGATCTGATTCTGTATTGGTACCTATATTCATCTGATCTGAATTCTGTATTGGTTACCTAGATCATCTGATCTGATTCTGTTAGTGGTTAAACCTTATTCATCGATCTGATCTGTATGGTACTATATTCATCTGATCTGATTCTGTATGGTACTATATTCATCTGATCTGATTCGTATTGGTTACTTATATTCATCTGATCTGATTCTGTATTGGACATACCTATATCATCTGCTATGATTCTGTGTTTGGGTTACCATTATCTGATCGATTCTGTATGGTTACTTATATTCATCTGATATGCTTCTGTATTGGTTACTTTATATGTCATCGGATCTGATTCTGTTGGTACTTATATCATCTGATCGATCTGTATTGGTACTATATTATCTGATTGATTCTGTATTGGTTACTTATATTCATCTGATCTGATTCTGTATTGGTACTTATATTTCATCTGATCTGATTCTGTATTGGTTACCTATATCATCTGATCTGATTCGTGCATTGTTACTTATATTCATTTGATCTGATTCTGTATTGGTTACCTATATTATCTGATCTGATTCTGCATTGGTTACTTATATTAATCTGATCTGATTCTGTATTGGTTACCCTATATTCATCTGATCTGATTCTGTATTGGTTACTTATATTAATCTGATCGTTCTGTATTGGTTACTTATATTCATCTGATCTGATTCTGTATTGGGTACTATATTCATCTGATCTGATTCTGTATTGGTTACATATATCATCTGATCTGATTCTGTATTGGTTACTTATATTCACTGATCTGATTTCTGTTTGGTTACTTATTATCTGATCTGATTCTGTATTGGTTACTATATCATCTGATCTGATTCTGTATTGTTACTTTATTCATCTGATATGATTGTATTGGTTACTTTTTCACTGATCTGATTCTGTATTGTATTATATTCATTGATCTGATTCTGTATTGGTATATATATCATCTGATCTGATTCTGTATTGGTTACTTATATTCATCTGATCTGATTCTGATTGGTTACTTATATTCATCTGATCGATTGTATTGGTTCTGATATTCATAGTCTGATCTGTATGGTTACTTATATTCACTGATCTGATTCTGATTGGTACTTATATTCAATCTGTGCATCGATTCTGATTGGTTACTTATATTCATCTGATCTGATTCTGTATGGTTACTTATTCATCTGATCTGATTCTGTATGGTTACTTATATTCATCTGATCTGATTCTGTATTGGTTACTTATATTCATCTGATCTGATTCTGTATTGGTTACTTATATTCATCTGATCTGATTCTGTATTGGTTACTTATATTCATCTGATATGATTCTGTATTGGTTACTATATTCATCTGATCGATTCTGTATGGTTACTTATATTCATCTGATCTGATTCTGTATGGTTGACTTATATTCATCTGATCTGATTCTGTATTGGTACTTATATTCATCTGATCTGGATTCTGTATTGGTCTTAATATCATTCATCTGATCTGATTCTGTAGTGGTTACTTATATTCAACTGTTCTGATTCTGTATTGGTTACTTATATTCATCTGATCTGATCTGTATTGGTTACTTATATTATCTGATCTGATTCTGGATTGGTTCTTATTTCATCTGATCTGATTGTATGGTTACCTATTTCATATGATCTGATTCTGCATTGGTTACCTATATTCATCTGATTTGATTCTGCATTGGTTACTTATATTCATCTGATCTGATTCTGTATTGGTTACTTATATTCATCTGATCTGATTCTGCATTGGTTACCTATATTCATCTGATCTGATCTGCATTGGTTACCTATATTCATCTGATCTGATTTGTATTGGTTACATATATTCATCTGATCTGATTCTGTATTGGTTACTATATTATCTGATTGATTCTGTATTGGTTACATATATTCATCTGATCTGATTCTGTATTGGTTACTTATATTCATCTGATCTGATTCTGTATTGGTTACTATATCATCTGATCGATTCTGTATTGGTTACTTATATCATCTGATTGATTCTGTATTGGTTACTATATTCATCTGATTGATTCTGCATGGTTACTTATATTCATCTGATCTGATTCTGCATGGTTCTTATATTCATCTGATCTGATCTGTTTGGTTACTTATATCATCTTGATCTGATTCTGCATTGGTTACCTATTTCATCTGATTGATTCTGCATGGTTACTATATTCATCTGATTGATTCTGCATTGGTTACCTATATTCATCTGATCTGATTCTGCATGGTTACTATATTCATCTGATCTGATTCTGCATGGTGTACCTAATTCATCTGATCTGATTCTGCATTGGTTACCTATATTCATCTGATCTGATTCTGCATTGGTTACCTATATTCATATCGATATGATTGTGCATTGGTTACTTATATTCATCTGATCTGATTCTGCATTGGTTACTTATATTCATCTGATCTGATTCTGCATTGGTTACTATATTCATCTGATCTGATTCTGCATTGGTTACTTATATATCTGATCTGAACTTATGGTTACTTATATCATCTGATCTGATTCTGCATTGGTTACTTATATCACTGATCTGATTCTGCATTGGTTACTTATATCTCTTGATCTGATTCTGCATTGGTTACTTATATTCATCTGATCGATTCGCATTGGTTATTATATCATCTGAATGATTCTGCATTGGTTACTTATATTCATCTGATCTGATTCTGCATTGGTTACTTATATTCTTGATCTGATTCTGATTGGTTACCTATATTCATCTGATCTGCTTCTGCCTTGGTTACTTATATTCATCTGATCATGATTATGCATTGGTTACTATATTCATCTGGTCTGATTCTGCATTGGTACCTATATTCATCTGGATCTGATTAGGATTGGTTACCTATATTCATCTGATCTGATTCTGCATTGGTTACCTATATTATCTGATCTGATTCTGTATTGGTTACCTATATTCATCTGATCTGATTCTGTATTGGTTACCTATATTCATCTGATCTGATTCTGTATTGGTTACCTATATTCATCTGATCTGATTCTGTATTGTCCTTATTCATCTGATTGATTCTGTATTGGTTACCTATATTCATTGATCTGATTCTGTATTGGTTACTTATATTCATCTGATCTGATTCTATTGGTTACTTATTCATCTGATCTGATTTCTGCTTGGTTACCTATATTCATCTGATCTGATTCTGCATTGGTTACACCTAGATTCATCTGATCTGATTCTGCATTGGTTACTAGATTCATCTGATTGATTCTGTATGGTTACCTATATTCATCTGATCTGATTCTGCATTGGTTACCTATATTCATCGATCTGATTCTGCATGGGACTAATTCATCTGATCTGATTCTGGATTGGTTACCTATATTCATCTGATCTGATTCTGCCTTCTATGGGGTTAAGTTACAGAGGTAGCTTTGGGGGGTTAAATTAAGGTGGGAACGGACACGGCTAGAATTTAGAATGTGACAGGGTGGACGGAATCACGATACTTATGTAGTTAAAGAAATAATGATCACCCCTTTACAGTTATATAAAAGTTTATGCCATCTTGGAGTTCACCTTCCTCTATAAAAGCAACTCGGTAAATCAGTGGTAGCTATGCTAGAGACGCAAAACACAAATACCTCACTAGAGGACAACAACCGACAAAAAAAAAAAAAACAAAGAGACAGCATTATAATCGTGTTTATGTATTGTTATAACTCAGTGTTTGCTATGTCATCGTTATAATCCTTTCAGCTATTTCATCATTGTAATCAGGTTTAGCTATGTTTATTCATTAAATCAGTGTTTAGCTATGTCATGCAGTTATAATCAGTGTTTTGCTAGTCATCAGTTATATCAGTGTTAGCTAATGTTCACAGTTATAATCAGTGTTTGCATGTCATCATTATAATTCAATGTTAGCTATGCCATCAGTTATAATCTGTTTGCTATGCCATCGTTATAATCAGTTTTAGCTATGTCATCAGTTTATAATCAGTGTTTAGCCTTATGTCATTCAGTTATAATCAGTGTTTACTGTCATCAGTTTATAATCAGTGTTTTAGCTATGTCAACGTTATATATCAGTGTTTTAGTATGTCAACAGTTAATCATTGTTTAGGCTATGTCATCATTTATACATAGTTGACTAGCTATGCAAATCAGATTTATATCATCGTTTAGCTATGTCAATCAGTTTATAATCAGCTTTAGCTATTCATCAGTATCAGTAATCAGTGGTTTAGATGTCATCAGTTTACAATCATTTAGTGTATCATGTTTACGTATGTAGCATCAGTTACAATCAGTGTTTAGCTATGTCATCAGTTACAATCAAGTTGTTTAGCTATGGATCATTACAATCAGTGTTTTAGCTATGTCTCAGTTTACATCAGTTTTTAGCTATGTGCAATATCATTGTAGCTGTCACGTAATCAGTGTTTAGCTATGCTTCCTCGTATATCAGTGTTTAGCTATGTCCATCAGTTATAATCAGTGTTTTAGCTATGTCATCAGTTATAATCAGTGTTTATCTATGTCATCAGTTATAATCAGTGTTTAGCTATGTCATCAGGTTTGGTAATCAGTGTTAGGCTGTCATCAGTTATAATCGTGTTGCTAGTCTAGTTGATCAGTGTCAGCTTGGTAAATCAGTTATAGCTAGATGGTTTAATCGGTATTAGTGTCATGCAGTTATAATCAGTGTGTAGCTATGTCATCAGTTATAAATCATGCGTTTAGTCTGTCATCAGTATTAGTTTGATGCATCAGATAATAGCGTTCTAGGTCACATGATATCATGTTTGCAGTAATAGTTATAATCAGTGTTTACTATGTCATAGTTATAATCAGTGTGTTACTAAACTAGAGAATATACAGACAGGGTAAATAATAGTGATCTCCCAGAATTGCTCTGTCATAACCTCATTTGTCATGACAAGATTCAGAGACTTTCAGTACAATACATTCCTTCTTCCTTGCTGGATTGCATGTTCAGCCATGACTGATCTCCCATCAGTACACAACTGAATTATCCCTATACTTTCTACTATAATTTACAATTTAATAACTGGCTGACTGACAAAATAGGAGATGGCAAAGAACAATAAAGAGCACAAACATTACATACATCAACTATGCATCTGGAGGAAACATTGCAATTTCCCCACCAAAAACAAACTAATGCTAAATGGGGAGTTGCGTACTAGGGCATAGAGGCTAAATTTAAGTAAAATTAATCATGTATCGTCTGGGGGAGGGTGACGCTACACAATCAATATGGCAACTCCAATGTTTAGTTTACAAATATATACTGTTGTATATATCCTGTTCAAGTCCAAATACTCTCAAACTGCATTATAAAGGATATATGCAGCTCCCACAATGACTGAAAATATGTACAGAGACTACACTCATACTGTACTGTCTAAAGCGATCCCCCCCATATGTATAAACATACAGAGAGGATTTTTCTGTACATACAATAAGCTATAACCCTCATACTGTACCTGTCTAATGGAAACAATATGGCAGCTCCCACCCATATGTATAAATATGCACAGAAGGAAGTTCGTTACACACAATAGACTATACCCTCATACTGTACTGTCTAAGGAAACAGGAAACATATGCAGCTCTCCCCATATGTAAATATACAGAGAAGAATGTTCTGTACACACAATAAGCTATACCCTCATACTGTACTGTCTAAGGGTAACGATATGGCAGCTCCCACCCATATGATAAAATATAATATACAGAGAGGAATGTTCTTACATACAATAAGCTATACCCTCATAGCTGTACTGTCTAAGGGAAACACTATGGCGAGCTCCCACCATATGTATTAAATATAAATAGTACAGAGAAGGAATGTTCGTCATCAATAACTTATACCCTCATACTGTACTGTCTAAGGGAAACATATGGCACTCCCACCCATATGTATAAATATAAATAGAAGGAATGTTCTGTACACACAATAAAGCTATACCCTCATACTGTACTGTTAAAGGAAACAACATATGGCAGCTCCCAACCCTATGTATAATATACAGAGAAGGAATGTTCTGTACCACAATAGCTATACCCTCATACTGTACTGTCTAAGGGAAACCCTATGGCAGCTCCCCCCATATTATAAATATACAGAGAAAGGAATGTTCTGTACATACAATAAGCTATACCCCATAACTGTACGTCTAAGCGAAACACTATGGAGCTCCCACCATATGTATAAATATACAGAGAAGGAATGTTCTGTACACACAATAAGCTATACCCATACTGTACGTCTAAGGGACAACAATATGGCAGCTCCCACCCATAGTATAAATATAATATACAGAGAAGGAATGTTCTGTACACACATAAGCTTATCCCTCATACGTTACTGTCTAAGGAACAATATGGCAGCTCCCACCCATTGTTATAATATAAGAGAAGGAATGTTCTGTACATACAATAAGCTATACCCTCATACTGTACTGTCTAAGGGAAACATATGCAGCTCTCACCCATAGCTATAAAATACAGAGAAGGAAGTCTGTACACACAATAATCTATACCCTCATACTGTGCTGTTATATCCCATACATGTGTATAGTAGTCATATTGTATTGGGAAAGTGGACCGGACTAGTATTGAATCCATAGGGGGAGGGGTGATAATGATTGACAGGAAAGTGAATCTATTTTCTTTCTATCATTGACTAATTAGTGAAAGTCAGTGTCGTGGGGACAGATTAATACAAGTCTCTCTGTATTCCCAGGTATACCAAGTAGCAACACAATGTTACCCAATCAGTAACCAATCAGATGCCTGCTTTCCACAAGACCAAAACCAGGGATCTGCTGATTGGCTGCAAACTTTATAGCAAACTCCCACCCGATAATAAAGTTTTATAACCTGTCCCAACACCTAAAAACAGAAAGTAAAGTTATTATTTCACCCAACTGGCCCTGCTAATAAGGCTACGGAAACACTACAATGCGGTGGGTCTGCGCTTCGATTTGCTCAGGGTGCATTATCGGAGCGCATGTGATTGCATAAAATGTTGCATGCAATCTGAAAACGGACTAGAGCTGTAACGTGGCCAACCACACTGTTGTTAGCCCGGCATGCGTTTCTCGTGCAAAACACGATTGTAAGTGCGTTGAAGAAAGCACAAAAACCAATGCGAGCGTTAGCAAATGCGATTGTGTGCACGATTCTTGTGCGTTTTGCCCATGCAATTTTTGCCGTTTTCCGTTATGGAATGCATGCGTTAAGCCACCAAAAATGTGAACGCATGGTTACCAAAATGGAAACGTATGGCATCGGAATCGCAGGAATTTTTGCGTTCCCGCGTTTCCATTTTTAGAAAAATCGCATGCACAATCGCAAAAGCGTTTTAAAAAATTAAACTTTTGTTATTTTGCTATAAAGCGGAGCCATCTGGGAAACTGCCTTTGCACTGTGTTTAGCTTGGCCATGTGTATCCATCCTCCCACCAGACTGGCAGACCCAGAGGATCTGGGATGGTTTACAGAAAGACCTAAGCAGATGTCTCCAGTAAACTTAGTAATCACAGCTTAGGGAAGTCAACTCCAGTCAAGTAAGATTAACTATATAAGTCCATTCTGTGTTATTTCATCGGGGCTCTAGGGATTTCGGGTGATGTAGTTCTAGGGGAAACCAGGGACGGTTGTATTTCGTTATTTACGGTACTTGCTACTTTTTGATTGGGGTGACTATAATAGGACCCAGCAGTAAGTGTTAATCTGGATAGTTCTAGATGTTGCAGAACTTCACCAACCAGCACTATAGGGAGTCTGTCTGTTGTCTGGATCCCGGGCTCTCCTATTACCCTCTGTAACGTCATCAAGGGCTATTGTCCGCAAACAGCAGTGCCTGTGTCTACCCTAGTATGATGGGGGGGTTGGATAGCTGGGCACACATAGGCGGAGGGGCAACATTATAAGGACAAAGGGGAGCATTGAGAAGAGAAAAAAATGAAACAGTGGAATTGTGTGTTTAAAGGCGCAGTCCAGATGTGAGATGTATTGTGTGTTAGGAGGAGAGTCCAGGCCTTGCAGCACATTGGAGAGACGTCTGAACCAAAGCCAATGCACAAAAAAAAAAAAGCCCCTTTGTTTATTTTCCTCCAGAGAACCAACAAGTCCAGACAAGAAAAAAAAAATAATAAACCACTGAGAGTGAATTAAACAGCCCCACATCGCCCGATTACCCAGCACCGTGTGATGTTAAAGGGAAAGCGAACCTTGTGTGCAATGAAATTTAAACACACACAAAATCAATAAGAGTGTTGTTCTTGTGGAAGGGGGTCTTTATTCCAGTTTGAAAGAACCACATTGTATAGAGATGGTGGGAATCGTATTTACTGTCAGGTGACACATTGAGACATTAACAATGCACGTTTATTTGCACACTTGAGTTGTTTTAGTGCCTTTCTATTGCACGACTGGCCTTGGGAGGGTGAGACAGACAAACCACTATAAATCTGTATATGAGTGTCTCCACCTAGGATAAGACCCCCATGGGTCAAGAGGTCGTGTGTGAAACACAGCAGGTATCTCTTTGGTTGGAGTAAAACACAAATGAATGATGAGTCATAAAGATGTTTTAGCATCAACCCCACACAGCAGACCCCCACAAAACCACTCCACACACACACCAACTGCCCTTTTTACAATATTTTAAGCTGTGAAAGAGCAAACCAGGACTACAGACACTGGCTCTCTAGATAATGAGTGAGATCACAGTCTGAAGGTGGTTGATGATTCTTATCATCGATGACCTTATGGGTTTAGGAAATATCAACCCCCCCTTTGATAGGAGTGATTTGCCCCTTGGTCCAAGAGCAGGGTCCACTGCTGGGCAGATATGGACTGTGTGTACAGAGATTAAAGGGCAACTTATGCAAGTGTTTCTCTATACTTTTTACAGTATTTACAATTTAAGGAGAGTGAGAGTCTTACATATCTACAACTGACAACTTCCTCCCCTTTAAATCAACATTCCGTTTATTTAAAAAAATTACAGCTTTAAATTATCTTGTTTTCAATTGGTTTTTAAAGTTAGGCAGGGACACGTATTTAGTAATTGCAAAAAAATATATATTCATACCCTCCATAATTCCCTTTAAATAACGGACACTAGTAGAAAAATGCACTGACAGAGCTGTGCTAAGATCCGGTTCACTTCATTATCCTCCCCTGCAGCCCTGTACTATGTTTTTCTATAAGTGTAATTATTAAAGTGTTGTGATATTAGAAATACATTACACAGAGTGTGCTAGATCAGGTTCACATTCATTATCCTCCCCCTGCAGCTCTGTACTATGTTATTTCTAAGTGTAAGTGTACATTAAAGTGTGTGATATTGAGAAGTACATTACACACATTACACAGGGCTGTGCTAATCATGTTCACTTCATTATCCCGCAGCAGCTCTGTACTGTTATCCCCCCCCCCCCCCTTTTGCCCGGGGAGGAGAAGATGAACATACTCCAGCTGAGAATTCCCTGGGACTATTTGAAATGCATTCCAGTGAAAATTAGCGAAATTCCATCATGCAGCCCATCCAGCCAATTAGGGAGAGTGAAGGTTTCCTACAGTATAAACAACCGTGTTGTCATGGGACACAATGTACAAACATGTTTCTTTTTTTTCTTTACGAGTAAATTCGCCTCACAACACATCTCTCTCTACAATAGGGACGTGTTACTTGGTACGTCCCATTTTGCCTCTGGTATTAGATCATAGGGCAATAAACACAACCAGAGAAGGTTATTTCATACCAATAAACAGCCAATGGAAAGAACACTAATAACAGTGCAACAACCCAACGATCGTTTTTTCACGGTTAAAGCTAGGTACACACCATAAAACCTTGCCCGACCGACTGACATTTCAGGTTTCGGACGGTCGGGCGCGAATTTGTATGGACGCGTCGGAGAATCACAACCTCTATGGACCACACAATTGGTCGCGCCTAATGTTGGACGCAGCTGGTTTGCCGCTACTGACAGTCCTTCCTCCTGGCCGACTGTCGGAAGCATCGAACGGCCGTCGGGAGGAAATATCGTAAGCTTAGTTATCAAATGCCCTAAAAGGCCAGGAAAGAAAAAAGTACATGGAGAGAGATTACAGCCAACCAGCATCTGCGGAGTCACCTAGGTGAATCCCTCTTTGAATGTGCTCAACACTTAATACAGTGTAAGGGAGGAATCCCATAGACTAATGCCTCCATCCTGCAGATAATCATTACATGTTTGGGTGTAAATATAGAGGGGATTCAGTGTGGTAGGGGAGGACACAAATATTGGCATTAATTATATTAATCCTTTATGTAGACAGGGGGCTAAGTGTAATATTTGTTTGTCCCTTAGATACAAATATTCTATCTATGTGTTATAATCCATGAACTTCTGATTGGCTAAATATCAGATGTTGCTATGACATTTTGATTGGTGCAGAATAGTCAGAAGTGACGACGATGACCGTCTTTTTGGTATTGGCTCCCTTTACTTGTATTAGAGTGGCTAATACCAATTGTGCGGTGTATGGCTGCACAGCCAACCGTGTATGGGGATCGGTTGGGTCCGTGCGTGCTGTTTCCAAAGCATGTTTGCCGACAGATATCAATTTTCTTTGGCACACATGCTGTGGGATCCCGTGTGTATTGCCCCCTATAGGGTTAGGTCCACTATGTGCTTTGCATTCTGTTTGCGATTCGCAATGTCATTTAAAATATAATGCAATCGCGGAGGATCATTTCCCACCATATCATTTGCGTCGCACTTAAATAATATTCTATGGGAAACGCAAATAAAAAAAAATCGAGGAAAAACGTAATTTCGCATTTTGTTGCCCTTTTCTCCCATCACGAGATGTCGCAAGTCTGTAAGGACCGTAACGCAAGACAAAAACACATGTGAAATGAATGCAAAGCACCATAGTGGGAAGTACCCTTACACAGCGTCTGCTAGTTCTATGTTTATCAACTGTTTGTCGATTACACGTATCATATAAAAAATACAGACCTCAGAGGGCATTGCTGTTATTACTAGTACCATAGAAACATGAGCTCCCTGGCGGAGTATTTCCTTCCCCAACAATCTCCAGCATTTCCCTGCACTTGAATTTAGCCATCCCTGTTATTATAAGGCTGAGCGATTAAGTAGGCACCAACAACACATAGACAACGTCGTTCCACCAAGTCGGGTTCATCGCAAAGAAGTTTCCAATTTTATACCATAAATGGTGAATACGGAAATTTCCCCTTTACGTAATAAGGGAAATAAATATTCGAACACTTTTCAAACTCTTGTAAAACGTTGACCACAGAGCTTGCAATCAAATATTATATAATAATAAATATATAGTGGATGAGAGAGCTGGGTCCATTGAGAGATGTTTTTCCTATAGCAGATATATTATAAGGGAGATTCAATTAAAAGTCTTCTTGTTAAAAATGTTGCTAATTTTGCCCCAACCAATCAGACTTATTTAACATTTGAAAGCTAACATCTGATTGGAGCAAAATTAGCACCATTTTTTACAAGAACTTTTATAAAATCCACTGATAATGTAACTAGTCGTAGCATTGTCATTAATGGAACTACAATTCCCATCATTCCATAAAAACCAAGGCCGCATCTGAAAACACAGATTTATTATCTCTACCCAAATTACACATTTTGCACAATTTCTTTTTTCTCCAGCGGCAAGTTAGAATTAAGTGGCTAGCTTGGCTTGGTGGTATGGCAACACCTACAATCAGCTGCAGACAGATCGGATATCAAAGTCTTTTGTACATTGTAGAAGAATGAAAGGGAAGACCAAGTCTAAAAACAAATGCACACAGAACTTGATATTCCAAATCAGATGTGGTAGAGGCAGAGCAGATCTTCCCACTGGTAACTGCAGGCTGAACAGGGGCAGCATTAAACCACCCAGTGTCTGGTTATGGCTCTGACCACTGCCAGAAATAGTTCTTTATTTTCTGAGACTTTATTTTAACTCTTTCATGTCATTGCAGAATATTGTAAAAAACAACTTTACTTTTAACCTATTAACGCCCCCCATCCCCGAACAAACGTATAAGTTTGCTTGGCCTTTAAAGTACTGATCTTGCTCATGTACAATTACACTAGAATATTGTGGGAAGATGAAAGGTAGAAGTTCAGGATGATCCGGAAGAAATCTGAACTCCTGGGGAGAGTTTTTGTCCTGGAACGCAGACTAACTAGAAACGAGATACTTCCTCCTTATGGGGAAGGTAGAGGGAATCTTCGTGGGGGTAAAGTTCCCTGTTCTCATGTAAGGAAAACTACCAGAAATAACATCGATTTTGAGATTTTATTGGAGCGGCTGGCGAAGGTCTGACAAGCAGCCAATAATCGCAAGTGGGCAAGTCACGTTGGCATACTTAGGATTGACAATTTTTTGTTGTCTGCTTTGGCTGGCACAATAGTACGCATGTACAAATCTTTATGGCTAAGTTCGCACGAGGCGATATTTCAACCTGACATTCCAGTATATCTTAGGCTGCGTACATACCATTCAATTTTTCGTGCCGGCTGATAATTCCGAAAAATCTGCTACTTTTTGCAGGTGGCAAACTTTTGAACGTGGCTACTTTGACGCACCTTATTTGTCCCAGTCGACCAGTAGCAAGTGGCTTGCGCTCTCTGTCGGGATGACCAATCTGATATCCGTAACCAGCCGGCACGATATAGATTTACAATTGCCGCCTGTTTGTTGGTTGTAAAATTATGGGTCAGGGGGAATGTTTGCAGGTAAGCGGTATTGTATAGGCACCTTGTGCTATGTACAGATAATTGTCGTGAAACAACCATTCCAAAGACAATAATCTAAAGATTCCTGCACAGCGGTGTCTTGGCAGTGGCCTGGCAGTGTGCTCTGTTGTAATGAGAGGGGAGCACGGAGGGATACTGGAGAGCTCATAAAATCAAACAATAGGAACACGGATAAGTATTTAACCGGGCGGATCACTTAACGGCATACCGAAGCCTGAACACGCGATAGACTGTCGGCTGATGAGGTCATCCATCGCCACTTTAAAAAATCAGAAATTCATAAAAGTTCTGTTCATTTAAATGGTGCTAATTTTGCCCCAACCAATCAGACCTTTTTATCATTTGAAAGCTAACATTGATTGGTTGGGGCAAAATAGCAGCATTTTTAATGATAATTCTGTATGTAACATTCCCCAATGGTATCATACGGACAGACAATTTGCTCTGTAGGTGATTTTTAAAATAAAGGGATTGGGTAAAGTGGCCAAATCGCCCGCATCCATATGGTTGTGATACTAATTTATCAATCTTTGGCAAGGAGCCAGGCAGGATACAGTGTGAGGCAACGGATTCACTATGGAGATCTCAATATCATTAAAGGGAAGGAAATCCAATTGATGATCCAGAACTACAACCCCAGAATCCCAATGGGAAAAAAAAAATCATCTTTTGCTACACTCTACGAAGCCAATTAAATTCACTGAGAGGTGAAATAATAATGCCAAATATTTAAAGGTGCAATTTAAAGGCAAAAGAAAGTCTGAGATTTTTGGGAGACCCTTTAAGGTTTCCATGTGACCAGGAGGCACTGGGCCATGAAACCATCTAGACACAGAGAGACATGTAGAGACCTGTTACGTGGGAGAGACTATACACTATTTCCATATGTATAAGCAGGGATGACTTGTGCATCTATATGTGCAAATATTGATCTAACTAGATATCTGTCTTTACTAAAGAGTAGGAGCTGCCAAAGTGATACTCTTATTATTGGACAGCACCAGACACTTGTTTTATTTCCATTTGCCCATTACAGCTAAACAACAAATAGCGACGCATACATAGAGGTAAAGGAGAGCAAGCAGGGAAAGTGTTAATTACCAAACGATGGCCTTCAGAGTGGCTAGAGCGGGGGTGTCAAACTTGTGGCCCTCCAGATGTTTTAAAACTACAACTCTCAGATTGCCTGCTAGCAGACAGGGAATGCTGGGGGTTGTAGTTTTTAAAGATCTGAATGCGCACGTTCTGACGTCCCTGCACAATTGTGACGTCACAATTATCTGTTCCATGTACACCCAAAACTTTAAGAAGTATCCATGCTTGCTATTGGCTGCTTACAAAGTTATTGTTGATCAGCCAATCAAAATGAATACATTGGGTCTCAACACTGATAACCTAGAGAGCTTTCTGGTCCTCTCCAGAAATCCTCAGGTACATCAGGTAGTAACACACACAAAAAAGTTCATTAGAATTTCAGAGAACTTGAAAAGGTTTCTTGAAAAACCCAAACAGGAATTAAGCAAAAGTGCAACAATAGCACAATAAAATACACCACATGGCACAATACACAATAGCAAACGATGGCATTTACAGAAAGGTAGTTTTCCCCTTTGAGTGTTTTTCTGAAAATCTTCTTTGCTTTTGGGATACGAGTTCATTGCACAAATAAACATGGCAGTCAGTCCAATATCAACAACGGTCTGTCTGTACGGTTGGAAAATGAAGGTGCAGATTATTTAAACCCTGGGGCGTGGTGCAGAGAATATGCAAGTTACTATCTACATAGGGTTAATCCCACCCAACTTTATAGAATGTTCATATGGGCAGGTTTATATCTATCTGATACCCAGAACCTTCTTTGGAAATTCAAATAGAACCTCTAGTTTGTAAGTCACTTTATTCTACAGATCTCCAGCTGGGGAACACGCAATGGGGAAATTTATGGGTCCCTCCTGTCTCGCCAAGAACATTTTTTCATTGGATGACATAATTTTAATAGGATCCAGACGGCTAACATATGGAATAGCAAAGAGTCATCCAACTTCATGGAAAAAATGATGGAAGGGAGTAGAAGAGATTTAGAATTTATTACACCCCCCTTCCAAATATTGGGGTTTCAAGCACAAATACTCTAGAATGGGTCAATAGAAAGGTAACAACTTCATCCAGACAAAGTATAAATTGCACTCACACAGCTAATTAACAGTGAATGGAGGAATGGAGAGAAGAACCCAAACTCCCCTGGAACTGCTCAGTAATGCGGACCCTGTCCAAGGGTGCTGCTGATCTTCACATCTGCATCCTGCAGGCACCTTTAGGAGATGGGGGGGGGGGGGGTGGGTTGTCATACTGAGCTATTAACAATCCACTGAAGACAAAAGATACAGTTTATCAGAAATTATCCATAACTACATATGAATTGAACCAGTGTGTGGTAAGAGGTATATTGTTACTGAAACCGTAGGAAGATCTGCGGCATAGTGGGAGCTACCATGTTGTTCACACTACATTTTCTCCCCTTGCATTTTAGAAGTTTTCTGTGCAATTTCTAAGCCACACAGGGCAATACACCGACATTCATCATCCAGTGCAATCGCCATGGAGATGTATAAATCACCGACGAATCCTGGTGAACGTATCATCCCATAAACTGCTATTATAAAGTGCCGCGAAAGTTGTCGCTGGCCACTTCTTGTGCATTGCCTGACATCGCGTTAATGACAGAAACGCTGCGCCAGGCTGAGCAAACAATATACGGCAAACTGCGGAAAGTTTAAACCATTTTTCGCAATTACAACTAAAAAAGTTGTTTGCAACCCCCACGAAATAAAAAAGTGAAATTCTCACCGTGTTGGTACAAGGAATCGCTCTCTGCGCCTTCGGACAGTTCGCTCAGTTTACGGTCCCCACTGGATCCCCGGATCACCGCTCTCCATTATTTCCATTGTATGGCAATTTATATGGAGAGAGTTTAAAGGGAATGTAAACCTTCAATTGGGGTATAAAATCCTGGGGTACAGGGGGGGCAGCGTTGTAATTGGACTATTTCAGCAATAAGGGGAATAATTTTCTCCTTTAGGATCTTTTGTTAATGATTTGGAGCCCAGAACTTGTTGTGTAGAATAAAGGCAAGTCAAGTAGATTGAAGTATTTGGGAGATGACTGTCCGTGTGTTATAGCTGGAGGTCCACTGGGAGGTCAGGGCAGTAAATGGGAATCCACAGCCCAGACAACCTTCTCTCTTCAAAGCCTGACTGCAGACTGACAGGCAATGCTGAGTGCCGCCTCCATCTACATCTAAACACGCCCCTAAACCCTCATCAGCGAATCACGTGTGACCTCTCTTATTTACCTCTCTCCGTAACCACTCCTACTCGTCACATGCCCTCCAGGAAAACTCCACGAGAGAAAATTGGAATGTGGGCGGAGCCCGTTCATGTTTCGTTCTTGGCTTGACCAATAAGAAAACAGGATGGGACGTTTAAAAGGGTGATGGGCGTCCCCATTGACCAATAACGGTGCAGACAGGGAAAACCAATTCAGCCAATGGGTGAGCGACAAGAATATATCAGGAGGACCCGCCCTAGGAAGTCAGAATGGGTTCAGTGAGTTTTACATGGGATGAGAAGTGATCAGAGACTGTAAATTATAATGTTATTATTACAGTTTATATGAATGTATATGTATACCTGTAGTAAAATTATCTTTACAGAAGGAGATGGGAGGCATATCACGGACTGCGGGAATTGTAGTTTAACATAAAACAATACAATGGATATACCCATTGGGTGAAAGAAATACTGTTAATTCTCAATTGAGTCAGTCTAAGGCCCTCAGATGTTGCAAAATACACACCCATGATTCCCTGTGCTATTGCTGGGAGTTGTAGTTTGCAAACATCTGGGAGGGCTCCAGTGGGACACCCCAAATCTAATGTAAATCTACAAAGTGTCTTAGGTCCTCATCTTGGGCCCATCAAATACAATAGGAAGAGAGTGGATTGAAAGGTATAATTCCCCATTAACACTAGAAATTGGGCATTTTGCATAGGGAATGCTGGAGTTGTAGTTTTCAAACTTGCAAGGGTGCTATTAATTTTTAGTAAGCTATTAGAGTTAAAGGGAAACTAATGTGTATAAAGTTTTTCAAAAATAGTTCAAACAAAAAGTACCCGAGGAAGGAAGTAGGATTGGTACTTTTACTCCCAAATCATTTCTATTGATGAGCAGCAGACGAAGAAAACTGCTTTGGCCAGTCTTCCTGAATGCTTCAGCACTATCAGGAGATTCAATAAAACTTCTTATCGTTAAAAATGGTGCATATTTTGCCCCAACCAATCAGATCTTATTTAACATTTGAAAGCTAACATCTGATCGGTTGGGGCAAAATTAGCACCATTTTAACGATAAGAACTTTATAAATAACCCTGTATCTTTAATATAGAATGTCCCAGGGCCACAACCTGGAGATGAAAACTGTATGTGCGTAGCTCTCAACAAAACACTATTGGAGGTAGGAACAATCAATCCTATCTCCTTTCCCCAGGTGCTTTTTCATTTTTAAAAGTTAATTTTTACAGTATAGTTGTCCTTTAAGGCTATGTTCACACTATGCATTTTTTTAATGTAAATTGCGATGTTGTGTAAATTGCATATTGGCGTCCATCATCCTATTAGCAGAGCGTTTTGGCTCAATGTTTCACAGGGAATCGCACCAAAATGCTCTTAAGTGTGAACGAAGCATATTATTATTATATATATTTTTTTGTGGGTTTATAGCACCAACATCCTCCATAGCGTTTACAATACATATATACATTCACATCAGCCCTGCCCCGAAGAGCTTACATCAATCACATTTATTTGACACATACAACCTATCGTATATCTTTATGATTGTTCGGGAAACTGGAGTGCCCAGAGGAAACCCACGCAAGCACAGGGAGAACATACAAACTCCTTGCAGATGTGTCCGAGGGTGGAATCGAACTCAGGACCTCAACCCTGCAGTTATCAGTGCTAACCACGTGCCCGTTTTACTTAGAGCCATTTGATTAGATTTTCCCCATTCTCTCCCATCCTTTGGGATCTATCCAATAGGAAAATTACCTTATTGCGAGCTTGTCTTTCCATTGGCTAGGCCCTGGGCTAGAAAAGGGTGGAGCAACAACATGTAGTGTCTCATTTAATTCTCATATAATCCAAGTAAGATTAGTAAAACAAGCCCCAGAAACATACTTATTCTCCTTCATTCCTATGGCTGTCTGCTGTCGGCCCTCTGTTGCCAGAATTTGCAAACTAGGGCCTAACCAGCACCTGCTTTGTGATTGGCTGAGAGTAAGTATGTTAATGGGGGGTTTTGTTTTACAAATCTGACTGTACTACAGGATGTAAAGCTAGAGGTAAGACAGCCATGAGGGATAGGGAGGGGGAAGGGCTTTTTGCATGAACAGTTATATAAACTTTCTATATTATATATGTAAACCTACCCCTGTAGTGGATTTCTATGGGAGAGGAACTGTAAGATTATAGCCTTATAATTTCTTCCAGAGAAGGAAACCAGAAGCCACAAAGGGGTATGTTATAATAAACAATGCCACCGAACGGAAATATAAGGATGAGACTTCTAATATCCTTATAATTACAGTTGGGGGTACATTATCCACTATATAAATAATAATTATCCATGTTTATGTTCAATCTAGTCCAGATTACGGTGATAGAAAATTCTCTGTAGTACCTGACTGTAATGGATATTTATAGATTTCTCCCAAGGTTGTGATAACACAATGATCTGTATGACAATCCCTTTACTGGTCTGACTTGTACTCATTGTAGCCGTGTTGTAAATACATTGTGTAAATGTTACAATGTATTTATGGGCATCAGTATGATCAATGCCACACAAAACACCCAGACAGACGGCTACTCCTTAATAACACAGAACACCACATACCCTATACTGTGATAAATCTAGTGTATCGCAATAGGTACTTCTAAGCCCATTACCTTGGTTTATTCATTTGAGAGGGAGCGCCATACTGCATTCTCTACATATAATAGCTGAAAAATTCCCAGTAGACATTTTAGAGAGATCATTTATCAGACAAAGGCTAAAGGTCACATGATTTGTGACACAGCTGAGTGACTATTATAAGATACAATCAGATCTATGTAAGTATAAATAGCTTTATTAACCTCTTCCCTCCCACACAAGACATCTCAGATTAAACTCCATTGGTGGCCTGTGATGATTCTCTTTTTATATTGTGGCAGCTTTAATGTTCAAAGGATAAGTATAAATTCTAAAATATCACATTTTATTGGAGAATCGCCTTTACATGGCGCCGGTTCCCTTGACGTGGTTGGAAGGCTTTTTATTCATGTGATCACGGTAATGTATACTAAAACCCCTTTGTTTATAAAGTTTTGCCAGTATGCAGATAATAGGATAATGTATGGGGCCCAGGAATGTGCATTGATTTTTTCTTTGTTATAACGTATGCCAGTGTGCAGATAATATATTGTATGGGGCCCAGGAATGTGGCATTGATTACCCTTTCTTTGCTTATAATGTATGCCAGTGTGCAGATAATATGATAATGTATGGGCCCAGGATGTGCATTGATTATTTTTCGTTTATAAATGTATGCCAGTGTGCAGATAATATGATATTGTATGGGGCCTAGGAGTGCATTAATTATTTTCTATGTTTATAATGTATGTAGTGTGAGATATGATATTGTATGACCTAGAATGTGCATTGATTAACTTTTCTATGTTTGTATAAATACAACCCATATGTGATTCGAATAGAGGACCTGGTTAATTGTAATGGAATCTTTAAAGGAATTGAATCCCTGGGATATTTCATTGTGAAAATGATGCTCAGTCTGTTGACGACAGTTAGAGGTGGTGAATTCAGACAGTTGTGGGTAAGATAAGAGGTGCGAATGTAACTTAATTGTATTCATCATAACAATGGCTTATCCTCAGTGTGCTGTTTAAAGGGAAGTTTAAATTAGCAATGATATTTTGTAGCAATTATTTTGTACGATATTTCAATCATAATCATTTCTAATTAAACATGTTTGTGTCTTCGTATATAACACCTAAACAATTACACATTGCTTTACAATTAGTTTATCCAAGATGAAATAATTCACAATTAAAGGATAAGATTGTATACTATACTGTAAGTACATGGGAATTAGGATGGTTTATTCCTACCTCCCAATATGTTTCATTGAGGAGCTATCGCACATACAGTTTTCATCTGCCAGGTTAGTGTCCTGGGCCTTCCTGTTTAAAGATATTGCTGAAGCACTCAGAAAGCCTGGCAAAAGCAGTTCTCTTTGTGTTGCACAGTCGGAGCGCATGTAATTGCAAAAAAAATTTGAGCTTTCATGCAACCCGAAACCTAGTGTGGACAGACCAATTTGCCAACACTAGTGTGCTCTTCTTAACATGTTTCAGATTGTGGTGTTAAACCGCAGTGGTGTGGCCAAGCCCTAAACCAACGCATTGCATGCACTGGAAATATCACACTTCTAGAGATTTGCACTATTCTATTGTGATTTGTATTAGCCTTACAAGAGGACACCAGAAGGAGCCACATTTTCTACAAAGATAACGTATTCCCAGACGTGGCTACCGACATTATTAGCCGCTTGCTCCAGATTGCTATCCCCTTGGAACCAGGTTGCGGAATATATAGTCACATTTGCAGACTGTGTCCCTATAAGGTAACTCTACACCCAGCAGATCAACCATAAACATTACAAGTTGATTTGATCCGCAGGGTTTTCTACAAAGAACTTGATCCAGTTCAGCTAAATACCCTTTGGCTTCTGGCTCTTAGAACATGCGACAGGGCTGGATGGAGTTAAATTTAGTACCTGACACTAGGTCTTTGGGAGAAAAGGTCGTGTAATGTTTTTCAGTTAATGTACTCAATGACAGTCCTGTGTTTAGTTGAGCCGGCCCTTTAAAATAGAGACTCTGTGCTCCCAACCTTCTTACATAATGGTGAATAGGTGTATGAAAACTACGGGCTACTCTGCTCCTGTTAACACTCACCTCTAGTCTCTCCTGCACAAGAGCCCTCTCTGACCTTCATCAATCAGTGTAAACAAGCAGCTCACTAATCCGCCGTGTGATGTGCCCAGGGTACAATACGGTCTGTATTTAATATACATCACCTGCACTCCCCTCCCTAACCTTTATCATTCCTATTATAGACACTTTCATTTCCAATGAAATACTCTTTATTTACAAATAAAATGTAAACCCAGGACAGAGCATGATTTCCCGAATGACTGAGCCCCTAAAAGTCACAGGTACCAGCCAAAAGCCCCTGTTTGTAAGTTAAAGGGCCAGTCCACCCCCTCAAATGAAAAATGCATATAGGTAAAGACCCCCCAAACTGCAATAGTTAGAAAGCTTAAAGATGGAAGACTAACCTGAAATGCAGCACCAATGTCCCATTACACCTCTTTCTGCTTCCTGGTCTTTGTCAGTCACAGATATGCAGTTGACAGCACAGCCAATTGACTGAATGCGATTCTCTCAGCTTTCTCCTCTGAGCATGTGTAAGCTCAGAAAGCTGTGGAGTGTAGGTGGAAACCTTTTTTACCTTTTTTTTTTGGCATTTGACTAGTTTCTATATGTGTTGTATGAGCATTCTCTTATCAGCACGCTACAAAAACACAGATAAAATGCTGTAAAGCAAAAACTAGACGTCCACGTGAACCTAGCCTTTAAGGGGCAGACACGTGCTTAACAAGTCAGTCTCTACATTTGTGATCTTTGGAGCTATTGCAGTTTTGGGGATGGGGGTTATTACCTATTTAACATTCTTTCACTTGAGGGGTGGGGATTTTCCCTTTAACATATTATCAAAGTAATTTCATGTTTCTGTAGGAATTTTTTGCAGGATACCCAATAAACAGGATGCGTTTTAAAGGGCAAGTACCTTTTTTAACATTTTTCTGTAGTGTAGGGCTCCTCCCCCTCCCCCTATATTAGTTCGTCAAAAAACTAACCCGATCTGTACTTGCATGCCTTGTAATTCATTTGAATTACAGCAAAACATTCCAAGGACCAAACACATTACTTTGCAGGTCATACAATGCGCTGGTCACAGGGTACATATTACTGGTACCCTTGATTAAAAGCAGAACCACACTACTATATTGGCTGTACCATTATGATTGTATTAGGGTGGGGGCGTTTCCATACTCCCTGTATTAGGGAGTGCAGAGATGGTAAATATAGTTTACACACCCAGTGGTATGTTCCTCCCTGGGTCCTCCCTGGTATATGATTCTGGTTACCTGTTTTGTGTTATTTAAATGGTCTTGTCATAAGGTGTGTTCAAAAAACAGAATTGGATAACTGTCTGCAAATGAGGAGACAAAGGACAGATTATGGATTACATTACTGTGCTATACATATTACTTCTCCACATCCTAACAAAGGCTAAACATAGAGAATCTGAACATGGGGCAAGTACAGAAGTGGGGGGCAGTCTTTAGCGATTAAAGGGCAAGTATTATTTAAGCTGTAAAAAATTGGAGATAAAATTAGCTGAATTCCCAGCAGGAAGTTCAGATTTTTTTATATATATATTATACGCAGCGCTTTCCTTTAGTTCATCAGTCAACCGCTGATGTCTAGACTTTCAAGGGGGCCAGTTAATAGCAGGAGTGCCATGTTGATTGCCCTGTTAAATAAAAACGAACTGACTGAACTTGAGGTTTTCCAGTAGCCTTGTAGTGGATGTGTGAAAAGAGGTAAAACCAAGGGAGGGTTAAAGGGAAAGTTTTAAACCTTCACCACCCGCACAATGTTGTCACAGTGTAATCACAATTAAAGGTCAACATCCTTCTCACATTCCCTAGTGTGACGTTTAGTGTACAACTGCGTTTGTTACCTGGGGGGTGAAACATGAACGTGACATTCCTGTTAGGACAGAGGTAACACACACACACACAATTATGTTCTAGTGGAAATAGACAATAAAACAGCCCTTGTGTGAGATCTATCAGGATATAATGAGACGTGTGGTCCCAGGGCACATTACAAACTACAGCTCCCAGCATTCCCTGACGGCAGATTTTCTCCTGACCGGGACTAAAATTGTGTAAATCCAGCCATACACATAACAATATGGTGAATTCCTGTTGGAGAAATGAATAGCGCAGGTAGATTTGTCCTTTAAACTGGCAGTTTGGCAGAACATATCAAATGTTTGGATGAAGGAATTGGACATCAGTCAATTTGGCTCCTTTACAGGGGGGACGCCCAACACTTATACAGATCCTTAATGTACCGAGGGAGGAACGTCACACACACTGCCCAGGGCAAGTTAAAGCAGACGGTATAGGAAATGGGGGAAGGGCAGATTATGAACAACACCTTTAGGAATCACAATGCCATATAAATCTACACAACCATGGGATCCTTTGTCCCGACCACCGTTAGCCACTTGCAAACTAGATGAAGGACTGTCAATTGGCAACTAAAGTAGCCATCAGTTTGCCATGACCGAACATGTGGCCACCAGTTGTCCGGTTTCCTGACGGTCCGACCACCCATTTGTCAATCGGATGAGGAACGATCAGAAGTCGGTAGCTAGCTGACGTTAGCTCCTTAACCTCCTGGTCTGATCAATGCATTAGAAAGTTCCTTTTGAAGGAAATATTCCTTTAAGGAGCCCATCTAAAAGAATGCCTATGTGCTAATTGTAATTGCAGTATATGTTCAGTAAAATAGGAAACAAATACAATCCAATATCGTTTGCAAACAGACATTGATTCACTGCAGTGGGAAAGAACTTCTAATACTAAAGGAGAGAGAGAGAATCCAGCAGTTTTTAACTATATCCAACAGGAAATGGAAACTCTTTTATTCTACCTCCCAACATCATTTTGTTAAAGGTGGGTACACACCATACAATTCTTCCTCCTGGCAGATCCATCCAGGCTTCCGAACCTGAACTGTCAGTTGCGGCAAAGCAGCCGGTCCCAACAGTTAGCCGCAACGATTGTGTGGTCCATAGAGGACCGCACGATCGTCATGTTTCCGGCCCGTCCGATTCAGACAAAGGAACGGTCGGTGATTGGTCAGAGCCGCCATACATAATTCAGCCTGACCACTAAACGTAATTCAGTGGGCCGAATTATTGCATGGTGTGTACTCATCTTAAAGGAGCGCCAGCACATGCAGTTTTCATCTGCTAGGTAAGTGTCCTGGACTTTCCTATATTGAAGATAGTGCTGAAGCACGAGGGAGAATGGCAAAAAAGATTTTTTTTTGTGCTGCACTCCTCATAGAAACGATATTGGGGTATAAAATTACACAATCCAACTCCTCACCCCAGGTACTTTTAATTTTAACTGTTTTTATAAAACTTTATTTGCGCTATAGTTCCCTTTAAACAGATTAATCGCACCTGAACTTTACTACTGTAATATAAATTATTGCTTTTCTCTCTACTCTCTACAGAAGAAATCGAAAATGCTATGGTGTGATTAACCCAGACACATTAATACCACACAAACATACAAGAAGGAAGCCATACCCTCATACTGTACAATATGGCAGCTCCCACCCCTATGTATAAATATAGTGAAGAAATATTCTGCACATACAAATAAGCAATACACTCATACTGTATGTCTATGGGGAACAATATGGCAGCTCCCACCCATATGTATAAAATAACAATATACAGAGAAGGAATGTTCTGTACACACAATAAGCTATACCCTCATACTGTACTGTCTAAGGAAACAATATGGCAGCTCCCACCCATATGTATAAATAACAGAGAAGGAATGTTTCTGTAACCAATAAGCTATACCCTACATACTGTACTGTCTAAGGGAAACAATATGGCAGCTCCACCCATAATATAAATATAAATATACAGAGAAGGAATGTTCTGTACACAATAAGCTATACCATATACTGTACTGTCTATGGGGAACAAAGGCAGCTCCGACCCATAGTGTATAAATATACAGAGAAGGAATGTTCTTGTACATACAATAAGCTATACCCCTCATACTGTACTGTTCTAAGGGAAACAATAGGCAGCTCCACCCATATGTATAAAATATACAGGAAGGAATGTTCGTACATACAATAATCTATACCCTCATACTGCACTGTTAAGGAAACAATATGGCAGCTCCCACCCATATGTATATATATAAATATACAGAGAAGGAATGTTTTGTACATACAATAAGCTATTTCCCACATACTATAAGTGCTAATGGAAACCTATGCAGCTCCCACCATAGTATAAATATAAATATACAAGAAGGAATGTTATGTACACCAATAGTATACCCTCATACTGTACGTCTATGGGGAAAATATGGCAGCTCCCACCCATATATGTATAAATATACGAGAAGGAAGTTCTGTTACCACAATAAGCTATACCTCATACTGTCTGTCTAAGGGAAACAATATGGCAGCTCCCACCCATATGTTAAAAGTTACAGAGAGGAATGTTCTGTACACACAATAAGCTATACCCTCATACTGTACTGTCTAAGGAAAACAATATGGCAGCTCCCACCATATGTATAATATAAATATACAGAGAAGGAATGTTCGGTACCACAATATCTATACCCTCATACTGTAACTGTCTAAGGGAAACAATATGCGCTCCCACCCATATGTATAAATATACAGAGAAGGAATGTTCTGTACATACAAAACTATACCCTCATACTGTAATGTCTAAGGGAAACAATATGGCAGCGCCCACCCATATGTATAAATATACAGAGAAGGAATGTTCTGTACATACAATAAGCTATACCCTCATACTGTACTGTCTAAGGGAAACAATATGGCACCCCAACCATATGTATTAATATACAGAGAAGGAATGTTCTGTACATACAATAAGCTATACCCTCATACTGTACCGTCTAAGGGAAACAATATGGCAGCTCCCACCCATATAAATAAAATACTGTACGGTCTAGGGTACAATAAGGTATATTTCAGCAAGAGGAATAGTAAACCTATTAAATACAGACTCTCCCTGCCCTATATGTGGATTTGTAGGTCACTGTCGAGCTACCCACATGTCTGTCATACTTATTAGTGCTCCAGTTACTATACATAGTAATTGAGAGATATGAATGGAAATAACTCAGTCCCAGTAAACAAACACATTTAGCTGACTGGTTCTAGATCCAATGAGAACCGGACCTGTTAAACTTAAAATAAAATAAATGCCAAACCATCATAGACCCTTCTCTTTCCTATAAACATTATTTTACTCTCTGTGCTGAAGACGTTAAGGACAATTTTACCCAACGCCCCCTCCTCTCTATAGGGTCCGTAACAAGCTGCAAATCCACTTGTCTACCGTTAAGTGTAAACGAGTCCGGGACTGTTTCAAGACTGGCCAACGGGAAGCCAAGTTCCTTGCAGAGGCGTTTCAATTGTCCAAATCCTGGAATGGTTAAAAACGGTGCTAATTTTGCCCCAACCAATCAGATTTTATTTAACATTGAAAGCTAACATCTGATTGGTTGGGGCAAAATAGCACCGTTTTTAAGGATAAGAACTTTTATTGAATCTCCCCTGATAGTTTAGGTCCTCACCCTGGGAGCTATATAGTGAGCAGGGGGTATTAGTATGGGTATAATGACCTTCCAGCGGAACCTACGATAGTAATTACAAATGCCTGATCCGGACGAACGGGCGACCTGCACACACGTAAGATATTTTTGGCCAACGGAAAAATATCTTACCATGTGTACCCAGCCTTAAGGAACCACTTTACACAGAGTTAAAAACGAATAATTCTAAGAAAAAAAAAAGAACAACTTATTAACCTAAAGAAAATGGACAAATGATTACATTAGGAGGGGCAACTGTACAAGAAGAGGATGACTCATTCAAGATTTGTCTCTGAGGTCACTGAGAAATATGATGTTATCTGTAAAGAACATAAGAGAACAACCACAACAGATCAAGGTTAATGGAAGAAAACATTAAATGAATCTGAAAGGATTCTATCATTCCTAACTAGCAGATATCTGTAACTGGCAATTGTTACAAACCGTTACAAAAACACTTAAGGTTCGTCAAACGTGTGACCGACCCGCAGCGCATGAATGTACGAACGTTCGTTCGGCCGATAATTAGTCCGTGTGTAAGGCCTTTATCGGCCTAAACGGACATTCGGTCGGGGATCAACGAACGAACAACTTGGCGGATCCCCAAACGACCGTCCGTTGCGGCTGATGAAACGAACGTTCGACACATCATGCATGTGTGTACGAACCTTTAGGGAATGAAATGAGAGAAATAACAGATAACATTGTGTCCAGGTGGCGAAAGTAGAAAAACAAACATCCCCCTACGTCTTCAAATGAAAAAAATACGGATTTTTGCAAATCCAAAATATTCCAATTTCCAGTAAGAAGTGGCACTAGAACATTCCCAGGGGCTGGTCACATTTAAAGGACAAATTATACTCACCTTCCCTCCGCTCCTCCTCCTCAGTCAGTATTTTCTACCCAGGGTTAGAACTGAACTGCTAGTCCTCACCCTGTGATCACTTAACTCTCTGCATTTACTTACTTACTCACTGCTCCGATAGTCCGCCCCCTCTTCTCCTTGCGCGACGAGGCCAATAGGAAGGCACGCTGTGTTGCAGAGTGTCTTACACATTGAATTTCGAGGGTTTCCGATTCGATAGCACAGTATGAAATTGTATTTAATTTTATTTATCTGTATAATTGCTGCACTTATCCCCTTGTTTGTATGTCTGTTATTTATAATGTACAGCGCTGCGTACCCAAGTGGTGCTTTATAAATAAAATTATACATCCATACACACGAGGGTTATGGCGAATTCGAGTGTTACGAATGCTACATTCAAGGGTTATCACTGTATTTAAGGGTTACAGAAACCCTCAAATTCGGCCATAACCCACCAATGAAGCATTTGCTAACCCTCGAATTCAGCGTTCAAGTCGAAGATTCAAGAATCCTCAAATTTACGATAATTAGCGAAATATGTCTGCGAGTTTGGAAAACCCAAAATTTGTAGTTTGGAGGGTTCTAAAAAGTCCAAATTCGGAAAACAACAAATTCTAATCGTACGAGTTCTAATCCATCCCTATAAGCTACATTTTCACTTAATGTAGAATGACTGCATTATGTTTATGCTGCCACCTGGTGGTCAAATGAACTTTGACACACGCGTATGTTATCAGTGTTCTAAATGATGGATGTTCTAAGATGGCAATGTTTTGTACATTTCTGCTCAAAAATGATGGTTATGCTGCCATCTACTGGCAAGCAAAATCTGAAAAATAGGCCTTGCCTTTCGTAGGATTAGAAGGAGATTTCATTCTTTTCAATAAAGGATCTAAAGTCACCAGAAAACAATGAAAGTCTTTTACCTGCTATAACGGTGGTTGCCGTCTCCTCACATTGTTTTATCTGTGTACTCGCCATAGTCAATCTTTCCTTCAACATAGATCCGAGCTCTGCAAGAGCACACAACACAAAGGATAAAACACATGTAATATCTTATAATATGCAACAAGGAAACAAGTGAAAACAAAAATAATAGACAATAAATCTACACATAGATAACGCATGGATATAATAAATGGACTTTGGGAATGAGGTTCTGCCCAGAGGATCTTACAATACACCTGAGGGGTAACATATGAACAGTAACGGTGAGGTACAAACTGCTTATACTGGGTACAGAATAATATTCTCTGTTAGTTAGTTTTAAAGGAACAGTTCACTACCAAAGTGAACTATTCCTTTAATACGTTTGATTGAAGACCGGGAGGATAAGGAGCTGTGTCTTACCTCCGTTCAATTAAGCAAGTGGAGCCAGGAGCGAAACTAAGCGCAATCTTAAAACTTTAACGCGATCCGCCGCAGCACTGAAATTCCCGACTGCTTCCGGGTTCTGTTTAACTATAGCGCGCATTCTCGTGCATGTACACTATAGCTGTACAGAACGGAAGTGGTCGGGACCAGTCAGTGGTGCTGTGGAGGATCGGGTAAGGGTAAGTTCGCTCCTGGCTCCACTTGCATGAATGAAGAACAGAAGGCAAGCTGCAGAGGCTTTTATGGTACAGAGAGAACACACAAGACTCACCCTTCTTTAGTGCTGATAGGCAACATCGCGGAGACCAGGCCTGAAAATTGATATTCTGTGCCATGTGGTTTTCTGGTTGATGTCCCCAGCTGGGAAAAGAGAAATAGAAGGGGAAATTCACACGGTCAGTTCCCTGAGTAGTAATGAAGATTGTAGCCAGCTGTATATTCAGAATAAAATCTGTGTTATTGTTCAGTAAACAGCTGGTATCCGTCATCGCTTGATTGTCTTTCCCATGAATGGCACCCATAATTCTTTGCAACTGGGAGTACTAACCAATACAGAATCAGATCAGATGAATATAGGTAACCAATACAGAATCAGATCAGATGAATATAGGTAACCAATACAGAATCAGATCAGATGAATATAGGTAACCAATGCAGAATCAGATCAGATGAATATAGGTAACCAATGCAGAATCAGATCAGATGAATATAGGTAACCAATGCAGAATCAGATCAGATGAATATAGGTAACCAATGCAGAATCAGATCAGATGAATATAGGTAACCAATGCAGAATCAGATCAGATGAATATAGGTAACCAATGCAGAATCAGATCAGATGAATATAAGTAACCAATGCAGAATCAGATCAGATGAATATAAGTAACCAATGCAGAATCAGATCAGATGAATATAGTACAATCAGACAGATCAGAGATATAAGTAACCAATACAGAATCAGATCAGATGAATATAAGTAACCAATACAGAATCAGATCAGATGAATATAGGTAACCAATACAGAATCAGATCAGATGAATATAGGTAACCAATACAGAATCAGATCAGATGAATATAGGTAACCAATACAGAATCAGATCAGATGAATATAGGTAACCAATACAGAATCAGATCAGATGAATATAGGTAACCAATCAGAATCAGATCAAGGAATATAGGTAACCAATGCAGAATCAGATCATGAATAGGTAACCAATGCAATCAGATCAGATGAATATAGGTAACCAAGCAGAATCAGATCAGATGAATATAAGTAACCATGAGAATCAGATCAGATGAATATAAGTAACCAAGCAGAATCAGTCAGATTGAATATAGGTAACAATACAGACACTCAGATGAATATAAGTACCAATGCAGAATCAGATCAGATGAATATAAGTAACCAATGCAGAATCAGATCAGATGAATATAAGTAACCAATGCAGAATCAGATCAGATGAATATAATAACCAATGCAGAATCAGATCAGATGAATATAAGTAACCAATGCAGAATCAGATCAGATGAATATAAGTAACCAATGCAGAATCAGATCAGATGAATATAAGTAACCAATACAGAATCAGAATCAGATGATATAAGTAACCAAGCAGAAATCAGATTCAGATGAATAAAGTAAACCAATGCAGAATCAGATCGATGAATAGTAATGTAACAATGCAGAATCAGATCAGATGAATATAAGTAACCAATGCAGAATCAGATCAGATGAATATAGGTAACCAATGCAGAATCAGATCAGATGAATATAGTAACCAATGACAGAATCAGATCAGATGAATATAGGTACCAATGCAGAATCAGATCAGATGAATATAGGTAACCAATGCAGAATCAGATCAGATGAATATAGGTAACCAATGCAGAATCAGATCAGCTGAATATATACCAATCAGAATCAGATCAGATGAATATAGTAACCATGCAGATCAGATCAGATGAATATAAGTAACCAATACAGAATCAGATCAGATGAATATAAGTAACCAATGCAGAATCAGATCAGATGATATAAGTAACCAATCAGAATCAGATCATGAATAAAGTAACAATACAGAATAGATCAGATGAATATAAGTAACCAATACAGAATCAGATCAGATGAAATAAGTAACCAATACAGAATCAGATCAGATGAATATAGTAACCAATACAGAATAAGATCAGTACATGAATATATGTAACCAATACAGAATCAGATCAGATGAATATAAGTAACCAATACAGAATTCAGATAGATGAATATATGTAACCAATACAGAATCAGATCAGATGAATATAGGTAACCAAGAAGACAGAATCAGATCAGATGAATCTAGTAACCAATGCAGAATCAGATCAGATGAATATAAGTACCAATACAGAATCAGATCAGATGAATATAAGTAACCCAATACGAATCAGATCAGATGATATAGTAACCAATACAGAATCAGATCAGATGAATATAGTAACCAATACAGAATCAGATCAGAGAATATAAGTAACCAATACAGAATCAGATCAGATGAAATATAGTAACCAATACAGAATCAGATCAGATGAATATAAGTAACCAATACAGAATCGATACAGTGAATATAAGTACCAATACGAATCCAGATCAGATGAATATAAGTAACCAATACAGAATCAGATCAGGAATATAAGTAACCAATAAGAATCAGATCAGATGAAATAAGTAACCCATACAGAATCAGATCAGATGAATATAAGTAACCAATACAGAATCAGATCAGATGAAATAAGTAACCAATACAGAATAGATCAGATGATTAATATAAGTACCAATACAGAATCAGATCAGATGAAATATAAGTTAACCCAATACAGATCAGATCAGATGAATAAGTAACCAATACAGAATCAGATCAGATGAATATAAGTGACCAATAAGAATCAGATCAGATTGAATATAAGTAACAATACAGAATCAGATCAGATGATATAAGTAACCAATACAGAATCAGACAGTGAATATAAGTACCAATACAGAATCAGATCAGAATGAAATATAGTAACCAATACGAATCAGATCAGATGAATATAAGTACCAATACAGAATAGATAGATGAATAAGTAACCAATACAGAATCAGATCAGATGAAATAAAGTAACCAATACAGAATCAGATCAGATGATATAGTAACCAATACAGAATCAGTCAGAGTGAATATAAGTACCAATACAGAACAGATCAGATGAAATAAGTAACCAATACAGAATCAGATCAGGATGAATATAAGTAACCAATACAGAATCAGATCAGATGAATATAAGTCAACCAATACAGAATCAGATCAGATGAATATAGTAAACAATACAGAATCAGATCAGAGAATATAAGAACCAATACAGATCAGATCAGATGACTATATGTAACCAATACCGAATCAGATCAGATGAATATAAGTAACCAATACAGAATCAGATCAGATGAATATAAGTAACCAATACAGACAGATCAGATGAATTAAGTAACAATACAGAATCAGACAGTGAATAAGTAACCATACAGAAGCAACAGATGAATATAAGTAACCAATCGAATCAGATCAGAGAATAAGGTAACCAATACAGAATCAGATAAGATGAAGATATAAGTAACCAATACGAATCAGATCAGATGAATATAGGTAACCAATACAATCAGATCAGATGAATATAGTACCATACAGAATCAGATCAGATGAATATAAGTAACCAAATACAGACTCAGATCAGATGAAATAAAGTAACCAATACAGAATCAGATCAGAATGAATAAAGTACACCAATACAGAATACAGATCAGATGATATAATGAACCAATAAGAATCAGATCAGATGAATATAAGTAACCAATACAGAATCAGATCAGATGAATATAGTAAAATTAGGAATCAATCAGATAGACATAGAACATCAGAATGATAAGAGAAATATATGATAACCAAACAGAATCAGATCAGATGATATAAGTAACCAATCAGAAAGATCAGATGAATATAAGTAACCAATACAGCATCAGATCAGATAATATGAGTAACCAATACAGATCAGATCAGATGGAATAAGTAACCAATACAGAATCAGTATCAGATGACTATAGTAAACAATACAGAATCAGATAAGATGAATATAAGTAACCAATACAGAATCAGATCAGATGAAATAAGTGAACCAATGTACAGAATCAGATCAAGATGGAAATATAGTAACACAAAGATCAGATCAATGAATATAGGGTAACCATACAGATCAGATCAGATGAATATGAAGTTAACCAATACAGAATCAGATCAGATGAATATAGGTAACCAATACAGAATCAGATCAGATGAATATAGGTAACCAAACAGAACTCGATCAGATAATATAGGTTAACCATGCAGAATCAGATCAGAGCAATATAGGTAACCAATCCAATCAGATCCGATGAATATAGGTAACCAATGCAGAATCAGACCAGATGAATAGAGGTAACCAATGCAAATCAGATCAGATGAATATAAGTAACCAATGCAGAACAGATCAGATGAATATAGGTAACTCAATGCAGAACTCAGATCAATGAATATAAGTAACCAATGCAGAATCAGATCAGATGAATATAGTAACCAATGCAGAATCATTCAGATGATATAGTAACCAATGCAGAATCGATCAGATGAATATAGGTAACCAATGCAGAATCAGATCAAGATGATATAAGTAACCAATGCAGAATCAGATCAGTGATATAAGTAACCAATGCAGAATCAGATCAGATGATATATGTAACCATACAGATACAGATCAGATATATAAGTAACCAATGCAGAAATCAGATCAGATGAATATAGTAACCAATGCAGAATCAGATCAGATGAATATAAGTAACCAATGCAGAATCAGATCAGATGAATATAAGTAACCAATGCAATCAGATCATATGAATATAGGTAACCATGCAGAATCAGATCAGATGAATATGGTAACCAATGACAGAATCAGATCAGAGAATTAGGTAACCACTGCAGAATCAGATCAGATGAATATAGTAACCATGCAGAATCAGATCAGATGAATATAGGTAACCAATGCAGAATCAATCAGATGAATATAGTTAACCAATGCAGAATCAATCAGATGAATGATAGGTAACCAATGCAGAATCAATCACGATGATATAAGTAACCAAACAGATCAGATCAGATGAAATATAAGAACCATGCAGAATCAGATCAGATGAATATAAGTAACCATGCAGAATCAATCAGATGAATATAGTAACCAATACAGAATCATCAGATGATATAAGTACCAATACAGAATCGATCAATGATATAGTAACCAATACAGAATCAGATCAGATGAATATAAGTAACCAATACAGAATCAGATCAGATGAATATATGTAACCAATACAGAATCAGATCAGATAATATACGTAACCATACAGAATCAGATCAGATGTGAATATATGTAACCACATACATAATCAGACAAAAATCAGATGAATATAGGTAACCAATGCAGAATCAGATCAGATGAATATAGGTAACCAATGCAGAATCAGATCAGATGAATATAAGTAACCAATACAGAATAGATAGATGAATATAAGTACCTCAGATCAAATCAGATAATATAGTACCAATCGAATCAGATCAATGAATGAGTAACCATACAAATCAGATCAGATGAAATAGACCAATCACAGAATCAGATCAGATGAATATAAGTAACCAATTACAGACAGATCAGATGAATATAAGTAACCAATACAGAATCAGATACAGTTGATATACATACCCATACGAATCAGATCAGATAATGATATTAAAACCAATACAGAATCCAGATCAGATGAATATAAGTAACCAATACCGAATCAGATCAGATGAATATAAGTACCATACAGAATCAGATCAGATGAAATATAGTAACCATACAGAATCGATCAGATGAATATAGTAACCAATACAGAATCAATCAGATGAATATAATTAACCAATACAGAATCAGATCAGATGAATATAAGTACCAATACAGAATCAGATCAGATGATATAAGTACCAATACAGAATCAGATCAGATGAATATAAGTAACATACAGAACAATCAGATGATCTAAGTAACCATCAGAATCAGATCAGATGAATATAAGTAACCAATACCAGAATCCAGATCCCCAGATTTGAATATAAGTACCAATCAGAATCAGATCAGATGATATAAGTTAACCAATACAGATCAGATCATGAATATAGTAACCAATACAAATCAGATCAGATAATATAAGTAACCAATCGAATCAGATCAGATGAATATAAGTAACCAATACAGAATCGATCAGATGATATATCTACCAATACAGAATCAGATCAGATGAATATAATACACATACAGAATCAGATCAGTGAATAAAGTAACCAATACAAATCATACAGATAATATAAGTAACAAATACAGAATCAGATCAGATGAATATACGGTAACCAATACAGAATCAGATCAGATAATAAGTAACCAAACGAATCAGATCAGTGAATATAAGTAACCAATACAGAATCGATCAGATGATATAGTAACCAATACAGAATCAGATCAGATGAATATAGAACCCAATACAGAATCAGATCAGATGATATAAGTAACTCAATACAGAACAGATCAGATTAATATAAGTAACCAATACAGAATCAGATCAGATGAATATTAGGGTAACCAATACAGAATCAGATTCAGTATTAATATAAGTAACCAATGCAGAATCAGATCAGATCAATATAGGTAAACAATACAGAATCAGATAATATGAATATAATTAACAATGCACGAATCAGTCAGATGATATAGGTAACCAATACAAATCAGATCAGATGAAATATAAGTACCAATACAGAATCAGATCAGATGAATATAAGTAACCAATACAGAATCAATCAGATATATAGTAACCTACAGATCGATCAGATGATATAGTAACCAACAGAATCAGATCGATGAATATAAGTAACCAATACAGAACAGATCAGATGAATATAAGTAACCAATCAGAATCAGATCAGATAAATGGTACAAACATCAGAATCATAGCAGTGAAAGGTACAATACAGAATCAGATCAGATGAATATAAGTAACCAATACGAATCAGATCAGATGAATATAGTACATACAGAATCAGATCAGATGAATATAGTAACCATACAGATCAGATCGATGAATAAGGTAACCACTACAGAATCAGATCAGATGAATTAGGTAACCAATACAGAATCAGATCAGATGAATATAGGTAACCAATACAGAATCAGATCAGATGAATATAAGTACCATACAGAATCAGATCAGATGAATATAAGTAACCAATACAGAATCAGATCAGATTTATAGGTAACACCAACAGAATCAGATCAGATGAATATAGGTAACCAATACGATCAGATCAAGATGAATATATAACCAATACAGAATCAGATCAGATGAATATAAGTAACCAATACAGAATCAGATCAAATGAATAAGTAACCAATACAGATCAGATCAGATGAATATAAGTAACCAATACAGAATCAGATCAGATGAATATAAGTAACCAATACAGAATCAGATCAGATGAATATAAGTAACCAATACAGAATCAGATCAGAAGGTGTTATCATTATGTCACTTTATAACCCCAATAAATAACTGAATATCATCTCTTACTTGTCTGGAAAATCTCGTTCTCCCCGGACCTCCAAAGCTCATTGGTCGCCAGAGAAAAAATAGTCACCGGATTCTTCCCTTCCACCTGTCTCATGACAGGGTCCTGGCCAACTCTGCCCAATAACGTAACCCTATTCAGGGCTGAAACAAAGCAAGGAATAGGCATCAAAGCAATGGAAGCTTTATATATCCTTAAATTACCAAGAGAAATATACAGCCTTATCAATCAAATGTAACAAACACCAACATTGCTATTCCCATTGGATTAAAAAACTATTATCCCAGTGCAGTAATTTGGGGCTTGGCCACACTACGGGATTTGCATGTGAGAATAGCGGAGATTTAGTAGGATTTGATTTTGGCTTCTTTTTATATACAGAAATTTTGCAATCAAGGTCGAATACGTTCAGACAGGATTTATCTTGGTTCTTGATTTTGGGTTTATTTCTAACAAATGAACTGATTTCTAAATATCATGTAACATTATAAATTGCACATTAGAAGGAGTCATTCAGACAACGTTATAAGCCCCACGAGTTACAATCCACTGTCACAGTTTTTTTAAATTTAAAACTAACCCTATTCTAACTGATATTACAAATGCTTTTCACATACACTATGGACTATGGCAGAATTTCTTTATTAGGTCGAAATAAACACTTACATCTTTCCAAGATCATGTTCGGAGGTTCTGTAGATTTACATCTTACAAACTGACGCAGCGCCTAGAAAATGAGAGAAGTCCGGTGAATACTGGTTTGGATATCCACATAAAGCACTGGCACAGATACCGCAATATGGAATATACAATCAGGGTTAAAGGGCATCTTTAATGGAATTTTTTTTTTTTTTTTTATTGCTCATTTCTGGAAATTATACTTCTTCCCAACTATCACTGTATCATGTATTTGTTGATCAGTCCCCTATTTCTTCAGATATCCAGTCTGAAAAATCTTACATTTCAGCAGTCAATCAAATGTCTTATTACCATAAACTCTTCTGCTGTGTGCAGTTTTGCTGTAACTGGAATGGGAACAGTTGGTGTGTGTGAAATGCATGGTGGGAAATTCTATGTCCCTGTGCTGCCTATGCTTGCCTTATCAGAAATTCGTGTCAGATGGATGGAGGAGATGATTTAAAGAGGGAGAGAGACACTTAAAGGATAACTGTATTGTCTCAATGCATTTTTTTTAAATTGCTTTAAAAAGAGAAAAGGTAATGCAGCCCTCCCCATACATTTTATTCCTGATTTTGAGCCTCTCTCTGCCTGTGAAGGGTGCGTAACAATTCTGTCTGCCTCTGTGTGCAGCTCTCTGAGCTGTGTATCTGTACATTACACTGTTGTTGCGTCACTGAAGTGGACTCTGTGTCTGTGTAGTTGAAGTCGGGCATCATCTGAGTTACTGAATTGGGGAATCACACTCTGCAAGTGAAGTGCAGGCTTTTAATTGGTCCAACTGGACTTCACGGGCGTCGGCCCTTTTATAGGGCGTCACCGTTAAGTGGATGCATTCAGGGGTGTGGCTGTGAGGTGAGCACATACATACATACATTCAATCTTTTTCTTTATATCGTAGATATGAATGATCCTACCTCTCTCTCCCTGGTACTTTTCATTTCTAAAAATAACATTTTACAGTATAGTTGTCCTTGATTTTGTATGGTGCTACAGAATCTACGCAGAGCTGTATAAGAAAATACAAAAATACATATGGCAGCCAGCGGCAATGTACCAATAGGACAATCAATACGATTACACTATTTCCTTGGGGTTCTGGAAGATTTGTGGGATTAAGTAGAATATCAAGGACAAGTGCGATATTTGTGGCAGGAGTTAGGCAGTAAATATTGCCCCTTAGATGAACAGAGCTCATGGAAGTTAACTTTACCAACCTGAAAAACAGGCCGATGGTACATCTCTCCTTCTGTCCTTCAAAGTCTTCAAAACTGTGTAGTAATAATACCTAGAAAAGGGATTAAATACTTTTACTGTCGATATAAAATGCCCGTCCACCCACAAAATGATATTTTAAATCCTGAGATTCTCCCAAAACCCGAAGATCGTTATACGTACACTGCCCAGAACTGCACATGTAGGCAGTTATTATATGCGGAACATGTGGGGTTTCTAGGGGGCAGAGATACTGGGGGTATAGCCAGGCATGCACAACTGTAAAAATTATAAGGATATTAGTTCGATAGGGGCTAATCACCCCCAATGTAATTATAAGGATAGTACGTTATATAGAGATTAATGCACCCCCAAACTGTGTAATGATAAGGTATTAGTGATATAGTTGGATAATGCACCCCCAACTGTAAATTATATGGATATTAGTTATATAGTGGATAATGCACCCCCTTCTGGAACATTTAAGGATATTAGTATATAGGGATTAATGCCACACAACTGTTAAATTATAGGATATTAGTTATATAGGGATAATGCAGCCCAACTGTAAATTATAAGGGCTATTAGTTATATAGTGGATAATGCCCCCAACTGTTAAATATATGGATATTAGTATTAGTGGATTAATAATGCACCCCCAACTGTTAAATTCTAAGGATTATTTAGTTATATAGAGATTAATGCCCCCCAACTGTTCGCCCAAATGTATAAGGAATTAGTTATAATATAGTGGATAAGTGCCACCCCCCAAATGTCAATTATAAGGTATTAGTATATTAGTGGATAATGGCACCCCCCCAACTGTAAAATTAGGATTAGTTAAAGTGAGAGTAATGAACCCCCACAACTGTAAATTATAAGGATATTAGTTATATAGTGTGATAAGGCCCCCCCAAACTGTAATTAAAGGATATTATTATATAGTGGATAATTGCACCCCCAACTGGTAAATTATAAGGATTATTAGTTATAGAGTAGATCATGCACCCCCAACTGTAAATTTAAGGATTTATTTAGTTATATAGTGGAGATGCACCCCCCAACCAACTGTAAATTATTAAGGATATTAGTTTTATATAGTATGATAATGCACCCCAACTTAAATTATAAGGATTATTTAGTATTTCGTGGGATAATGCACCCCCAACTTAAAATTATAAGGTATATTAGGTAGATAGTGGAAATGCACCCCCAACTGGTAAAAATTTAAGGCGATTAGTTATTAGAGTGGATTAATGCACCCCCAAACTGTAAAAATTATAAGGATATTAGTTATATAGTACGATAAAGGCACCCCCAACGGTAAATTATAAGGATATTAAGTATTATAGTGGATAATGCACCCCCAACTGTCAATTATTACGGATAGTAGGTTATCAGGGGATAATGCACCCCCAACTGTAATTTATAAAGGATATTAGTTATATAGTCGAAGGCACCCCCCCAACTGTAAATATAAGGAAGTAGTTATATAGTGGATAATTTGCACCCCACTGTAAATTATAAGGATATTAGTTATATAGTAAGATTAATGCACCCCCAACTGTAAATTATAAGGAATAGGTTATATAGTGGAATAATGCACCCCCAAACTGTAAATTATAAAGGATATTAGTTAATGTGGATAATGCACCCCCAACTGGTAAATTGTGTATAAGGATGTTAGTTATTAGTAGATAATGCACCCCCAACTGTAAATTATAAGGATATTAGTATATCGGCGGAGAATGCACCCCCAACGTAAATTATAAGGATATTGTATGAAGTGGATATGCACCCCCAACTGTAACTTATAAGGATAGAGTAGATAGTGGATAATGCACCCCAACTGTAAATTATAAGGAGATATTAGTTAATAGTGGATTAATGCACCCCCAACGTAAATTATAAGGATTTAGTTATATAGTGGATAATGCACCCCCAACTGTAATTATAAGGATATTAGTTATATCGTGGATAAGCACCCCCAACTTAATTATCTGGATATTAGTATATAGTTGGATAATTTGCCACCCCCTCGGTACATTCTAAGGAATATAGTTATATAGTGGAAGATGCAACACTAACGTAAATTATAAGGATATTAGTATATGTGGATAATTGCACCCCCAAACTGTAAAATAAGGGAATATAGTTATATAGTGGATAATGCACCCCAACTGTAAAATTATATGCGATATGAGTATATTAGGGCGAATGACCCCAACTGTAAATATAAGGATATTTAGTTATATAGTGGAATAAGGCACCCCAACTGTAAAATTATATGGATATCGTTATTCTAGTGGATAAGGCACCCCTTCTGTACATTATAAGGATTATTATATAGTGGATTAATTGCACCCAACTGTAAAATTATAAGGTATTAGTTATATAGTGGATAACTGCACCCCCAACTTTAAATTATATGGATATTAGTTATTATAGTAGATAATGCCACCCCCAACTGAAATTATATGGATATTAGTTGAGATAGTGGAGAATGCACACCAATGTAATTATAGGATATTAGGATATAGTGGATTAATGCCACCCCAACTGTTAAATTATATGGTATTAGTATATAGTGGATAATGCACCCCCCCCCCCCCCAACTGTAAATTATATGGATATTAGTTATATAGGGTATAATGCAACCCCCTTCTGTACATTAGAAGGATATTAGTATATAGTGAATAATGCACCCAACTGTAAAATTATAAGGGATTTAGTTATAGGAGTGGCTTAATGACCCCTTCTGTACATTAAAAGGATATAGTTATTAGCGTGGATAATGCAACCCATTCTGTACATTAAAAGGATATTCGTTATATAGTGGATAATGCACCCCAACTGGTTAAATCATCTAAGGATATTGTTATATAGTGGATAATGCACCCCCCCCCCCCCCAACTGTAAAATTATAGGATATTAGTTATATAGTGGAATATAAGCACCCCAACTGTAAATTATAAGGATATTAGTTAATATAGTGGATAATCGCACCGCCCAACTGTAAATTTAAGGATATTCGTTATATAGTGATAAGCACCCCCTTCTGTACATTAAAAGGATTTAGTTATATAGGGGATATTTTTAATGCCACCCCCACGGTACATTATAAGGATATAGTTATATATGGATAATGCACCCCTTCTGTACAATAAAAGGATATTACGTTAATAGTGGATAATAACCCCAAACTGTCAATATAAGGATATTAGTAATAGTGGATAATGCACCCCCCAACTGTACATTATAAGATATTAGTTATATAGTGGATAATGCACCTAACTGTTTTGTAAATTATAAGGGATTAGTTATATAGTGGATATGCACACCCCAACTGTAAATTATAAGGGATGATTAGTTATATAGTGGAAAGCACCCCCTTCTGTACATTAACAGGATATTAGTTATTAAGTGGAGATACACCCCAAACTGTAAATTTATAAGGATATAGTTATATAGTGGATAATGCACCCCCTTCGTAAATCTATGGGATATGATTTATATGTGGATACTGCACCCCCAACTGTAAATTATATGGATATTTATTATAGTGGATCATGCCACAGGCCGGGTACACCCCTTTTTATACAGGGCATGAACTCTTCGGGGATTATAATATCCTGATAATTAGAGAAGGCGTACATTATACCCTTATAAACCACCTCTTTACGGCTTTAAAAGTGCTGCAGTTTGCAGCCATCACTCTCTCTCATACGATACACCATCCAATCTGGAAGGAGGGGGGAGAGGAACCCCCCCAAAAGGGTAGAGATACAATATATGCTTCTTTTCCGGCTCATCCACCCCTCCTCCACGCGAGTGGCGGTTTGGTCCAGAAAGGGAGAGACGATCTAGATAGATGTTCTGATGGTCTATGCTGATGTTCCTTCATTGCTTACCCAGTCTCAACATTTCGCTCCCGAAGGAGAAGGACACAACGGACCGAGGGAGGTGAGTAATATGGAATAGCGGGGCCATAGACTTGGGGACGGAGAGAAAAATATATCATTGCGGGATTGACTTCCGTGTTTAAAAATAGGTGTTGCTATAAGTAGTAGCGCGCCTTTTATAAGGTTATTTTTTTATTCTGGGTCCCATTGGGATCCATGGGAAAGGGTGGGTTATAAGAATAATAATATCCAAAAAAAAACGGTATCCAGTTATATAATACTATCCAATGTTATCAGTTGGATCTTAATAATATCCAATGTTATTCCAGTGATATAATAATATCCAATGTTATAGTTGTGGGGGGAGGAGGGGAGGGGGGGGGCGGGGGGGAGGGGGGGGGGAGGTAGTGGCGATGGGGGGATTGGCGGGGGCGGATTAGGGGGGGTGGGGCGAGTGGGGAGAGGTGAGGAAATAGTAGCGTAATAAGGAGGTAGAGGGAGGGGGTGTTGGATGGTAGGTGTATGGTATAGTGAAGGAGTGTGGTTATGAGGGTGTGGAGATGTGTGGGGGTGTGGGGGGGGGAGGGTGTGGTTAGGGAGAGACAAAGTCCTCGCCGTTGCACCCCAATATTTTTTTTTTTCATTATTTTTTTTTTTTTATTTTTTTTTTTTTTATTTTTTATTTGTGTTTTTTTTTTTTATTATTTTTTTATTTTTTTAGAGCCGTCTCAGGCGTCCGCGACACAGATCTTTTGTTTGTCAAGCTTTTTTTGATATTTTTTATTTTTGTTTTTTATTTTATTTTTTTTATTTTTGTATTTTTTTATATAATAATCTAAATAAATAAAAAATAAATCCAAGTTTGTTATCTAGTTATATAATAATATCTAATGTTATCCAGTTATATAAAAAAATAATCCAACGTTTATCCAGTTAATAATAATCTATCCAAGGTTATCCAGATATAATAATATAACCAATGTTTCCAGTTAATAATAATATATCCATGTTATCCAGTTATATAATATAATCCAAAATGTTATCAGTTATATAATTAATATCCATGTATCTTAGTTAATATAATCATATCTAAGGTTATCCAGTTATATATAATATCTCTAATGGTATACAGTTATATAATAATATCTCCAATTTAATACAGTTAATAATAATATCCAATGTATCTATATAAATAATATCTAATGTTATCAGTTATATAATATATCTAATGTTATCCCAGTTATATATAATATAGCCAAGTTATCCAGTATATAAATTATCCAATGTTAATTAGTTATATAATAATATCCAAGTTATCTGTTGTATAATAATATTTTTTATTTATGGTTTTATCCAGGGTATGTATAATAATATATCCAATGGTATTGGATATATTATATAAACTGGAGAACATTGGATATATTATTATATAACTGGATGTTATCTAGTTATATAAAATATATCCAATGATCCAGTTATATAAAATATCCAGGTGATCCAGTTATATACTAATATATCCAATGTTATCCAGTATATACTACTATACAATGGGATCCAGTATATATAATATCCAAGTTATCCAGTTATATAATATATCCAATGTTATCCATTATATAATAATATCAATGTTATCATAGATAATACTAAGTCCAATATATATCCAATGTTTATCCAGTTATATAATAATATTCAATTCAACGTTATCCAGGTTATAAAAAAATATCCAAGTATCCAGTTATATAATAATATCCATGTATCAGTATTAAAAAATATCCAACTTATCCATATATAATAATATATCCAGTTATCAGTTATATAATCATATATTCCATTTTCTAGTTATATACATATATGCATGTTATCCAGCTATTATAAAAAATATCCAAATGTTATCCAGTATATATATATTCCAAGTTATCCAGTATATATAACTATCAACGTTATCCAGTTTAATAATAATATATCCCGTATCTCAGTTTATAATAAATATCCGAATGTATTCCAGTTAATAATAAATATCCAATGTTCTAGTTATATAATAATATCTAATGTTATCCAGTATAACATATAATATATATCAATGTTATCAGTTATAGAATATAGTCAAGTATCCAGTTATATAATAATATCCAATGTTATCCAGTATATAATATAGCCCAATGTTATCTAGTTATATAATAATATCTATGTTATCCAAGTTTATAAATTATCCAATGTTATCCAGTGATATTATATATCCCAAATGTATCTAGTTATATAATATATAATCCAATGTTATCAGTATATAATAATATATCCAATGTTATCCAGTATATAAAATATCCAATGTTATCCAGTTAATAATAATATCCAATGGTTATCTAGTATATATAATATATCAATGTTATCTAGTTATATATAATATTTCACGCTTTCCCTCTGATCCCTTTGTCTTCTTGAACAAAATGGAGAAGAGACAGTAAAAATAGTGCTTAGTGCAGGTCATGTCCCCCTAGAAAACCCACATACATGCCTGGCTATACCCCAGTATCTCTGCCCCTAGCAACCCCACATACATGCCTGGCTATACCCCCAGTACTCTGCCCCCTAGAAACCCCACATACATGCCGGGCTATCCCCCCAGATCTATGCCCCCATAGAAGAAACCCCACATACATCCGAATACCCCCAGTATCTCTGCCCATAGAAACCCAAATACGAGATACTGGGGGTATAGCCAGGCATGTATGTGGGGTTTCTAGGGGGCAGAGATACTGGGGGTATAGCCAGGCATGTATGTGGGGTTTCTAGGGGGACATGACCTGCACTAAGCACTATTTTTACCTCTTCTCCATTTTGTTCAAGAAGACAAAGGGATCAGAGGGAAAGTTTTCGTGAAATATTATTATAAACGAGATAACATGGATATATTATATATATGATAACATTGGATATATATCTGGATAATTTATTATATACTGGATAACATTGGATTATATTATACTACTGATAACATTGGATATATATTATATAATAGAACATGGAATAAATCTGGATAACATTGGTAATTTATAACTGGAACATGATTTTATATAACTAGATAAATGGGATATAATGGATATGGAATTATATAACTGGATACTACTATTGTGATAATATATATATTATATGTAACTGGATAACATTAGATATTATTATAAACTAGAAACATTGGATATTATTATATAAACTCGGATATATCTAATACTGGATACGTTATATTATTATAACCTGGATAACGTTGCATAGTTAATATTATATATAACTGGATAATGAAATATTAATATGGATAATTTGATATTATAGCTGGAATACATTAAGAGTATTATTTTAACTAGATAACATTGTATATTATTATATAACTGGATAACTGGTATATTTTATATACTGGATAAGTTGAAGATATTTTATATACTGATTACGATGGTTTTATAAAATGACTCGGTATTCTTTATAACGTGGATAACTTGCAATATTATTATACTAAGCTGAGAGACGTATTGTGGACGCGCAATTTCAATGGACATATGCCTGGATAGCTTCAAGACTTATTATATAACTAGATAAATTGGATATATTATTATATAACTGATGTGGGGTTTCTAGGGGGCAGAGATACTGGGGGTATAGCCAGGCATGTATGTGGGGTTTCTAGGGGGGAATGACCTGCCACTAAGCCTATTTTTACTTTCTCCATTTTGTTCAAGAAGCACAAAAGGGATCAGAGGGAAGTTCGGAAATATTATTATAAACGAGATAACATGGTGATATATTATATACTTAACATTGGATTATACTTAACTGGATACATGTATTTTATATACTGGATAACATTGGATTATATTATAACTGGATAACATTGGATTATATATTATATAATAAACTGTTATTGGATAACATTGGTAATTTATAACTGACATAGAATATATATAACTAGAAACATGGGTTATTATATACTGGATAATGAATTATTATATAACTGATATTACATATGTCTAACTGAAACATTATATATATTATATGAACTGGATACATTAGATATTATTATAAACTAGAAACATTGGATATTTATTATAACTAAACTCGGATATTTATAATAATGGAGTTATATTATATAACTGGATAACGTTGCATAGTTAATATTATATAACTGGATAAGAATATTATTATATCTGGATATAGTTTGATATTTTTAAAGCCGGATCACATTAGAGATATTATTTAACTAGATAACATTGCTATTATTATTATATAACTGGATAACTTGGATATATTATATATACTGGATAACGTTGAAGATATTTTTATAACTGGATTACGATGTATTTATAGACAGGATCACTTGCTATGTCCTTTATAACGGATAACATTCATATTATTATACTAAGCTGAGAGACGTATTGTGGACGCGCAATTTCAATGGACATATGCCTGGATAGCTTCAAGACTTATTATATAACTAGATAAATTGGATATATTATTATATAACTGGAGATACTGGGGGTATAGCCAGGCATGTATGTGGGGTTTCTAGGGGGACATGACCTGCACTAAGCACTATTTTTACTGTTCTCCATTTTGTTCAAGAAGCACAAAGGGATCAGAGGGAAACGTTGAATATTATTATATAACTAGATAACATTGGATATATTATTATATAACTGGATAACATTGGATATTATTATATAACTGGATTCCAAACATAAATGGGTTAATCAGAATGGGCAATGCATCAAGTGTTTCCCAACAGTGAATCAGTCATTGCTGTTCCCCCTCCAGCGCCTTGCAGTTACAAACAGGGTCTCCCTTTTTTTGTGGCTCCTAATTCAGTTCGTTGGGTCATAGTGGTTAATGATGCGATTATCACCGGAGCTTCACAACTAATCGGCATATTGGTCAAGATTCGGTCATTTGCCGATACCCGATCTGAGTCTCAGACTCAATGCCCAGCACAGAGGGAAATGTCTGAGGGGCCAACTCAGTTAGGAGCCAGACATAAGCTCTATCAGCCCGAGAAAATAAGTCACTTGGGAAAAAGTGGGTTTAATCAGGAGGGGAAGGGTTAACCGGCCCTCCGTTGGAGTCGTATTTCACCGTATGGTCCAGTTCTCTTACTTTGGTGGTTTCATTCTGCCCCGAATTCTGACGGGAACCTGGAAAAACGTTAAATAAAAGAAATATCATCGATTATCCCAGGGATTTAACTCGATACGTGCCTTCCCTTAACTGCTGGTTCCTTACAGTATCCAACGGGAGATCGATTTTGATTGGCCGTTGCATTGACTCATTGTAACCTTTCTGGAATGTAGGACGTTTGAGTGGTTCTTACGGTCCCGATACGTACCTGTGATTGTAATGTGTTATCAGTGCTGCTGTCATTCGCACATGCTGTATCCTTTTTCCTGTGATGGGTAAATCCTCTAAAATCGCCGCTCGGTGCCTGGAAATCGCATCGTAAACCTCCAAGGGGTCCTGGGTATCAATGGTCATGCTGAGCTGAGTGTGTAGATCCTCAGGTGTCCTCGAAGATCAGGGGAGCTTTCTGGAACGCACTAGAAGAAACCAGGGGGTGGTTACCAGGATCCGCAAAACCTAACAAACGCAAAGGGGATTTGCCAGCAGATCTCAACACCTCAGGAACTTTACCGATAGAAGCTTGCGTACAACTCTGGTGCTGAAGCTGGCTGGGTTCGCGAATTGTTTTTACCGGACGAGGAATAAAAAATCAAGTTCTGCGTAAAACTTCCAAAAACGAGGGCAAAGCAAGGACGACCATTGCGAGGAGGAAACAAAAGGGTAGGAAGGGGTTAAAATAATGTTAATGAGCCCAACACCGGTTGAGGACTGTCAGTAAAGAAAGGAAATGAAAAAGTTGTTTGAAATTTGCGAGTCCTCGTAAACGACTCATTGTATGAAACTACAAGTTCCAGAATTCCCAGGGCCAGTAAGAAAAACCTGACTGGTCCTGTCAAAATAGTAAAAGGGTGAAATCTGGCAGAGGTCGGGGGTGATAAAGGATCCTATGTGCATTAGTAATTTGGGGTCTTTGGCCCACTACATAAGAAGGTGCCTGTTTGGGTGCTTGCTGCTTTGCAGAACGTGTGACCTTGCCGGTGACCATAGCCTGAAGAACGCGTGCAGTTGCGAAAGCAGAAGTCCTAGGAAAAGGAGAAGTAAAGGTCATAAAAAGGTTCCAATGTCCTTGACACTTCTGTGATTCTGTGTTTGCCTGTAAAAAATCTAACCACATGCAGCATTGTGTTATGTGTGAAAATGTTGCTTGCATGACTTTAATCCAGTAAGTACGTTTGCTCAGGTTCAGTCCCTCTGCCAGACTATCCGACTCTCTGTGGGGCAAGCATGCTCAGTTAATCCCTATTAGGCAGTATTTGGGGAGGGAATTTCCCACCATGCAGTTCACGTACTAACGGTCACAATTCCAGTTACAGCAAAACTAACTATACATTAAAGAAATTTCATTAAGAAATAAACTCCAGTGTACATATCTTAAGTGCCACAATGTTTTTCTGGGCTGTGTGTCAGGTTCCGGGCACAAGCCCACAAACATTGCCATTAAGTGTAAGTAAGTGGGAGTCTCTTGTCAGTATGGATGGTGTAAAACCAATAGAAAAGTGCGATCTAGGACCTCACCATTGGTCGTCTCTAGAACTTCCACCTTTTTCCTAATTCGCTATTTTCAGAGGGAACATTCAACCCTACGGAGAGGAAAACACAATATAATGGGATACTGGACGTTTATATAATTATTACCGACCCCTGACCAGACCACCTTGTTCTCATACGTATTACTTACGGGACAGGCCGATTGCACGCCCCAAGCCACAGATTAAAGTGACTTTAGCTGCACTTTAATAACATTATTTTTAGAGCAGTTAATGAATCTAATACGATCACCGAGCAGTTCATCGATCCCCAGCAATCAAATGTCAGAGCTTTTAAATTATGCGCAGGGACCTGGACCTGGAGAGCTTTCCACCCAGCCATTGTAGGGGTTAATAGGGGTCGGGGAGGGACTGGCATTGCCCCCAGTTTGAATGTTAACCTACGGAAAGATCCCACTTACCTCTTCTCTGACTGTCCATATATTCCTTCTTTTCCTGCGACTTTCTGGGGCAGAGATTCTAGAAAAACCAAAAAGGAGAAATGATCCAATCGATACCAGCAGGAAACAGACCTCCCTGCTCAATACAAAACCAGTAATCTGACTGTGACAAAGATAAAATGATCTTTCTAAACTTGAACAGGACGGAGGGGGGTCCGATTTAAGGATAAACTACCTGTAAAAATTACTTTTTAAAAAGGCAGTTGGGGAGTGTCATCAAATTTGGTTACATATATGCCAGGTTAGAGTCCTGGAACTTTCACTGTATTCAAGATAGGCTGAGCATTGATAAAGCCTGGCAAAAGCAGTTTTCTTATGATGTGCTCCTCCAGAGACGATATTGGGAGTAAGACTAACCAACTCTTCTGTCCCAGGCACTTTTTATTTGAAATTTTTTTTTTTAAACACTTTATAACGCAGTTCTCTATTAAAGGAATACATTTCTACCTAACGTGTCCTTTTGGTGAATAATAAAAACCCTTTCTCACCTGTTCTAATCTTCTGCGTATTTCTTAGAGCCTTTTCTTCTGCTTTAGTAAGGGGCAGTTGGTGGGGGATGGGGTAACCCTCAGCTACCAGGGTTTTCTCTTCCTACCGTCAACATCAGCGGACCGGTGCCTCTGTAGTTTCTGGAGGACATTACCGTACAGTAAATATTCGGCCGAGGTTACATCCCATTAACGTCCACAGTATCGTTTATAAAACATTCTATGTAAGGAAACACACAGGGTGATGTACAGGAGAGAACCTACTGTTATATAACATGCTCTGTGCTTAATGGGTGTAAGAAAACTGTAGAGTTCTCACTACCCACTTATGGCCTGGGGCTAACCAATAGGACGACACGCTATGGAAAGAGACTTTCCCATTGGATAGACACAGACTAAAGTGTGGGTGGAGCCTGGAATGTACAGTTGGCGTTAAAGCTTTGCGTGTGTTTTAGACTGGATTTTCTGTGCGAGCCGCGGAACATAGCGACTCTACACGTGAACAGACATTTAATGAGCGGGGTGTCTCTTCTCTCTCTCGGACATTGTCCGTTCCCGGGAAGATCTGTGACAGTCGACACACACGATTAATAGACGTATCTGTGAACCTTTACTGCTGGTAATAGCCTTACATGTGGAGCAGTCAGCAGGGGGAGTTGGAAAGTGCGGATGGATGCGAGCGGTCATCTTGCCTCCCGGTTGAGACTGGACGGGGCTGGGGGGAGCGATAGATCTGGTGGGACTCTGACCGCTTCCGAATCGCTGCCATGGTCTGCCTGGGAGGAGTAGGAGGACATCTGCAGAGAGTCTGCTTGGGAGGCTGGGAACACCAAAAGGAAGGATGTGACTTTAAATCATAGTGATGGGAACATGCAGGTCTTTATTTGCATTACAGGGTAGAGTAAGAGGGATCCCATGATTCACTGCAAATACCTACAATATATTTGTTATTTTAAATACAGATGGGAGCTGCCATATTGCTTCCTTAAGACAAGTACAGCATGAGGTATACTGCAGTATATATAAATGGAATATAAGCGTAAACAGACAAATCTAAAGTTCTGAATTCCCTGGCCTACACCGACACTTTATTATTAACATTTACCAGAGTCCTTCCCTGATCCCAGTCCCCACATCCTGGTCCTAATCCCAGTCCCATTGCCTATTGGCCCGTTGGCAGTTTCAGGTCTCAACTCTTAGGACAAAGATTCAGGAACTGATTACCTCGTGGGGCTCTAACTGATTTGGGGCAGAATAACTGGGTTATGATCTTAACCTGCAAAACCACAAACAGAGCAAACAGATCAGGAACAAGCGTCTATATTACGCTATACACAGCCTTGGGCTATATTAACGCAATCAACAAGGTTGCTGGGAATTGAAGGTCAAGAAATCGGATGACGGGAGTTTTGGCACTTTACAATTAAAAAACAGAAATTGCTGTGATTTAACAATGTAACACTTACCTTTCTGTACAGAGATACAGCATTATACACTTTCTATTTTCTCCCAGTGGCAAAGTCGGTGGTGCACACCCCCTCACCTGTTTTTACGGTCGGACATGCCCGTTCGCTCATCCATAGAGAGCAGCTCTCCCTTTATGCTAAGAGGGGGTGGGGTGAGAATGTTGTTTGGTCTGTTTATTTAGCGTTTTCCCTGTCTTTATAATGTTACTGTATCTCTGTAATAAATCACGCAACATTCCCCTTAAATAAAAAAGATATTTCTATTAAATTTCCGGTTTGTATTTCACCAGGAAATAAAAAGTGCACAAAAGGTGAAAAGTTTCCAGCGTTTTCCAGTCGTGCGAGTTTTCTCACGTGTTCGGATTTTCACATAGATCTGCAAGTTGACATTTTAGTACCCGGTCCATTAAACCATGTTTACAGAGCATATTAACTCTTTCTCCTGCTAGGACAGTCCATTCCTTTTTAGCGTTTTAATATTTCAATGCTTTGCTGATGGAGTGCCATGGCTGGTAACAAATCAAATATTTTTTTTTAAATAACATATTGCACCTTTTTGTCAGTTTGGATTATTACCTGTTCAGCCAGACTTTCTGGTACGACGCCTGCCTCGGTGGAGGATGAGGACAACATGGGTGCCCAGGCTAACAGGAGGGGGTGAGGCAAGGCGTCTCTTCAATTGGAACCTCCATCTTATTTAGTGGTGGTGGCAAGTAAGGTCGCCGTTCAGAACCAATCGTCCATGGTCAGATTCGGCACACGAGGAAAGATACAGGTTAAGTTTCATCTATAATGGACAAATGCTCAAGTCTTTTTTTATGCCAACAGAGGGCACTGTGTGTTTTATTCTCCACCAGAGGGGCACTGTGTTTTATTCTGCCACCAGAGGGCACTGTGTGTGTGTTTTATTTGGCCACCAAAGGGCACTGTGTATGTTTATGACACACCAGAGGACACTTTGTTTATTCTGCCACAGAGGGCACTGTGTATGGTTTTATCTTCTATCGTAGGGCACTGTGTGTTTTATTCTGCCAATTAGAAAGGCACTGTGTTTTGTTCTGTCACCAGAGGGCACGGCTGTGTGTTTTATCTGCCACCACGTGGGGCACTGTGCGTGTTTTCATCTTGCACCAGTGGGACTGGAATGTTTTTTCTGCCACCAGAGGACACTGTGTATGTTTAATCTTCTACCGTAGGGCACTGTGAATGTTTATTCAGCCACAAGAGGGCACTGTGTTGTTTTAATCTGCCACCAGAGGGCACTGTGTATGTTTTAATCTGCCACCAGTGGCACTGTATATGTTTAATCTGCCACCAGAGGGCACTGTGTATATTTTAATGCACGATGGCAACTGTAATGTTTATCGCCACCATAGGGCACTGTGTATGGTTTAATCTGCCACCAGATGGCGCACTGTATATGTTTTAATCTGCCACCAGGGGGCACTGTGTTATATTTTAAATCTGCCACCATAGGGCACTGTGTATATTTTAATATGCCACCATAGGGCACTGTGTATCTGTGATCGCCCCCTCCTCTCAGCATTGGCACTAATTACATAAAGAAGGAATAACAGTTACAAGGCCTGTCTCTAATGTATTGTAAAACTAGATACAATTTGCATACATGTCAAAGGTGCCTTTAAATAGAAACCAGATGTAGTATAAACTACAATTTCCGTCATCCTTACAAGCAAAATGCTTTGCAGTGAACAGGACTCTGGGAATTGTAGTTTAGGGCAATCTAATTGGTTCAATTTAAAGTTTTACAATGTCTGTAATGACAGGACATTAACCCACACCTCACAATAACGTTGTGTTATAAAGTGGACTCCTAAACAAAAATCAAATGTGTGAAATCAGTGGCAGCCTTAAGACATCTTGAAATCTATTTGCAACTCCAACGGAAGGGGGTTGGCACAGACTTTAAGGCAAAGCAAAGCATTTTATATCTGTAAAAACATTTTACTGGAGGGACTAAATCTTCCGGGAGCCACTGCAGAGATGAGGTTTTAATTAAAAAGCAGTTGCTTTACAGGAGGATAAAATAAATATTGTACAGGTAAATGCCCCCCCAAGGTTAAATGTTCAATAATGGAACCACCGGGAAAAAAGGGACAGAGCTCAGTCTGCAGGGCTAGTGAAGGGTATATCACTAGAGCGTCTGACTAACTGGAACAGAATCTACACATTGGCTGCTCTTCCTTTCTGTAAATATTGACCTTAACCCCCTCTTGTCCTGGCAGTGAGTAGGACAACTTATAACATTATAATTAATATGGCGACGTAATCAGAATTTGGACGGGCTAACTACGTGATGTCGGGACAGAGGTTCTAAACCTTTAAGCTAAAGGTAAAACAATCTTTTCCCTTAAGAACGACGGCAGTCAGTTTCCCTTAAGCTGCAGAAGGAAGAAACAACATTGTAACACTGTAGTCAGATTTCCTGGGAATCAGCCCAAAGCCTTGGTCACAGGTTAAAGTGAGGCACACAAAATAAGAAAATAATCACCGCACATACAATATTCAATCAGAGGGAACATTGCTCTGGTCTTGTGGTGTCTCTATCCCCCTATCCAATAGCTGGTTACAGGGACAGGACATAGGCACAAAAGTTATAGGGCCCTCAATATAAAGATTTAACTAGTAAAAGGGATAATGAAATGTTGCTGTTGAACTACACACCCAACTTGTTCAGGTTTAAGGTGCGAGGGTTTAAGCGTGATTGGCTGTGCGATTTCAAAAGCAGCCAACGTTCAATTCAATCCTGGAGTCAAATTCGCTATTCAGCCATTTGTTGGACGACCGCGTGCTGATGTTTTATTTGGCTTCTTTCGCTTGTCAATAGGTTTCCCAGGATATGAAATTTCACCTGCGAGGACGAGTAAGAACATCACTCCATTCTCTATAGAACGTATCCAGTCTGCAGGATGAAATCCAGGAGCTACAGGCTCTGGTAATCGGCACGTTCCTGTCCTATTAATCTAAGATTAACAATACAGATCACAGACAGCTAGACACGGATTCATTTCGCCCAGCGCTGCTGGACTCTTGGACTGCACCCAGAACAGCCAGAATCGGCACAAAATCAGGTCGTTCTGATCCAGTCCCCAGGCACAGGGCGAAAAAGACAATGATTACCAGTTTGACATTGTCAGATTACACCACAAAATGATGGTCCGACTCTGGCTGCCCAGTCTATGTCCAAATCTAGGAACCATACTCAGGCGGAGAGATTACCCAGACTGCCCAAGGCATAGAAACGCAATCCATAAAAACATCATGCATGATAATGGCCAAGGCTGCCCATCCAAGAGAGGATTTGTACAGTATCTCAGCCCAATAAGAAAGTCGTTTTTGATTGGCTAAATGCGATTTTTATAATTTTCCAAATGGCAGCAATCTGATTGGTTAACGGGTGTTTTTAAAGACTATTGGCTGCATTCTATACCTTAACAGTAAGATTTCTACCATGTATTTATGGGGGGGGAGACAAAGGGCGGAGCAGAATCGAATGAAAAAAAGTAAAAATGAAGTTTTTCCATCATTACCCATCACTGTAATTGTCATCTGTGGTCCGTGAGTGAAGGGCGACTGGGCGAGAGTCCCCACACAGTGAGTAACTGTGCTCACCTTGATCATGGCGGTGGAGAATTCAGATTCAATCCACTTCCATTAACTGTACTTCTCGTCAGGAAGGGTCACCCATCAACTGCCCCAGGACGTCCAGCAGGGCGAGTCATCCAGGAGCTCAGAGACGGCTGCAAAACCAATAGCAAACAATGAGAAAACCTCCAATAAAATAATAAAGTCAAACGCACTTTCTTTAACCATAGCGGACGGTTTGTATTAATACAGATCTATACCACAGAGAAGGGAGCTGCCATACTGCTATATCCCTTTAGAATCTGAAAATAAAATATAAACGCTGGGATGTTTACTCATCACAGTCAGTATCTCTAGATCTGGTTAAACTATAACTCTCGCACCAAGATTTTAAACGAAACTTTCGATATTTGACGTTAAACTCAATAGGAATCCCCTATGACAAAAACTGCTAAAAGAGGACAATATAACCCCAGAAGAGTCTCGGTTAGCGTAATGTAGGTGTGGATCAGGGAGTGCAAATAACGGTTACAATTACACATGGATCCAGCTGTGTCAGACCCTACATCCAGGGACAGTTGTAACAGGAGTATTCCCCTCTATAAATTCAATGTAAACAGGAGTATTCCCCCTCTATAAATACAATGTTACACAACTGCCCCCCACAGTGACCTCTATATATTGTTTATTCTGCTACAGATGCAGTGACACTCTGTGGCCCCTAGGGGCATGTTCCCACTAGTGGAAATTGTAGTGTGCGCAGTATAAATTTAGTCTGTGCGCATACAAAGGACCATTGTTTAGGTTCCACGTATATATATTATCATTATTTTATGAGTAGATTTTCGTTTAGAAATCTGAGCGGGATCTGCCATATCGCTTGCATTCACCAATACATTTTTTTTATAAAAACCCAGCTCCCCTAGTGGGTACAGATGCAGATGAGTTTGCAGCCTGGGGAACCTGGTAGTGATCGTTTCCATAAAATCTGGATGGGACCACACTTTGAAATCCCTGATCTAGATTGGCGATCGAGTGGATAATTGTCAGCGACGCTTATCTAGAGTGTATAGCTAATACACAAGAAAATATAATGGCACAGAAATCCTGCCCCCTTCTCTAGTAGTGATCACAGACATGTCTGTATGATTCCACTGGGGAGAGAGAGGGATCTGGGGGGAGAAAAAACTTTAAATCCTCTTTAAAGGCATGTCCACACTAAAAGAAAAAACTGTCACACTATCTGTACCTGCTCCAAATTGTAACACTCTAATTCAGGATTATTAGATTATATTTCACTAGATGTTCCAAGGATATTTTGTCCCCATTGGAAGAGTACAGAAGCTGGCTGCCTCTTTCTATTCTGTCAATCAGGCTGTGACTGCTGACATCACAACCAATGATTGACTGCTGTTTCACCTGCTGACCCGCCTCGCACATGTTCAAGCTTATAAAAAGCTCATTGAGCACAGCAGAACCGTTGCCAGAATAGAAGGAAGTCTATGTAATAACTGGTATAAAAACAGCAATGGGGTGCGGCAGATAACTGACCACAGTTTTTTATTTTAAGGTTGGACATGCCCTTTATCTTTCTATTAATGCGTCAGTCCTGGAACATCTCTGCTATGTACCATTAACCATGTCAGGGACGAGAGGGTTAAACGTTGAAATGTACAAAACACAATGAGGAATCAGCACAGTTAGGCGGGTAGGGCCCAGACACCCACAGATTGAAACGTCATCATTTTCTGTGATCCGAATTTTTACATCACACTATTTCCAAAGGAAACGGTCAGGAGACCTTAAGGAAACGGGGCCCCTGTATGAAATATTCACAGACATCACCCCTTCCCCCAACTCTCCGCACTAAAATAAAAAAAAAGACATTAAAGTTCATTATTTTAGCATTTTTATTAAAAAAACAACAAAACAAACAATCAGTGTGGCATCTCCCTGAGTGAACCAGAGAGAGGAACTAACGAGCAGTAGAGGCTGGAGAGCGGAGAACGTGGTACAAGGGAGAGAAAATGTGTTCACAAGATGTATGTCGTTACCCTGGCGCTGCCACCAGATTCCCAGTTAAACTGGAACAGACCGCGACCATGTGTACGATTGATACCCGATGTCATCGGGGGACTAAAGAAATCAGGTTATTTACATCTGCTAGTCCATCAGTGGGGTTTAACTAAAACAGTACGTGACCCCCTGGTCACGAGAGATATAAAATCCCCCATCACGCGATCCCAATAGAAAGGACACTAACACTTGTGATGGACATGACTTCCTGCTGTGATATCAACAAGAGTGCAAACTGCAAAAGTTCTTCCCCATAACAACTCCTGTGTTTTGCCGTAAACCTGTCCCAGCGCCTTTAAACAAATATTTTATGTTATTTACTACGACCTGGCAAGAGTAAAACGTGTGCGAAAGGAGCAAATAATCAATTGTGAATCTATCTATATTATTATTATGGTGTTGTAACCAGAAACTTGGATTCATCCATATGTTTTATCTTTGGACCCTGCAGAACGGCAAAATGGCTAGTCTAAGGGCTACGTCCAGCCCTAAAATGGGAAAACTTACATACATGAAATCACACCCCAAAACCTAAACGGTATAGTTGAAATGCGAAGGTGTAAGTCTAACCTGAAATCTGCACCAATGTTGTTTCCCTGTTTCTGCTTCCTGGTTCTTCAGTTATAAAACTGTCAGTTTGTTTTTGACATTGACATCACAGCCAATGACTGAATGTTAATCCCTGTTGCCTCTTCTGAGCATGCCCAGGCTCAGTACAGGCTCAGTACAGGTTTCTAAATCTGCTCAGTTCCATGAGGCAATCCAGAAGCATAGCAGACATACAGTAATGAATTAATAGGACAAAACTATGATCATCAACATATTAAAAGAGGCCCATTCTATCTAAAAGTGTTTCTTATGAGGGTGGAGGATGTCCCCTTATAAACAAAAAACGGTCACTTTTCATTGTACGCTATTTTTAGGCACTTTATTACATGCATTTCTGCCAGTATTGTCCCCATTCTGGCAGAGGTTGCACGCCTCCTCTTCCTTCTCATAGGGCTTTTTATAAGCTTGAGCATGTGCAGCAGGAGGAAGCAGGTAATCATCAGTCAATCATGGCTGTTGATATCAGTTGTCATAGCCTTGATTGACCTGTATGGGAGGGGGGAGCCAGCTTACTCTGCCAGTAAGGGACAATAATTATCATTATAACTATGGTTAGTTAATACAGGTACATAAATGCAAATATATCAGTTTAGGGAGTTGGGGGCAGGTAACAACAAGTCACAGCTTTTGTTTTAAGGGTGGACCATGCCCTTTAATGCTCCATCATCATCTAAAAACTGGCTAACAGGCCTATTATATAATACATTACAGGACAACACCCTAGTAAACCTCATTGCTATCAGCCAGTGTGGCACTTAAACTGTGCCAAAAAAAACCTGGACCAAGATATGTCAAGGCAAAGACAGAGTGTTTCGTTTATGTTCTCTGGAAACATTTGTGGTTGACCCCTGCACGGTTCTATGATGACAATAAAGCACGATAATTCTATTGTGTACACGTATTAAAGGGGCAACTTGAGTTAAAACAATCTCCTCTTGGTTAACTGGAAACATCATAAATTGTTCATCTTTATTTCCAAGTATAAGGAGGAATAACAGTACGTGTGTACACACATATGACAATAAACATGAACAATCAGATACTGAACCCCACTGGATATGATCAGAACTTGTATTTGTGGCCTTTAGACATTGTGTTGAGCTACCCAATAGATGGTACACAGCTGTTACCCAAGTGGCGCTACATAAAACTATAACATATACTGTATAATCTGTATTGTTATAATGTACAGCGTGTGTACCCAAGTGGCGCTACATAAACAATATACATACATACTGTATAATCTGTATTGTTATAATGTACAGAGCTGTGTACCCAGTGGCGCTATATAAATAAACATTATAATACATACTGTATAATCGTATTTGTATAATGTACAGCGCTGTTCCCAAGTGGCGCTATATAAATAAACATATACATACATACTGTATAATCTGTATTGTTATAATGTACAGCGCGTGTGATACCAAGTGGCGCTAATAAATAAACATATACATACATACTGTATAATCTGTATTGTTATAATGCACGCGCTGTGTCCCCAAGTGGCGCATATAAATAAACATTATACATACATACTGTTATAATCTGTATTGTTATAATACAGCGCTGTGTACCCAAGTGGCGCTATATAAATAAACATATACATACATACTGTATTAATCTGTTTGTAAATGTACAGCGCTGTGTACCCAAGTGGCGCTATATAAATAAACATATACATACATACGTATAATCTGTATTGTTATAATGACAGCGCTGTGTCCCAAGTGGCGCTCTATAAATAAAACATATACATACATACTGTATAATCTGTATTGTTAAATGTACGGCGCGTGTACCCAAGTGGCGCTATATAAATAAAACATAACATTACATCTGTATAATCTGTATTGTTATAATGTACACGCTGTGTACCCAAGTGGCGCTATATAAATAAAAATATACATACATACTGTATAACTTGTATGTTATAATGTACAGCGCTGTGTACCAAGTGGCGCTATATAAATAAACATATACATACATACTGTATAATCTGTATTGTTATAATGTACAGCGCTGTGTACTCAAGTGGCGCTATATAAATAAAACATATACATACATACTGTATAATCTTATTGTTTAATGTACGCGCTGCGTCCCCAGTGGCGCTATATAAAACATATACATACATACTGTATAATCGTATTGTTATAATGTACAGCGCTGTGTCCCAAGTGGCGCTATATAAATAAACATATACATACATACTGTATAATCTGTATGTTATAATGTACAGCGCTGTGTACCAAGTGGCTCTATATAAATAAACATATACATACATACTGTATAATCTGTATTGTTATAATGTACAGCGCTGTGTCCAAGTGGCTCTATATAAATAAAACATATATACATACTGTATAATCTGTATTGTTATAATGTACAGCGCGTGTACCAAGTGCGCTAATAAATAAACATATACATACATACTGTATAATCTGTATGTTATAATGTACAGTGTGTGTATCCAGTGGCGCTATATAAATAAACATATACGTCAACTGTATAATTGTATTGTTATATGTACAGCGCTGTGTCCCAAGTGGCGCTATATAAATAACATACACATACATACTGTATAATCTGTATTGTTATAATGTACAGCGCTGTGACCCAAGTGGCGCTATATAAATAACATATACAATACATAACTGTATAACTGTATTGTTTAATGTTACAGCGCTGTGTCCCCAAGTGGCGCTATATAAATAAATATACATACATACTGTATAATCTGTAGTGTATAATGACAGCGCTGTGTACCCAAGTGTCGCTATATAAATAAACATATACATACTACTGTATAATCTGTATTGTTATAAGTACAGCGCTGTGTACCCAAGTGGCGCTATATAAATAACATATACATACATACTGTATATCTGTATTGTTATAATGTACAGCGCTGGTCCCCAAGTGCGCTATATAAATAAACAATACATACATACTGTATAATCTGTATTGTTATAATGTACAGCGCTGTGTACCAAGTGGCGCTATATAAACATATACATACATACTGTATAATCTGTATTGTTATAATGTACAGGCTGTGTCCCCAAGTGGCGCTATATAAATAAACATATACATACATACTGTATAATCTGTAATGTTATAATGTACAGCGGTGGTACCCAAGTGGCGCTATATAAATAAACATATACATACATACTGTTAATCTGTATTGTTATATGTACAGCGTGTGTCCCCAAGTGGCGCTATATAATAAACATATACATACTACTGTATATCTGTATTGTTATAATGTACAGCGCTGCGTACCAAGTGGCGCTATATAAATAAACATATACATACATACTGTAATCTGATTGTATAATGTACAGCGGTGTCCCAATGGCGCATATATATAAACATATACACATACTGTATAATCTGTATTGTTATAATGTACAGCGCTGTGTACCCAAGTGGCGCTATTAAAATAAACATTACATACATACTGTATAATCTGTATTGTTATATTGTACAGCGCGTCCCCAAGGTGGCGCTATAAATAAACATATACATACATACTGTATAATCTGTATTGTTATAAATGTACAGCGCTGCGTCCCCAAGTGGCGCTATATAAATAAACATATACATACATACTGTATAATCTGTATTGTATAATGTACAGCGCTGTGTCCCAAGTGGCGCTATATAAATAAACATATACATACATACTGTATAATCTGTATTGTTTATAATGTACAGGCGCCTGTTCCAAGTGGTGCTATATAAATAAACATACTACATACTGTATAATCTGATTTTATAATGTACAGGTGTGTACCCAAGTGGCGCTTATATAATAAAATATACATACATACTGTATAATCTGTATTGTTATAATGTACAGCGCTGTTGTCCCCAAGTGGCGCTATTAAATAAACATTACATACATACTGTATAATCTGTATTGTTATAATGTACAGCGCTGGTCCCAAGTGGCGTTATAAATAAACATATACTACATACTATAATCTGTATTGTTATAATGTACAGCGCTGGGTCCCCAAGTGGCGACTATAATAACATATTACATACATACTGTATAATCTGTATTGTTATAATGTACAGCGCTGTCGTCCCCAAGTGGCGCTTATAAATAAACATATACATACATACTGTATAAATCTGTTTTGTTATAATGTACAGCGCGTGTCCCCAAGTGGCGCTATATAAAATAAACATATAATACATACTGTATAATCTGTATTGTTTAATGTACAGCGCTGTGTACCCAAGTGGCACTATATAAAACATATACATACATACTGTATAATCTGTATTGTTATAATGTACAGCGCTGTGTCCCCAAGTGGCGCTATATAAAAACATATACATACATACTGTATAATCTGTATTGTTATAATGTACAGCGCTGTGTCCCAAAGTGGCGCTATTAATATAAACCTATACATACATACTGTATAATCTGTATTTATAATGTACAGCGCTGTGTCCCCACGTGGCACTATATAAATAAACATATACATACATACTGTTAAATCTGTATGTATAATGTACAGCGCTGTGTACCCAAGTTGCGATATATAAACATATACATACATACTGTATAATCTGTAGTTGATAATGTACAGCGCTGTGTACCCAAGTGGCGCTATATAAACATATACATACATACTGTATAATCGTATTGTTATAGTACAGCGCTGGTTCCCCAAGTGGCGCTATATAAACATATACATAACTACTGTATAATTGATTGTATAATGTACAGCGCTGCGTCCCCAAGTGGCGCATATAAATAAACATATACATACATACTGTATAATCTGTTATTGTTATAATGTACAGCGCTGTGTACCCAGTGGCGCTATATAAACATTATACATATACTGGTATAACTGTATTGTATAATGTACAGCGCTGCGTCCCCAAGTGGCGTATATAAACATATAAATACATACTGTATAATCTGTATTGTTATAATGTACAGCTCTGCGTCCCCAAGTGGCGCTTATAAATAAACATATACATACATACTGTATAAATCTGTATTGTTATAATGTACAGCGCTGTGTACCCAAGTGGCGCTATATAAATAAAACATATACTACATACTGTATAATCTGTATTGTTATAATGACAGCGCTGTGTCCCCAGGTGGCGCTTATAAATAAACAATATATACATACTGTATAATCTGTATTGTTATAATGTACAGCGCTGTGTTCCCAAGTGGCGCTATATAAATAAACATATACATACATACTGTATAATCTGTATTGTTATAATGTACAGCGTGGTCCCCAAGTGGGCTATATAAATAAACATATACATACGTACTGTATAATCTGTATTGTTATAATGTACAGCGCTGTGTATCCAAGTGGCGCTATATAATAAACATTACATACGTATGTTAATCTGTATTGTTATAATGTACAGCTGTGTTACCAAGTGGCGCTATATAAATAAAATATTACATACTGTATAATCTGTATTGTTATAATGTACAGCGCTGTGTACCAGTGGCGCTATATAAATAAACCATATAATACAACTGTATAATCTGTATTGTTATAAGTACAGCGCGTGTTACCCAAGTGGCGCTATATAAATAAACATTACATACAATACATACTGTATAATCTGTATTGTTATAATGTACAGCGCGTGTACCCAAGTGGCGCTATATAAATAAACATAACATACATACATACTGTATAATCTGTATGTTATAATGTACAGCGCTTGCGTACCAGTGGGGCTATATAATAAACATATACATACATACTCTATGTATTGTTATTAATGTACAGCGCGTGTACCCAAGTGGGCTATATAAATAACATATTACATACATACTGTATAATCTGTATTGTTATAATGTACAGCGCTTGTGTCCAAGTGCGCTATATAAATAAACATATAACATACATACTGTATAATCTGTATTGTATTAAGTACACGCTGTGTACCCAAATGGCGCTATATAAAATAAAATATACATACATACGGTATAATCTGTATTGTTATATGTACAGCGCTTGCGTCCCAAGTGGCGCAATATAAACATATACATACATACTACTGTATAATGTATTGTTATTAATGTACAGCGACTGTTCCCAAGACCCCAGAAGCGCTTTATAAATAAACATATACATACATACGTATAATCTGTATTGTTATATGTACAGCGCTGTGTACCCAAGTGGCGCTAATATATATAAAACATATACATACATACTGTATAATCGTATTGTTATAATGTACAGCGCTGTGTCCCCAAGAGTGCTATATAAATAAACTATATACTACATATGTATAATCTGTATTGTTATAATGTACAGCGCTGTGTCCCAAGGCGCTTTATAAATAAAAAATATACATACATACTGTATAATCTGTATTGTTATAAGTGACAGCGCTGCGTCCCCAAGTGGCGCTATATAAAACATATACATACATTACTGTATAATCTGTATGTTATAATGTACAGCGCTGTCCCAAGTGGCGCTATATAAATAAATATTACTACATACTGTATAATCTGTATTGTTATAATGTCAGCGCTGTGTACCCAAGTGGCGCTATATAAATAAACATATACATACATACTGTATAATCTGTATTGTTATAATGTGCAGCGCTGTGCCCCAAGTGGCGTATATAATAAACATATACATACATACTGTATAATTGTATTGTTATAATGTACAGCGCTGTGTATCCAAGTGGCGCTATATAATAAACATATACATACATACTGTTAATCTGTATTGTTATAATGTACAGCGCTGTGTCCCAAGTGGCGCTATATAAATAAACATATACATACATACTGTGATAATCTGTATTGTTATAATGACAGCGGCTGGTACCCAAGTGGCGCTATATAAATAAACATATACATACATACTGTATAATCGTATTGTTAAATGTACAGCGCTGTGTACCCAAGTGGCGCTATATAAACATATACATACATACTGTATAATCTGTATTGTTATAATGTACAGCGCTGTATCAAGTGGCGCTATATAAATAAACATTATATACATACTGTATAATCTGTATTGTTATAATGTACAGCGCTGTGTCCCCAAGTGGCGCTATATAAAACATATACATACATACTGTATATCTGTATTGTTATAATGTACAGCGCTGTGTACCCAAGTGGCGCTATATAATAAACATATACATACATACTGTATAATGTATGTTATAATGTACAGCGCTGTGTACCCAAGTGGCGCTAAATAAACATATACATACATACTGTATAATCTGTATTGTTATAATGTACAGCGCTGCGTACCCCAAGGGCGTACCAAGTGGCGCTATATAAATAAACATATACATACATACTGTATAATCTGTATTGTTATAATGTACAGCGCTGTGTCCCCAAGTGGCGCTATATAAACATATACATACATACAATAAACGGGTAATCAAAAATTTGATTTTGACCTTAACTGTCCTTTAATATATCACTTCCCTGGGTCCCTTTTCCCTTAAATCACATGAATGGAATGGGTCTGTTTTTTTCTCTGCGGTCATACAGACAAACACGTGGATTCGGTCAATAGCTTCTACATTCGCTCCATAATTTGAATTTCTGAAATTGTTTATTGGACGATTTCCTTGGCCAATCAGACAATAGCTGAAGGTCTGTCCAGGACTGGGGGGGGGGGAGGCCTCAGGGATAATCAGATATTTACTGTGTCTGAGTGAAACAAGTCCAAACACCATTCAGCTGCAATCCGAGCCCCGGGTGTTACATAACAGGAGATAAAGATTCCCTTTCACCCTTATAGGACACGGGATACTTAGTCTCTATTGGATTATTTATAACAATTCCAGAAACAAAGTAACAATTTCACATACACCTGTCCTATAATGTACAGTGGATACAGTCCAATGGGAATAGACTTTATAGGTTTCATTTCTTTATTATGAGAATGCATGTGGGCATGATGTCAGTAAGAGAGTAACACGCGTGTGATTGACACCTGTGACTACAGATACATAAATGGGGCAGACATAAGAAATAACTCTAGTTTAAGGAGAGCGAAAGGTTCTAACAGAAACATTTGGTTAAAATCTTGTCTCCTATCTAAAGATTTAACAATAATAATGTGATTTAGCGTGAAGTTATCCTTTAGAAGTACAAGGCACTTTAGTGTAGAATCCTATTAAAGGGCATGACCACCCTTATAATAAATAACTGATGAGTGGTCAGTTATCTGCCTGCAAATTGGATCATACATTTGGAAAATGTCTCCTTCCTTTGCTTAATGAGCTTTTTAGAAGCTTGAGCATGTGCAGATGAGGCTTTAATTGAAACAGCAGTCCTTTATTGGTTGTGATGTCAGCAGAGCCAGCTTACTCCATAATGGAGACAATAATTATATATCTCATTAGTAATGCAGTTAATTAAGGGCTGAATATATCAGCTGGAGTTGGGGGCAGGTTACTGATAAGTGTTTTTGTTTTAAGGGTAAACATGCCCTTTATTGTATTGTATTGTAAAAAGAACCTTTATTGTATTAAAAAAATATATTATTATTAAACATAAATATATATCATGGTAAACTCCAATCAATGTGTCACCTTAGATTAATGCAACTTCTCCAAAAGTCATAAACTATTTAATTGGAGACAAGAACAGTTATAAAGGGGAAGTTAAAGTTCTGCAAATGATATCATCTTAACCAACTGCCTGCCCCGTATCTATTACATCTACAGGGGCGGTTTTCCTGCAGCTAAAACTCATCAGAGATAACAACAAAATCTAAAAGGTTTTAATATTCAGCCTTGTCAATACAGATCCTCAAAACTTTCACAGACGGTGCCACACGGGCCATTAATTCTCCAGATGTTGCATTTTAGTAGAACAGTTCTAGCCACGAGCAGTAAAGTTTGATGTGGCTTCCATCCAAATGATAGCCATATAAGTAGTTCAGTCTCCTGTTGGGTCATTGCCCGGGCATCTGGATGTGTCACAAAATATTATGTGGCTTTGTTTATTGCTGACAATGTGTCCTAATTTCCAAATTAGGACCATACGGTGACATTAAATTTGTGGCATTCAAATGTACCAAGATAACATTGTACACCCCATTATAGAAGTCGGCACTGGTTTTACGATGCACAGCAAAGATAAGAAAGTATTCCATCAAAATAACAGACTCCAAGTAGAAATAAAGGAAGACTGTAAAGGTATGGGAATACACGGACAGATGTTCTTCCAATCAGATTTCCAATCGACAGCAATAATCGGATATCTGATCGAAATAACCTTGAGTCGCAGGTTTTATCTTGAAATCTGCGTAAAGATGGGGACTTGAAGTTGGTGGAAAATGTTATGCCTGGCATAAATCGATCGATATTACTGATCGGCCAATCGGAAAACCAGAAAATAGTTGTCAATATTTTGAGCAATCCGATCGAATTGACCAAATCCGCTTAAAATATAGATCCGTGTATGAGGGGTTTAAGAGGAATAAAGGGTCCCAAGTGCAGGATATTACATTTAGGTTCAAAAACATTTCTATAAAATATAAACCAGTTAGTATCCCTTTAAGGGAATTGGGGATCATGGGATACAGGCAGCAGCTTGAATGAATTATCATTGCCATACATAAATCTGTCTCTTATCATTTGTACTGTGCCTGACCTTAGTATCAAAGGGTAACAACCCAACTATCTGGCCCTGGACCCCATTACACTAAAGCCTCGTACACACGTTGGATAATTTCCGTACGATGCAGCTGATGAACGTTTAACGACATTATCGTCAATCCTCCTAATTGAAACGACATCTGTACACACAGCGACAATAGTCACCACGATAGTCGTTAGATATAGACGTTCGTACGTAACTTTTGTATCAATGCGCAATTGCGAAAAGCAGAGCATGTGCCTTTTATATATTTTTCTGTAGAACGATAGCAATAATCTGCCGACTATGTACAAATGTACGATAATCGGCAGAACAAATCCGCCAGGCTGATCGTCGCAAAAAGCCGACAACAGTTGACGGTCGTTGATGCTATATTTTCGTGCGAATATCATGCAAATGTTCGTTCATCGGCTGCATCGTACGACAATTATCCAACGTTTGTACAAGGCTAAAGGCAATTGGGAGATTTTAAAGTCCATGAAATCTGGAGGTTCAGTAGGTTTAAATGGGGCTGTGTGGGGAAGATATTGTCTGACAATATCTGACCAGATGTCAGTTTAGGCTTCCGTGGATTTAATCAGGATCCTATCAAATGTTTCCCAGCGCCTTCAATTGAATTACTAGCAAATCAGAAACGGGTATTGGCCCCTCAACTTCAAATGGGGGCCCCTAGACCGAAACAAATGTCCCTTTATCGATATCTACTATTCATTTGCAAGGTATTTTTTTTATTCTCTTCCTATTGTTATTTATCAGTCTGAGACAGATTGGGACTGGTGCCAAATTGACGCCCATTTTCTCAGCAGCCAATGAGATGTCATCCAACTACAGTACCCCAGTAAGGAGCTAACATTTGACTGGTGGATGATAAAATAACCCCATTGGTTGATTATTATCATAATTGCACAGGGTTTTTTATAATGACAATAATAAAGGACCCCCTGCCATTGTTCCAATGCACATAATAATTTAGCTGGGCCCTAAGGGGCCAATACAAAACGTGTTTGGAAACAAAACATAGATAATGTCACTAGAAATCCCTGGACACACATCCCCTCTAGCAAGTTGGACCAGTCTGGGCTTATTATGCGACACTCCCTAAAAAGTCACATTCTCGCCCAGGCGACACTATAGAATGTGCGGTATCCCCATTAATGACTGCTACAAAGGTCAAGTTATTAAAAAGATCATTTAGTCCAGGTGAGGAAATCCAGCTTGCCTTGGGCTAACACAAAGGATTCTGGGTAACATATAACACATCATTGTGGGTAGATACAAAGGTTCTTTGCCTTAAATGGTCCTAGATTTATAAAAAGGTTCTTTGCCCTAACAGATTCTGAATACATAGCCCTATTACGGGAGCTGCCATATCACTTGTTCTGGTAATGTATAATTAAAAAACAAAAAAGCTTGACTTAACCATACAATTGCGTTCAAATAGTTTCTCAGTAACGAGTCTTTCCAGACAGAGAAATCTGAACCAAAATAGTTGATATTTTTCCAGATCCCTGCTCTGTATTAACGCCTGGTTCGCCATAGCGGTAATAGGGGGAAAAAAGCAGACAAAAAGGAGTTAACCGGCATCGGCACCTAGAGTATTTGCCAAAACTGATTTAGTTCACGGTGACCACAATCCACGTATCAGAGTCCAAGACAGAGCTGGCGTCTCGCCCTGGCACGTTTTTGCCAAGAAATTCATTAGAATTTTGCCTTCAGCAAAAAATTATCAAAAAACAAACAATTCTATTTTCCCTTTGGTCCAAGAGATTAGTCCTAGAGAATGTTCATTCTGCTGCATTCCATCTCCCAGAATCCTCTGCCAGCTGTACTGCATTAACTGAATAGGTGTTGATTGATGGTGGTTTCTGGTTGAAGCGGTGCACATCACCAGGAATCCTGGAACTTTCTGATCCCTAAACTAAACCTATTTCACTAAACTGCACCAGCAAAGATACAAAGGTCCTAATTTATGAAATTTAAAGGGCAAGTAGAACCCTATAACGTACTTTCCCTGACACAGCCAAATTGTGCAATAAGATTTTGTTTGTGACTTTAGTTTGCCCTTTAAACTGCTCCGCTGAGTGAGAACTGAAGGATGATGGAAAATCTCCAATGAGATCTATATTTGGAGAGACCATAGAGGTGTCTTGGTGAGTGGCAGTTTGTATTGAACATTTGGGGAATTTAGACATCACAGGGCCATAAAATGTGAGTTTATATTGCAGAGAGAAGTTCAGACACAGCAAATTCCTATGGGAGGGAGAGAAGCACATTCCACTGAGACCAACACACCTTCTATTATTCAGCAGTAAGCCAGCCTGGGGCAGTTACCTGAATATCTCTGCACAGCAGATTATTAATTAGATAGTCAACAGGTATCATTATCCTCCAATATAATGGGACAGTAAAATAACGGGCTTACAAAAGCTGATTAGGAACTCTCTCTCTCTCTCTCTCTCTCTCTCTCTCTCTATATATATATATATATAAGAGCTTAGCTATGTCATCAGTTACAATACATTTATAATACATAAGTGTGGTATTTTGTAATGGGAGCTGCAGTGGTATATATCCTTATAAAAATCACTCAGCTATGTCACTAAGTGACTTATTTCTTATATTTTTATATCCCACTGCTCCTCCCATTCCAGTGTCCAGGTCTGAACAATGACTCAGCGTTTTTTGCCTTGTTTAACTTCATTAATGAAACCATCTGGAGCTGCTTCCTGTCACTTCATAACCAATGTCTCTCTCCTCCTCCACAAAGATCTGTTTAACCCCATAGATGCTGGGCTGGGATGTTCCTTTCTACTGGGTTTAAGTTACAGAAGGTAGCTTGGGGGGTTTAAATTAAGGTGGGAATAGGGACAAGGCTAGAATTTAGAATGTGAACAGGGTGACGGAATCAGATACTTATGTATTATAAGAAATAATGCACCCCTTTACATTATAATATAAGGATATTATGCCATCTTGGAGTTCCCTGTCCTCTATAAAAGCACTCGGTAATAATCAGTGTTTAGCTATGTCATCAGTTATAATCAGTGTTTATGTCATTGTTATAATCAGTGTTTAGCTATGTCATCGGTTATAATCCTGTTCAGCTATGTCATCAGTTGTAATCAGTGTTTAGCTATGTTATTAGTTATAATCAGTGTTTAGCTATGTCATCAGTTATAATCAGTGTTTAGCTATGTCATCAGTTATAATCAGTGTTTAGCTATGTCATCAGTTATAATCAGTGTTTGCTATGTCATCATTTATAATCATTGTTTAGCTATGCTCAGTTATATCAGTTTAGCTATGCCATCAGTTATAATCAGTGTTTAGCTATGTCATCAGTTTATAATCAGTGTTTAGCTATGTCATCAGTTTAATCAGTGTTTATCTGTCATCAGTTATAATCAGTGTTTAGCTATGTCATACGTTATAATCAGTGTTTAGCTTTGTCAACGTTATATCATGTTTAGCTATGTCTCATTTATAATTATTGTTAGCTATGTCATCAGTTTATATCATCAGTCGTTTAGCTATGTCATCAGTTTATATAAGCTTTTAGCTATGTCATCAGTTATAATCAGTGTTTAGCTATGTCATCAGTTACAATCATGTTTAGCTATGTCATCAGTTACAATCAGTGTTTAGCTATGTCATCAGTTACAATCAGTGTTTAGCTATGTCATCAGTTACAATAAGTGTTTAGCTATGTTATCAGTTACAATCAGTGTTTAGCTATGTCATCAGTTACAATCAGTTTTTTAGCTAGGTCACAGTTATAATCATTGTTTAGCTTATGTCATCAGTTATAATCAGTGTTTAGCTATGTCTCAGTTATAATCAGTGTTTAGCTATGTCATCGATTATAATCATGTTTAGCTATGTCATCAGTATAATCAGTGTTTATCTTATGGTCATCAGTTATAATCAGTGTTTAGCTATGTCATCAGTTATAATCAGTGTTTAGCTGTCATCAGTTATAATCAGTGTTTAGCTATGTCATCAGTTATAATCAGCGTTTAGCTATGTCATCAGTTATAATCAGTGTTTAGCTATGTCATGAGTTATAATCAGTGTTTAGCTATGTCATCAGTTATAATCAGTGTTACTAACTAAGAGCATTACAGACAGGGTTAAATAATAGTGATCTCCCAGAATGCTCTGTCATAACCCTCATTGTCATGTAACAAGATTCAGAGACTTCCAGTACAATACATTCCTTCTTCCTTGCTGGATTGCATGGTCTGCAGCCCTGACTGAGCTCCCCCAGATACACACTGATAATTATCCCTATACTTTCCTACCTATAATTTACAATTTAATAACTGGCTGACTGACAAAATAGGAGATGGCAAAGGAACAATAAACAGAGCACAAACATTACATACATCAACTATGCATCTGGAGGAAACATTAGCATTTCCCCACACAAAAACAAACTAAATGCTAAATGCTGGGAGTTGCAGTACTAGGGCATAGAGGTAAATTTAAGTAAATTAATCATGTATCGTCTGGGGGAGGGTGACAGCTAACACAAGCAATATGGCAACTCCAAGGTTTAGTTACAAATATATACTGTTGTATATAATCCTGTTCAAGTCCAAATACTCTCAAACTGCATTATAAAGGATATATGGCAGCTCCCACAATGAACTGACAATAATGTACAGAGACATCATACTCATACTGTACTGTCTAAAGCAGCTCCCACCCATATGTATAAATATACAGAGAAGGAATGTTCTGTACATACAATAAGCTATACCCTCATACTGTACTGTCTAATGGAAACAATATGGCAGCTCCCACCCATATGTATAAATATGCACAGAAGGAATGTTCTGTACACACAATAAGCTATACCCTCATACTGTACTGTCTAAGGGAAACAATATGGCAGCTCTCACCCATATGTATAAATATACAGAGAAGGAATGTTCTGTACACACAATAAGCTATACCCTCATACTGTACTGTCTAAGGGAAACAATATGGCAGCTCCCACCCATATGTATAAATATAAATATAGAGAAGAATGTTCTGACATCACATAAGCTATACCCTCATACTGTACTGTCTAAGGGAAACACTATGGCAGCTCCCAACCATATGTATAATATATAATTACAGGAAGGAATGTTCTGTCATACAATAACTTATACCCTCATACTTGGTACGTTCTAATAGGGAAACAATATGGCAGCTCCCACCCATATGTATAAATATAAATATACAGAGAAGGAATGTTCTGTACATACAATAAGCTATACCCTCATACTGTACTGTCTAAGGGAAACACTATGGCAGCTCCCAACCATATGTATAAATATAAATATACAGAGAAGGAATGTTCTGTCATACAATAACTTATACCCTCATACTGTACTGTCTAAGGGAAACAATATGGCAGCTCCCACCCATATGTATAAATATACATAGAAGGAATGTTCTGTACACACAATAAGCTATACCCTCATACTGTACTGTCTAAAGGAAACAATATGGCAGCTCCCACCCATATGTATAAATATACAGAGAAGGAATGTTCTGTACACACAATAAGCTATACCCTCATACTGTACTGTCTAAGGGAAACAATATGGCAGCTCCCACCCATATGTATAAATATACAGAGAGGAATGTTCTGTACACACAATAAGCTAACCCTCATACTGTACTGTCTAAGGGAAACAATATGGCAGCTCCCACCCATATGTATAAATATACAGAGAAGGAATGATGTTCTGTACCACAATAAGCATCCCCTCATACTGTACTGTCTGGGAAACAATATGGCAGCTCCCACCCATATGTATAAATATACAGAGAAGGAATGTTCTGTACACACAATAATCTATACCCTCATACTGTGCTGTCTATCTCATACATGTGTATAGTATGTCATATTGTATTGGGAAAGTGTGACCGGACTAAGTAATTTGAATCCATAAGGGGGAGGGGTGATAATGATTGACAGGAAAGTGAAGCTATTTTCTTTCTATCATTGACTAATTAGTGAAATGTCAGTGTAGCTGGGGACAGATTAATACAAGTCTCTCTGTATTCCCAGGTATACCAAGTAGCAACAATGTTACCCAATCAGTAACCAATCAGATGCCTGCTTTCACACAAGACCAAAACCAGGGATCTGCTGATTGGCTGCAAACTTTATAAGCAAACTCCCACCCGATTCAATAAAGTTTTATAACCTGTCCCCAACAGCCCTAAAAACAGAAAGTAAAGTTATTATTTCACCCAAACTGTCCCTCTGCTAATAAGGCTACGGAAACACTACAATGCGGTGGGTCTGCGCTGCGATTTGCTCAGGGTTGCATTATCGGAGCGCATGTGATTCGCATAAAAATGTTGCATGCAATCTGAAAACGGACTAGAGCATGTAACGTGGCCAACCACACTGTGTTAGCCCGGCATGCGTTTCTCGTGCAAAACACGATTGTAAGTGCGTGAGAAACGCACAAACACAATTGCGAGCGTTAGCACATGCGATTGTGTGCACGATTCTTGTGCGTTTTGCCCATGCAATTTTGCCGTTTTCCGTTATGGGAATGCATGCGTTAACGCACCAAAAATGTTGAACGCATGCGTTACCAAAATGGAAACGTATGTGCATCGGAAATCGCAGGAATTTTTGCGTTCCCGCGATTTCCATTTTTAGAAAAATCGCATGCACAATCGCAAAAAGCGTTTTTAAAAAAATTAAACTTTTGTTATTTTGCTATAAAGCGGAGCCATCTGGGAAACTGCCTTTGCATCTGTGTTTAGCTTGGCCTATGTGTATCCCATCCTCCCACCAGACTGGCAAGACCCAGAGGATCTGGGATGGTTTACAGAAAGACCTAAGCAGATGTCTCCAGTAAACTTAGTAATCACAGCTTAGGGAAGTCAACTTCAGTCCAAGTAAAGATTAACTATATAAGTTCCATTCTGTGTTATTTCATCGGGGCTCTAGGGGATTTCTGGGTGATGTAGTTCTAGGGGAAACCCAGGGACGGTGTATTTCGTTATTTACGGTACTTGCTACTTTTTGATTGGGTGACTATAATAGGACCCAGCAGTAAGTGTGTTAATCTGGATAGTTCTAGATGTTGCAGAACTTCACCAACCAGCACTATAGGGAGTCTGTCTGTCTGTCTGGATCCCGGGCTCTCCTATTACCCTCTGTAACGTCATCAAGGCAGCTATTGTCCGCAAACAGCAGTGCCTGTGTCTACCCTAGTATGATGGGGGGGTTGGCATAGCTGGGCACACATAGGGCGGAGTGGGCAACATTATAAGGACAAAGGGGAGCATTGAATGAAAGAAGAAAAAATGAAACAGTGGAGATTGTGTGTTTAAAGGCGCAGTCCAGATGTGAGATGTCATTGTGTGTTAGGAGGAGAGTCCAGGGCCTTGCAGCACATCTGGAAGAGACGTCTGAACCAAAGCCAATGCACAAAAAAAAAAAAAAGCCCCTTTGTTTTATTTTCCTCCAGAGAACCAACAAGGTCCAGACAGAAAAAAAAATAATAAAAACCACTGAGAGTGAATTAAACAGCCCCCAATCGCCCTGATTACCCAGCACCGTGTGATGTTAAAGGGAAAGCGAAACCTTTGTGCAAATGAAATTTAAACACACACAAAATCAATAAGAGTGTTTGTTCTTGTGGAAGGGGGTCTTTATTCCAGTTGAAAGACCCCACATTGTATAGAGATGGTGGGAATCGGTATTTACTGTCAAGGTGACACATCTGAGACATTACAATGCACGTTTATTTGCACACTTGATTGTTTTAGTGCCTTTCTATTTGCACGACTGGCCTTCGGGAGGGTGAGACAGACAAACCCTATATAATCTGTATATGAGTGGTCTCCACCTAGGATAAGACCCCCATGGGTCATAGAGGTCGTGTGTGAACACAGCAGGTATCTCTTTTGGTTGGAGTAAAACACAAATGAAATGACTTGATGTCATAAAGATGTTTTAGCATCACCCCACACGCAGACCCCCACAAACCACTCCACACACACACACCAAACTGCCCTTTTTACAATATTTTTAAGCTGTGAAAGAGCAAAACCAGGATCTCCAGACACTGGCCTCTCTAGATAATGAGTGAGATCACAGTCTGAAGGTTGGTTGATGATTCTTACTCATCGATGACCTTATGGGTTTAGGAAATATCAACCCCCCCTTTGATAGGAGTGATTTGCCCCTTGGTCCAAGAGCAGGGTCCATGCTGTGCAGATATGGACTGTGTGTACAGAGAATTAAAGGGCAACTTATGCAAGTGTTTCTCTATACTTTTTACAGTATTTACAATTTAAGGAGAGTGAGAGTCTTACATATCTACACCTGACAACATTCCCCTTTAAATCAACATTCCGTTTATTTAAAAAAATATACAGCTTTAAAATTATCTCTGTTTTCAATTGGTTTTTAAAGTTAGGCAGGGACACGTATTTAGTAATTGCAAAAAAATATATATTCATACCCTCCATAATTCCCCTTTAAATACGGACACTAGTAAGAAAAATGCACTGCACAGAGCTGTGCTAAGATCCGGTTCACTTCATTATCCTCCCCCTGCAGCCCTGTACTATGTTATTTCTATAAGTGTAATTATTAAAGTTGTGATATTAAGAAATACATTACACAGAGCTGTGCTAAGATCAGGTTCACTTCATTATCCTCCCCCTGCAGCTCTGTACTATGTTATTTCTATAAGTGTAACTATTAAAGTTGTGATATTGAGAAGTACATTACACACATTACACAGGGCTGTGCTAAGATCATGTTCACTTCATTATCCCGCCATGCAGCTCTGTACTGTTATCCCCCCCCCCCCCCCTTTTGCCCAGGGGAGGAGAAGCTGAACATACTCCAGCTGAGAATTCCCTGGGACTATTTGAAATGCATTCCAGTGAAAATTAGCGAAATTCCATCATGCAGCCCATCCAGCCAATTAGGGAGAGTGAAGGTTTCCTACAGTATAAACAACCGTGTTGTCATGGGACACAATGTAACAAACATGTTTCTTTTTTCTTTTTAACGAGTAATTCGCTCACACACACATCCTCTCTCTCTACAATAGGGACTTGTTACTTGGTACGTCCCATTTTGCCTCTGTGTATTAGATCATAGGCAATAAACACACCAGAGAAGGTTCATTTCATACCAATAACAGCCAATGGAAATGAACACTAATTAACAGTGCAACAACCCAACCAGATCTGTTTTTTCACGGGTAAAGCTAGGTACACACCATAAAACAATTCGGCCCGACCGACTGACATTTCAGTGTTTCGGACGGTCGGGCCGAATTATTGTATGGACGCGTCGGAGAATCACAACCTCTATGGACCACACAATTGGTCGCGCCTAACTGTTGGACGCAGCTGGTTTTGCCGCTACTGACAGTCCTTCCTCCTGGCCGACTGGTCGGAAGCATCGAACGGCCGGTCGGGAGGAAATATCGTAAGCTTAAGTTATTCAAATGCCCTAAAAAGGCAGGAAAGAAAAAAGTACATGGAGAGAGATTACAGCCAACCAGCATCTGCGGAGTCACCTAAGGTGAAATCCCTCTTTGGAATGTGCTCAACACTTAATACAGTGTAAGGGAGGAATCCCATAGACTAATGCTCCATCCTGCAGATAATCCATTACATTGTTTGGGTGTAAATATAGAGGGGATTCAGTGTGGGTAGGGGGAGGAACAAATATTGGACATTAATTATATTAATCCTTTATGTTAGACAGGGGGCTAAAGTGTAATATTTGTTTGTCCCTTAGATACAAATATTCTATCCTATGTGTAATATACTCCATGACTTCTGATTGGCTAAATATCTAGATGTTGCTATGAATTTTGATTGGTGCAGAATAGTCAGAGTGACGACGAATGACCGTCTTTTGGTATTGGCTCCCTTTACTTGTATTAGAGTGAGCTAATACAATTGTGCGGTGTATGGCTGCACAGCCAACCGTGTATGGGGATCGGTTGGGTCCGTGCGTGCTGTTCCCAAAGCATGTTTGCCGACAGATATCAATATGATCTTTTGGCACACATGCTGTGGGATCCCGTGTGTATTGCCCCCTATAGGGTTAGGTCCCACTATGTGCTTTGCATTCTGTTTTGCGATTCGCAATGTCATTTAAAATATAATGGAAATCGCGAGGATCATTTCCCACCATATCATTTGCGTTCGCACTTAAATAATATTCTATGGGAAACGCAAAATAAAAAAAATCGAGGAAAAACGTAATTTCGCATTTTTGTTGCCCTTTTCTCCCATCACGAGATGTCGCAAGTCTGTTAAGGGACCGTAACGCAGACAAAAACACATGTGAAAATGAATGCAAAGCACATAGTGGGAAGTTACCCTTACACAGCGTCTGCTAGATTCTATGTTTATCAACTGTTTGTCCGATTACCGTATCATTAACAAAATACAGACCTCATGAGGGCATTGCTGTTATTACTAGTACCATAGAAACATGAGCTCCCTGGCGGAGTATTTCCTTCCCCAACAATCTCCAGCATTTCCCCTGCACTGAATTTAGCCATCCCTGTTATTATAAGGCTGAGCGATTAAGCTAGGCACCAACAACATAGACAACGTCGTTCCACCAAGTCGGGTTCATCGCAAAGAAGTTTCCAATTTTATACCATAAATGGTGAATACGGAAATGTTCCCCTTTACGTAATAAGGGAAATAAATATTCGAACACTTTTTCAAACTCTTGTAAACGTTTGACCACAGAGCTTGCAATCAAATATATATATATAATATATAAATATATAGTGGATGAGAGAGCTGGGTCCATTGAGAGATGTTTTTCCTATAGCAGATATATTATAAGGGAGATTCAATAAAAGTTCTTATTGTTAAAAATGTTGCTAATTTTGCCCCAACCAATCAGATCTTATTTAACATTTGAAAGCTAACATCTGATTGGAGCAAAATTAGCACCATTTTTTACAAGAACTTTTATAAAATCTCACTGATAATGTAACTAGTCGTAGCATTGTTCATTAATGGAACTACAATTCCCATCATTCCATAAAAACCAAGGCCGCATCTGACAAACACAGATTTATTATCTCTACCCCTAAATTACACATTTTGCACAATTTCTTTTTTCTCCAGCGGCCAAGTTAGAATTAAGTGGCTAGCATTGGCTTGGTGGTATGGCAACACCTACAATCAGCTGCAGACAGATCGGATATCAAAGTCTTGTACATTGTAGAAGAATGAAAGGGAAGACCAAGTCTAAAAACAAATGCACAGAATCTTGATATTCCAAATCAGATGTGGTCAGAGGCAGAGCAGATCTTCCCACTGGTAACTGCAGGCTGAACATGGGGCAGCATTAAACCACCCAGTGTCTGGTTATGGCTCTGACCACTGCCAGAAATAGTTCTTTATTTTCTGAGACTTTATTTTAACTCTTTCATGTCATTGCAGATATATTGTAAAAAACAAACTTTACTTTTAACCTATTAACGCCCCCCATCCCCAGAACAAACGTATAAGTTTGCTTGGCCTTTAAAGCTACTGATATCTTGCTCATGTACAATTACACTAGAATATTGTGGGAAGATGAAAGGTAGAAGTTCAGGATGATCCGGAAGAAATCTGAACTCCTGGGGAGATGTTTTCTGTCCTGGAACGCAGACTAACTAGAAACGAGATACTTCCTCCTTATGGGGAAGGTAAGAGGGAATCTTCGTGGGGGGTAAAGTTCCCTGTTCTCATGTAAGGAAAACTACCAGAAATAAACATCGATTTTGAGATTTTATTGGAGCCGGCTGGCGAAGGTCTGACAAGCAGCCAATAATCGCAAGTGTGGCAAGTCACGTTGGCATACTTAGGATTGACAATTTTTTGTTGTCTGCTTTGGCTGGCACAATAGTACGCATGTACAAATCTTTATGGCTAAGTTCGCACGAGGCGATATTTCAACCTGACATTCCAGTATATCTTAGGCTGCGTACATACCATTCAATTTTTCGTGCCGGCTGATAATTCCGAAAAATCTGCTACTTTTTGCAGGTGGCAAACTTTTGAACGTGGCTACTTTTGACGCAACCTTATTTGTCCCAGTCGACCAGTAGCAAGTGGCTTGCGCTCTGTCGGGATGACCAATCTGATATTCCGTAACCAGCCGGCACGATATAGATTTACAATTGCGCCTGTTATGTTGGTTGTAAAATTATGGGTCAGCGGGGAATGTTTGCAGGTAAGCGGTATTGTATAGGCACCTTGTGCTATGTACAGATAATTGTCGGTGAAACAACCATTCCAAAGACAATAATCTAAAGATTCCTGCACAGACAGGTGTCTTGGCAGTGGCCTGGCAGTGTGCTCTGTTGTAATGAAGAGGGGAGCACGGAGGGATACTGGAGAGCTCCCATAAAATCAAACAATAGGAACACGGATAAGGTATTTAACCGGGCGGATCACTTAACGGCATACCGAAGCCTGAACACGCGATAGACTGTCGGCTGATGAGGTCATCCATCGCCACTTTAAAAAATCAGGGAAATTCAATAAAAGTTCTGTTCATTTAAAATGGTGCTAATTTTGCCCCAACCAATCAGACCTTTTTTATCATTTGAAAGCTAACATCTGATTGGTTGGGGCAAAACTAGCAGCATTTTTAATGATAATTCTGTATGTAACATCTTCCCCAATGTTATCATACGGACAGACATATTGCTCTGTAGGTGATTTTTAAAATAAACGGGATTGGGTAAAGTGGCCAAAATCGCCCGAATATTGGTTGTGATACTAATTTAGTCAATCTTTGGCAAGGAGCCAGGCAGGATACAGTGTGAGGCACAGGATTCACTATGGAGATCTCAATATCATTAAAGGGAAGGAAATCCAATCTGATGATCCAGAACTACAACTCCCAGAATCCCAATGGGAAAAAAAAAATCATCTTTTGCTACAACTCTACGAAGCCAATTAAATTCACTGAGAGGTGAAATAATAATGCAAATATTTAAAGGTGCAATTTAAAGGCAAAAAGAAAGTCTGAGATTTTTGGGAGACCCTTTAAGGTTTCCATGTGACCAGGAGGCACTGGGCCATGAAAACCATCTAGACACAGAGAGACATGTAGAGACCTGTTACGTGGGAGAGACTATACACTATTTCCATATGTATAAGCAGGGATGACTTGTGCATCTATATGTGCAAATATTGATCTAACTAGATATCTGTCTTTACTAAAGAGTAGGAGCTGCCAAAGTGATTACTCTTATTATTGGAAGCACCAGACACTTGTTTTATTTCCATTTGCCCATTACAGCTAAACACAAATAGCGACGCATACATAGAGTTAAAGGGAGAGCAAGCAGGGAAAGTGTTAACTTACCAAACGATGGCCTTCAGAGTGGCTAGAGCAGGGGTGTCAAACTTGTGGCCCTCCAGATGTTTTAAAACTACAACTCTCAGCATTGCCTGCTAGCAGACAGGGAATGCTGGGGGTTGTAGTTTTTAAAGATCTGAATAGCGGCACGTCTGACGTCCCTGCACAATTGTGACGTCACAATTATCTGTTCCATGTACACCAAATAACTTTAAGAAGTATCCATGCTGCTATTGGCTGCTTACAAAGTATTGTTGATCAGCCAATCAAAATGAATACATTAGGGTCTCAACACTGATAACCTAGAGAGCTTTCTGGTCCTCTCCAGAATCCTCAGGTACATCAGGTAGTAACACACACACAAAAAGTTCATTAGAATTTCCAGAGAACTTGAAAAGGTTCTTGAAAAACCCAAACAGGAATTAAGCAAAAGTGCAAACAATAGCACAATAAAATACACACAATGGCACAATACACACAATAGCAAACGATGCATTTACAGAAAGGTCAGTTTTCCCCTTTGAGTGTTTTTCTGAAAATCTTGCTTTTGTGGATACGAGTTCATTGCACAAATAAACATGGCAGTCAGTCCAATATCAACACACGGTCTGTCTGTACGGTTGGAAAATGAAGGTGCAGATTATTTAAACCCTGGGGCGTGGTGCAGGAATATGCAAGTTACTATCTACATAGGGTTAATCCCACCCAACTTTATAGAATGTTCATATGGGGCAGGTTTATATCTATCTGATACCCAGAACCTTCTTTGGAAAATTCAAATAGAATCCTCTAGTTTGTAAGTCACTTTATTCTACAGATCTCCAGCTGGGGAACACGCAATGGGGAAATTTATGGGTCCCTCCTGTCTCGCCAAGAACATTTTTTTCATTGGATGACATAATTTTAATAGGATCCAGACGGCTAACATATGGGAATAGCAAAGAGTCATCCAACTTCATGGAAAAAATGATGGAAGGGATGTAGAAAGGATTTAGAATTTATTAACCCCCCTTCCAAATATTGGGGTTCAAGCACAAATACTCTAGAATGGGTCAATAGAAAGGTAACAACTTCATCCAGACAAAGTATAAATTGCACTCACACAGCTAATTAACAGTGAATGGAGGAATGGAGAGAGAACCCAAACTCCTCCTGGACTGCTCAGTAATGCTGGACCCTGTCCAAGGGTGCTGCTGATCTTCAACATCTGCATCCTGCAGGCACCTTTAGGAGATGGGGGGGGGGGGGGGTTGTCATACTGAGCTATTAACAATCCACTGAAGACAAAAGATACAGTTTTATCAGAATTATCCATAACTACATAATGAATTGAACCAGTGTGTGGGTAAAGAGGGGCTATATTGTTACTGAAACCGTAGGAAGATCTGCGGCATAGTGGGAGCTACCATGTTGTTCACACTACATTTTTCTCCCCTTGCATTTTAGGAAGTTTTCCTGTGCAATTTCTAATGCCACACAGGGCAATACACCGACATTCATCATCCAGTGCAATCGCCATGGAGATGTATAAATCACCGACGAATCCTGGTGCAACGTCATCCCATAAACTGCTATTATAAAGTGCCGCGAAAGTTGTCGCTGGCCACTTCTTGTGCATTGCCCTGACATCGCGTTAACTGACAGAAACGCTGCGCCAGGCGTGAGCAAACATATATACGGCAAACTGCGGAAAGTTTAACCCATTTTTCGCAATTACAACTAAAAAAAGTTGTTTGCAACCCCCACGAAATAAAAAAAGTGAAATTCTCACCGTGTTGTACAAGGAATCGCTCTCTGCGCCTTCGGACAGTTCGCTCAGTTTACGGTCCCACTGGATCCCCGGATCACCGCTCTCCATTATTTCCATTGTATGGCAATTTATATGGAGAGAGTTTAAAGGGAATGTAAACCTTCAATTGGGGTATAAAATCCTGGGGTACAGGGGGGGCAGCAGTTGGTAATTGGACTATTTCAGCAATAAGGGGAATAATTTTCTCCTTTAGGATCTTTTGTTAATGATTTGGAGCCCAGAACTTGTTGTGTAGAATAAAGGCCAAGTCAAAGTAGATTGAAGTATTTGGGAGATGCACTGTCCCTGTGTGTTATAGCTGGGAGGTCCACTGGGAGGTCAGGGCAGTAAATGGGAATCCACAGCCCAGACAACCTTCTCTCTTCAAAGCCTGACTGCAGACTGACAGGCAATGCTGAGTGCCGCCTCCATCCTACACTCTAAACACGCCCCTAAACCCTCATCAGCGAATCACGTGTGACCTCTCTTATTTACCTCTCTCCCGGTAACCAATCCCTACTCGTCACATGCCCTCCAGGAAAACTCCACGAGAGAAAATTGGAATGTGGGCGGAGCCCGTCATGTTTCGTTCTTGGCTTGACCAATAAGAAAACAGGATGGGACGTTTAAAAGGGTGATGGGCGTCCCCATTGACCAATAACGGTGCAGACAGGGAAAACCAATTCAGCCAATGGGTGAGCGACAAGAATATATCAGGGAGGACCCGCCCCTAGGAAGTACAGAATGGGTTCAGTGAGTTTTACATGGGGATGAGAAGTGATCAGAGACTGTAAATTATAATGTTATTATTACAGTTTATATGAATGTATTATGTATACCTGTAGTAAAATTATCTTTACAGAAGGAGATGGGAGGCATATCACGGACTGCTGGGAATTGTAGTTTAACATAAAACAATACAATGCTGATATACCCATTGGGTGAAAGAGAATACTGTTTAATTCTCATGCATTGATGTCAGTCTAAGGCCCTCCAGATGTTTGCAAACTACAACACCCATGATTCCCTGTGCTATTGCTGGGAGTTGTAGTTTGCAAACATCTGGGAGGGCTCCAGGTGGGACACCCCAAATCTAATGTAAATCTACAAAGTGTCTTAGGTCCTCATCTTGGGCCCATCAAATACAATAGGAAGAGAGTGGATTGAAAGGTATAATTCCCCATTAACACTAGAAATTGGGCATTTTGCATAAAGGGAATGCTGGGAGTTGTAGTTTTCAAACTTGCAAGGGGTGCTATTAATTTTTAGTAAGCTATTAGAGTTAAAGGGAAACTAATGTGTATAAAGATTTTTCAAAAATAGTTCAAACAAAAAGTACCCGAGGAAGGAAGTAGGATTGGTACGTTTTACCTCCCAATATCATTTCTATGATGAGCAGCAGGACGAAGAAAACTGCTTCTGCCAGTCTTCCTGAATGCTTCAGCACTATCAAGGAGATTCAATAAAACTTCTTATCGTTAAAAATGGTGCATATTTTGCCCCAACCAATCAGATCTTATTTAACATTTGAAAGCTAACATCTGATCGGTTGGGGCAAAATTAGCACCATTTTTAACGATAAGAACTTTTATTAAATAACCCTGTATCTTTAATATAGAATGTCCCAGGGCCACAACCTGGCAGATGAAAACTGTATGTGCTGTAGCTTCTCAACAAAACACTATTGGGAGGTAGGAACAATCAATCCTATCTCCTTTCCCCAGGTGCTTTTCATTTTTAAAAAGTTAATTTTTACAGTATAGTTGTCCTTTAAGGCTATGTTCACACTATGCATTTTTTTAATGTAAATTGCGATGTTGTGTAAATTGCATATTGGCGTCCATCATCCTATTAGCAGAGCGTTTTGGCTCAATGTTTCCACAGGGAATCGCACCAAAATGCTCTTAAGTGTGAACGAAGCATTATTATTATTATTATTATTATTGTGGGTTTATAGCACCAACATCCTCCATAGCGCTTTACAATTACATATATACATTCACATCAGGCCCTGCCCCGAAGAGCTTACAATCTAATCACATTTATTTGACACATACAACCTATCAGTATATCTTTATGATTGTTCGGGAAACTGGAGTGCCCAGAGGAAACCCACGCAAGCACAGGGAGAACATACAAACTCCTTGCAGATGTGTCCGAGGGTGGAATCGAACTCAGGACCTCAACCCTGCAAGTTATCAGTGCTAACCACGCTGCCCGTTTTACTTAGAGCCATTTGATTAGATTTTCCCCATTCCTCCTCCCTACCTTTGGGATCTATCCAATAGGAAAATTACCTTATTGCCGAGCTTGTCTTTCCATTGGCTAGGCCCTGGGCTAGAAAAAGGGTGGAGCAACAACATGTAGTGTCTCATTTAATTCTCATATAATCCAAGTAAGATTAGTAAAACAAGCCCCAGAAACATACTTATTCTCCTTCATTCCTATGGCTGTCTGCTGTCGGCCCTCTGTTTGCCAGAATTTGCAAACTAGGGCCTAACCAGCACCTGCATTTGTGATTGGCTGAGAGTAAGTATGTTAATGGGGGGTTTTGTTTTACAAATCTGACTGTACTACAGGGATGTAAAGCTAGAGGTAAGACAGCCATGAAGGGATAGGGAGGGGGAAGGGCTTTTTGCATGAACAGTTTATATAAATTTCTATATTATATATGTATAACCTACCCCTGTAGTGGATTTCTATGGGAGGAACTGTAAGATTATAGCCTTATAATCTTACAGTTCCAGGAGAAGGAAACCAGAAGCCACAAAGGGGTATGTTATAATAAACAATGCACCCGAACTGTAAATTATAAGGATATTAGACTTCTAATATCCTTATAATTTACAGTTGGGGGTACATTATCCACTATATAAATAATAATTATCCATGTTTAATGTTTCAATCTAGTCCAGATTACGGTGTATAGAAATTCTCTGTAGTACCTGACTGTAATGGATATTTATAGATTTCTCCCAAGGTTGTGATAACACAATGATCTGTATGGACAATCCCTTTACCTGGTCTGACTTTGTACTCATTGTAGCCGTGTGTAAATATCACATTGTGTAAATGTTACAATGTATTTATGGGCATCAGTATGATCAATGCCACACAAACACACCCAGACAGACGGCTACTCCTTAAATAACACAGAACACACATACCCTATACTGTGATAAATCTAGTGTATCGCAATAGGTACTTCTAAGCCCATTACCTTGGTTTATTCATTTGAGAGGGAGCTGCCATACTGCATTCTCTACATATAATAGCTGAAAAATTCCCAGTAGACATTTTAGAGAGATCATTTTATCAGACAAAGGCTAAAAGGTCACATGATTTGTGACACAGCTGAGTGACTATTATACAGATACAATCCAGATCTATGTAAGTATAAATAGCTTTATTTAACCTTCTTCCCTCCCAACACAAGACAATCTCAGATTAAACTCCATCTGGTGGCCCTTGTGATGAATTCTCTTTTTATTATATTGTGCAGCTTTAATGTTCAAAAGGATAAGTATAAATTCTCAAAATATCACATTTTATTGGAGAATCCTGCCTTTACATGGCGCACGGTTCCCTTGACGTGGTTGGAAGGCTTTTTATTCATGTGATCACGGTAATGTATACTAAAACCCCTTTGTTTATAAAGTTTGCCAGTATGCAGATAATAGGATAATGTATGGGGCCCAGGAATGTGCATTGATTATCTTTTCTTTGTTTATAACGTATGCCAGTGTGCAGATAATATATTGTATGGGGCCCAGGAATGTGCATTGATTACCTTTTCTTTGCTTATAATGTATGCCAGTGTGCAGATAATATGATAATGTATGGGGCCCAGGAATGTGCATTGATTATCTTTTCTGTTTATAATGTATGCCAGTGTGCAGATAATATGATATTGTATGGGGCCTAGGAATGTGCATTAATTATCTTTTCTATGTTTATAATGTATGCTAGTGTGCAGATATGATATTGTATGGACCTAGGAATGTGCATTGATTAACTTTTCTATGTTTGTATAAATACAACCATATGTGATTCGAATAGAGGACCTGGTTAATTGTAATGGAATCTTTAAAGGAAATTGAATCCCTGGGATATTTCATTGTGAAAATGATGCTCAGTCTGTTGACAGACAGTTAGAGGTGTGAATTCAGACAGTTGTGGGTAAGATAAGAGGTGCGAATGTAACTTAATTGTATTCATCATAACAATGGCTTATCCTCAAGTGTGCTGTTTAAAGGGGAAGTTTAAATTAGCAATGATATTTTGTAGCAAATTATTTTGTACGATATTTCACATCATAATCATTTCTAATTAAACATGTTTGTGTCTTCGTATATAACACTAAACATATTACACATTGCTTTACAATTAGTTTATCCAAAGATGAAATAATTCACAATTAAAGGATAAGATTGTATACTATACTGTAAGTACATGGGAATTAGGATGGTTTATTCCCTACCTCCCAATATTGTTTCATTGAGGAGCTATCGCACATACAGTTTTCATCTGCCAGGTTAGTGTCCTGGGCCTTCCTGTTTTAAAGATATTGCTGAAGCACTCAGAAAGCCTGGCAAAAGCAGTTCTCTTTGTGTTGCACAGTCGGAGCGCATGTAATTGCACAAAAAAATTTGAGCTTTCATGCAACCCGAAACCTAGTGTGGACAGACCAATTTGCCAACACTAGTGTGCTCTTCTTAACATGCTTTCAGATTGTGTGTTAAACCGCAGTGGTGTGGCCAAGCCCTAAACCAACGCATTGCATGCACTGGAAATATCACACTTCTAGAGATTTGCACTATTCTATTGTGATTTGTATTAGCCTTACAAGAGGACACCAGAAGGAGCCACATTTTCTACAAAGATAACGTATTCCCAGACGTGGCTACCAGACATTATTAGCCGCTTGCTCCAGATTGCTATCCCCTTGGAACCAGGTCTGCGAATATATAAAGTCACATTTGCAGACTGTGTCCCTATAAGGTAACTCTACACCCAGCAGATCAACCATAAACATTACAAGTTTGATTTGATCCGCAGGGTTTTCTACAAAGAACTTGATCCCAGTTCAGCTAAATTACCCTTTGCCTTCTGGCTCTTAGAACAGTGCGACAGGGCTGGATGGAGTTAAATTTAGTACCTGACACTAGGTCTTTGTGAGAAAAGGTCTTGTAATGTTATTTCAGTTAATGTACTCAATGACAGTCCTGTGTTTAGTGAGCCGGCCCTTTATAAATAGGACTCTGTGCTCCCAACCTTCCTTACATAATGGTGAATAGGTGTATGAAAACTACGGGGCTACTCTGCTCCTGTTAACACTCCACCTCTAGTCTCTCCTGCACAAGAGCCCTCTCTGACCTTCATCAATCAGTGTAGAACAAGCAGCTCCTAATCCCGCAGTGTGATGTGCCCAGGGTACAATACGGTCTGTATTTAATATACATCACCTGCACTCCCCTCCCTAAACCTTTATCATCTCCTATTAATAGACACTTTCATTTCCAATGAAATCTCTTTTATTTACAAAATAAAATGTAAACCCAGGACAGAGCATGATTTCCCGAATGACTGAGCCCCTAAAAGGTCACAGGTACCAGCCAAAAAGCCCCTGTTGTAAGTTAAAGGGCCAGTCCACCCCTCAAATGAAAAATTGCATATAGGTAAATGACCCCCCAAAACTGCAATAGTTAGAAAGCTTAAAGATGGAAGACTAACCTGAAATGCAGCACAATGTCCCATTACACCTCTTTCTGCTTCCTGGTTCTTCTGTCAGTCACAGATATGGCAGTTGACAGCACAGCCAATGACTGAATGCGATTCTCTCAGCTTTCTCCTCTGAGCATGTGTAAGCTCAGAAAGCTTGGAGTGTAGGTGGAAACCTTTTTTACCTTTTTTTTTCTGGCATTTTACTAGTTTCTATATGTGTTGTATGCAGCATTCTCTTATCAGCAACGCTACAAAAACACAGATAAAATGCTGTAAAAGCAAAAACTAGACGTCCACGTGAACCTAGCCTTTAAGGGGCAGACACTGCTTAACAAGTCAGTCCTACATTTGTGATCTTTGGAGCTATTGCAGTTTTGGGGTATGGGGGTTATTTACCTATTTAAATTCTTTCACTTGAGGGGTGGGGATTTTCCCTTTAACATATTATCCTAAAGTAATTTCATGTTTCTGTAGGAATTTTCTGCAGGATACCCAATAAACAGGATGCGTTAAAGGGCAAGTCCACCTCTTTTTTAACATTTTTCTGTAGTGTAGGGCTCCCTCCCCCTCCCCCTATATTAGTTCGTCAAAAAACTAACCCGATCTGTACTTGCACTGCCTTGTAATTCATTTGAATTTACAGCAAAACAATTCCAAGGACCAAACACATTACTTTGCAGGTCATACAATGCGCTGGTCACAGGGTACATATTACTGGTACCCTTGATTAAAAGCAGAACCACACTACTATATTGGCTGTACCATTTATGATTGTATTAGGGTGGGGGCGTTCTTCCATACTCCCTGTATTAGGGAGTGCAGAGATGGTAAATATAGTTTAACACTCCAGTGGTATGTTCCTCCCTGGGTCCTCCTGGTATATATGATTCTGGTTACCTGTTTTGTGTTATTTAAATGGATCTTAGTCATTAAGGTGTGTTCAATAAACAGAATTGGATAACTGTCTGCAAATGAGGAGACAAAGGGACAGATATATGGATTACATTACTGTGCTATACATATTACTTCTCCACATCCTAACAAAGGGCTAAACATAGAGAATCTGAACATGGGGCAAGTACAAGAAGTGGGGGGCAGTCTTTAGCGATTAAAGGGCAAGTATTATTAAGCTGTAAAAAATAATTGGAGATAAAAATTTAGCTGAATTCCCAGCAGGAAGTTCAGATTTTTTTATATATATATATATACGCAGCTGCTTTCCTTTAGTTCATCAGTCAACCGCTGATGTCTAGACTTTCAAGGGGGCCAGTAATAGCAGGAGCTGCCATGTTGATTGCCCTGTTAAATAAAAACGAACTGACTGAACTTGAGGTTTTCCAGTAGCCTTGTAGTGGATGTGTGAAAAGAGGTAAAACCAAGGGAGGGGTTAAAGGGAAAGTTTTAAACCTTTCACACCCGCACAATGTTGTCACAGCTGTTAATCACAATTAAAGGTCAACATCCTTCTCACATTTCCCTAGTGTGACGTTTAGTGTACAACCTGCGTTTGTTACCTGGGGGGTGAACATGAACGTGACATTTCCTGTTAGGACAGAGGTAACACACACACACACACATTATCTGTTCTAGTGGAAATAGACAATAAAACAGCCCTTGTGTGCAGATCTATCAGGATATATTAATGAGACGTGTGGTCCAGGGCACATTACAAACTACAGCTCCCAGCATTCCCTGACGGCAGATTTTTCTCCTGACCGGGACTAAAATTGTGTTAAATCCAGCCATACACATAACAATATGGTGAATTCCTGTTGGAGAAATGAATAAGCGAGGTAGATTTGTCCTTTAAACTGGGCAGTTTTGGCAGAACATATCAAATGTTTGGATGAAGGAATTGGACATCAGTCAATTTGGCTCCTTTACAGGGGGGACGCCCAACACTTATTACAGATCCTTAATGTACCGAGGGAGGAACGTCACACACACTGCCCAGGGCAAGTTAAAGCAGACGGTATAGGAAATGGGGGAAGGGCAGATTATGACAACACCTTTAAGGAATCACAATGCCATATAAATCTACACACCATGGGATCCTTTGTCCCGACCAACCGTTAGCCACTTGCAACTAGATGAAGGACTGTCAATTGCAACTAAAGTAGCCATCAGTTTGCCATGACCGAACATGTGGCCACACAGTTGTCCTGGTTTCCTGACGTGTCCGACCACCCATTTGTCCAATTCGGACTGAGGAACGATCAGAAGTCGGTAGCTAGCTGACGTATAGCTCCTTAACCTCCTGGTCCTCGATCAATGCATTAAAGGAATAGTTCCCTTTTGCAGTGAACTATTCCTTTAAGGAGCCCATCTAAAAAGAATTGCCTAATGTGACTAATTGTAATTTGCAGTATATGTTCAGTAAAATAGGAAACAAATACAATCCAATATCTGTTTGCAAACAGACATTGATTCACTGCAGTGGGAAAGAACTTCTAATACTAAAGGAGAGAGAGAGAATCCAGCAGTTTTTAACTATATCCAACAGGAAAATGGAGAACTCTTTTATTCCTACCTCCCAACATCATTTTGTTAAAGGTGGGTACACACCATACAATTCTTCCTCCTGGCAGATCCATCCAGGCTTCCGACCTGAACTGTCAGTTGCGGCAAAAGCAGCCGCGTCCAACAGTTAGCCGCAACGATTGTGTGGTCCATAGAGGACCGCACGATCGGTCATGGTTTTCCGGCCCGTCCGATTCAGACAAAGGAACGGTCGGTGATTGGTCAGAGCCGCCATACAATAATTCAGCCTGACCCACTAAAACGTAATTCAGTCGGGCCGAATTATTGCATGGTGTGTACTCATCTTAAAGGAGCGCCAGCACATGCAGTTTTCATCTGCTAGGTAAGTGTCCTGGACTTTCCTATATTGAAGATAGTGCTGAAGCACTGAGGGAGACTGGCAAAAAAAAGATTTTTTTTGTGCTGGCACTCCTCATAGAAACGATATTGGGGGTATAAATTACCAATCCAACTCCTCACCCCAGGTACTTTTAATTTTAACTGTTTTTATAAAAACTTTATTTGCGCTATAGTTCCCCTTTAAACAGATTAATCGCACCTGAACTTTACTACTGTAAATATAAATTATTGCTTTTCTCTCTCTCTACAGCAAGAAATCGAAAATGCTACTGGTGTGATTAACCCAGACACATTAATACCACACAAACATACAAAGAAGGAAGCCATACCCTCATACTGTACAATATGGCAGCTCCCACCCCTATGTATAAATATAGTGAAGAAATATTCTGCACATACAATAAGCAATACACTCATACTGTACTGTCTATGGGGAACAATATGGCAGCTCCCACCCATATGTATAAATATAAATATACAGAGAAGGAATGTTCTGTACACACAATAAGCTATACCCTCATACTGTACTGTCTAAGGGAAACAATATGGCAGCTCCCACCCATATATATAAATATAAATATACAGAGAAGGAATGTTCTGTACACAATAAGCTATACCATCATACTGTACTGTCTATGGGGAACAATATGGCAGCTCCGACCCATATGTATAAATATACAGAGAAGGAATGTTCTGTACATCAATAAGTCTACCACCCCTCTACTGTCCGGTCTAGGAACAATATGGCAGCTCCCACCCCTAGTATAAATATACAGAGAAGGAATGTTCTGTACATACAATAATCTATACCCTCATACTGCACTGTCTAAGGGAAACAATATGGCAGCTCCCACCCATATGTATATATATAAATATACAGAGAAGGAATGTTCTGTACATACAATAAGCTATTCCCACATACTATACTGTCTAATGGAAACCCTATGGCAGCTCCCACCCATATGTATAAATATAAATATACAGAGAAGGAATGTTATGTACACACAATAAGCTATACCCTCATACTGTACTGTCTATGGGGAAAAATATGGCAGCTCCCACCCATATGTATAAATATACAGAGAAGGAATGTTCTGTACACACAATAAGCTATACCCTCATACTGTACTGTCTAAGGGAAACAATATGGCAGCTCCCACCCATATGTATAAATATACAGAGAAGGAATGTTCTGTACATACAATAAGCTATACCCTCATACTGTACTGTCTAAGGGAAACAATATGTATAAATATACAGAGAAGGAATGTTCTGTACACACAATAATCTATACCCTCATACTGTGCTGTCTATCTCATACATGTGTATAGTATGTCATATTGTATTGGGAAAGTGTGACCGGACTAAGTAATTTGAATCCATAAGGGGGAGGGGTGATAATGATTGACAGGAAAGTGAAGCTATTTTCTTTCTATCATTGACTAATTAGTGAAATGTCAGTGTAGCTGGGGACAGATTAATACAAGTCTCTCTGTATTCCCAGGTATACCAAGTAGCAACAATGTTACCCAATCAGTAACCAATCAGATGCCTGCTTTCACACAAGACCAAAACCAGGGATCTGCTGATTGGCTGCAAACTTTATAAGCAAACTCCCACCCGATTCAATAAAGTTTTATAACCTGTCCCCAACAGCCCTAAAAACAGAAAGTAAAGTTATTATTTCACCCAAACTGTCCCTCTGCTAATAAGGCTACGGAAACACTACAATGCGGTGGGTCTGCGCTGCGATTTGCTCAGGGTTGCATTATCGGAGCGCATGTGATTCGCATAAAAATGTTGCATGCAATCTGAAAACGGACTAGAGCATGTAACGTGGCCAACCACACTGTGTTAGCCCGGCATGCGTTTCTCGTGCAAAACACGATTGTAAGTGCGTGAGAAACGCACAAACACAATTGCGAGCGTTAGCACATGCGATTGTGTGCACGATTCTTGTGCGTTTTGCCCATGCAATTTTGCCGTTTTCCGTTATGGGAATGCATGCGTTAACGCACCAAAAATGTTGAACGCATGCGTTACCAAAATGGAAACGTATGTGCATCGGAAATCGCAGGAATTTTTGCGTTCCCGCGATTTCCATTTTTAGAAAAATCGCATGCACAATCGCAAAAAGCGTTTTTAAAAAAATTAAACTTTTGTTATTTTGCTATAAAGCGGAGCCATCTGGGAAACTGCCTTTGCATCTGTGTTTAGCTTGGCCTATGTGTATCCCATCCTCCCACCAGACTGGCAAGACCCAGAGGATCTGGGATGGTTTACAGAAAGACCTAAGCAGATGTCTCCAGTAAACTTAGTAATCACAGCTTAGGGAAGTCAACTTCAGTCCAAGTAAAGATTAACTATATAAGTTCCATTCTGTGTTATTTCATCGGGGCTCTAGGGGATTTCTGGGTGATGTAGTTCTAGGGGAAACCCAGGGACGGTGTATTTCGTTATTTACGGTACTTGCTACTTTTTGATTGGGTGACTATAATAGGACCCAGCAGTAAGTGTGTTAATCTGGATAGTTCTAGATGTTGCAGAACTTCACCAACCAGCACTATAGGGAGTCTGTCTGTCTGTCTGGATCCCGGGCTCTCCTATTACCCTCTGTAACGTCATCAAGGCAGCTATTGTCCGCAAACAGCAGTGCCTGTGTCTACCCTAGTATGATGGGGGGGTTGGCATAGCTGGGCACACATAGGGCGGAGTGGGCAACATTATAAGGACAAAGGGGAGCATTGAATGAAAGAAGAAAAAATGAAACAGTGGAGATTGTGTGTTTAAAGGCGCAGTCCAGATGTGAGATGTCATTGTGTGTTAGGAGGAGAGTCCAGGGCCTTGCAGCACATCTGGAAGAGACGTCTGAACCAAAGCCAATGCACAAAAAAAAAAAAAAGCCCCTTTGTTTTATTTTCCTCCAGAGAACCAACAAGGTCCAGACAGAAAAAAAAATAATAAAAACCACTGAGAGTGAATTAAACAGCCCCCAATCGCCCTGATTACCCAGCACCGTGTGATGTTAAAGGGAAAGCGAAACCTTTGTGCAAATGAAATTTAAACACACACAAAATCAATAAGAGTGTTTGTTCTTGTGGAAGGGGGTCTTTATTCCAGTTGAAAGACCCCACATTGTATAGAGATGGTGGGAATCGGTATTTACTGTCAAGGTGACACATCTGAGACATTACAATGCACGTTTATTTGCACACTTGATTGTTTTAGTGCCTTTCTATTTGCACGACTGGCCTTCGGGAGGGTGAGACAGACAAACCCTATATAATCTGTATATGAGTGGTCTCCACCTAGGATAAGACCCCCATGGGTCATAGAGGTCGTGTGTGAACACAGCAGGTATCTCTTTTGGTTGGAGTAAAACACAAATGAAATGACTTGATGTCATAAAGATGTTTTAGCATCACCCCACACGCAGACCCCCACAAACCACTCCACACACACACACCAAACTGCCCTTTTTACAATATTTTTAAGCTGTGAAAGAGCAAAACCAGGATCTCCAGACACTGGCCTCTCTAGATAATGAGTGAGATCACAGTCTGAAGGTTGGTTGATGATTCTTACTCATCGATGACCTTATGGGTTTAGGAAATATCAACCCCCCCTTTGATAGGAGTGATTTGCCCCTTGGTCCAAGAGCAGGGTCCATGCTGTGCAGATATGGACTGTGTGTACAGAGAATTAAAGGGCAACTTATGCAAGTGTTTCTCTATACTTTTTACAGTATTTACAATTTAAGGAGAGTGAGAGTCTTACATATCTACACCTGACAACATTCCCCTTTAAATCAACATTCCGTTTATTTAAAAAAATATACAGCTTTAAAATTATCTCTGTTTTCAATTGGTTTTTAAAGTTAGGCAGGGACACGTATTTAGTAATTGCAAAAAAATATATATTCATACCCTCCATAATTCCCCTTTAAATACGGACACTAGTAAGAAAAATGCACTGCACAGAGCTGTGCTAAGATCCGGTTCACTTCATTATCCTCCCCCTGCAGCCCTGTACTATGTTATTTCTATAAGTGTAATTATTAAAGTTGTGATATTAAGAAATACATTACACAGAGCTGTGCTAAGATCAGGTTCACTTCATTATCCTCCCCCTGCAGCTCTGTACTATGTTATTTCTATAAGTGTAACTATTAAAGTTGTGATATTGAGAAGTACATTACACACATTACACAGGGCTGTGCTAAGATCATGTTCACTTCATTATCCCGCCATGCAGCTCTGTACTGTTATCCCCCCCCCCCCCCCTTTTGCCCAGGGGAGGAGAAGCTGAACATACTCCAGCTGAGAATTCCCTGGGACTATTTGAAATGCATTCCAGTGAAAATTAGCGAAATTCCATCATGCAGCCCATCCAGCCAATTAGGGAGAGTGAAGGTTTCCTACAGTATAAACAACCGTGTTGTCATGGGACACAATGTAACAAACATGTTTCTTTTTTCTTTTTAACGAGTAATTCGCTCACACACACATCCTCTCTCTCTACAATAGGGACTTGTTACTTGGTACGTCCCATTTTGCCTCTGTGTATTAGATCATAGGCAATAAACACACCAGAGAAGGTTCATTTCATACCAATAACAGCCAATGGAAATGAACACTAATTAACAGTGCAACAACCCAACCAGATCTGTTTTTTCACGGGTAAAGCTAGGTACACACCATAAAACAATTCGGCCCGACCGACTGACATTTCAGTGTTTCGGACGGTCGGGCCGAATTATTGTATGGACGCGTCGGAGAATCACAACCTCTATGGACCACACAATTGGTCGCGCCTAACTGTTGGACGCAGCTGGTTTTGCCGCTACTGACAGTCCTTCCTCCTGGCCGACTGGTCGGAAGCATCGAACGGCCGGTCGGGAGGAAATATCGTAAGCTTAAGTTATTCAAATGCCCTAAAAAGGCAGGAAAGAAAAAAGTACATGGAGAGAGATTACAGCCAACCAGCATCTGCGGAGTCACCTAAGGTGAAATCCCTCTTTGGAATGTGCTCAACACTTAATACAGTGTAAGGGAGGAATCCCATAGACTAATGCTCCATCCTGCAGATAATCCATTACATTGTTTGGGTGTAAATATAGAGGGGATTCAGTGTGGGTAGGGGGAGGAACAAATATTGGACATTAATTATATTAATCCTTTATGTTAGACAGGGGGCTAAAGTGTAATATTTGTTTGTCCCTTAGATACAAATATTCTATCCTATGTGTAATATACTCCATGACTTCTGATTGGCTAAATATCTAGATGTTGCTATGAATTTTGATTGGTGCAGAATAGTCAGAGTGACGACGAATGACCGTCTTTTGGTATTGGCTCCCTTTACTTGTATTAGAGTGAGCTAATACAATTGTGCGGTGTATGGCTGCACAGCCAACCGTGTATGGGGATCGGTTGGGTCCGTGCGTGCTGTTCCCAAAGCATGTTTGCCGACAGATATCAATATGATCTTTTGGCACACATGCTGTGGGATCCCGTGTGTATTGCCCCCTATAGGGTTAGGTCCCACTATGTGCTTTGCATTCTGTTTTGCGATTCGCAATGTCATTTAAAATATAATGGAAATCGCGAGGATCATTTCCCACCATATCATTTGCGTTCGCACTTAAATAATATTCTATGGGAAACGCAAAATAAAAAAAATCGAGGAAAAACGTAATTTCGCATTTTTGTTGCCCTTTTCTCCCATCACGAGATGTCGCAAGTCTGTTAAGGGACCGTAACGCAGACAAAAACACATGTGAAAATGAATGCAAAGCACATAGTGGGAAGTTACCCTTACACAGCGTCTGCTAGATTCTATGTTTATCAACTGTTTGTCCGATTACCGTATCATTAACAAAATACAGACCTCATGAGGGCATTGCTGTTATTACTAGTACCATAGAAACATGAGCTCCCTGGCGGAGTATTTCCTTCCCCAACAATCTCCAGCATTTCCCCTGCACTGAATTTAGCCATCCCTGTTATTATAAGGCTGAGCGATTAAGCTAGGCACCAACAACATAGACAACGTCGTTCCACCAAGTCGGGTTCATCGCAAAGAAGTTTCCAATTTTATACCATAAATGGTGAATACGGAAATGTTCCCCTTTACGTAATAAGGGAAATAAATATTCGAACACTTTTTCAAACTCTTGTAAACGTTTGACCACAGAGCTTGCAATCAAATATATATATATAATATATAAATATATAGTGGATGAGAGAGCTGGGTCCATTGAGAGATGTTTTTCCTATAGCAGATATATTATAAGGGAGATTCAATAAAAGTTCTTATTGTTAAAAATGTTGCTAATTTTGCCCCAACCAATCAGATCTTATTTAACATTTGAAAGCTAACATCTGATTGGAGCAAAATTAGCACCATTTTTTACAAGAACTTTTATAAAATCTCACTGATAATGTAACTAGTCGTAGCATTGTTCATTAATGGAACTACAATTCCCATCATTCCATAAAAACCAAGGCCGCATCTGACAAACACAGATTTATTATCTCTACCCCTAAATTACACATTTTGCACAATTTCTTTTTTCTCCAGCGGCCAAGTTAGAATTAAGTGGCTAGCATTGGCTTGGTGGTATGGCAACACCTACAATCAGCTGCAGACAGATCGGATATCAAAGTCTTGTACATTGTAGAAGAATGAAAGGGAAGACCAAGTCTAAAAACAAATGCACAGAATCTTGATATTCCAAATCAGATGTGGTCAGAGGCAGAGCAGATCTTCCCACTGGTAACTGCAGGCTGAACATGGGGCAGCATTAAACCACCCAGTGTCTGGTTATGGCTCTGACCACTGCCAGAAATAGTTCTTTATTTTCTGAGACTTTATTTTAACTCTTTCATGTCATTGCAGATATATTGTAAAAAACAAACTTTACTTTTAACCTATTAACGCCCCCCATCCCCAGAACAAACGTATAAGTTTGCTTGGCCTTTAAAGCTACTGATATCTTGCTCATGTACAATTACACTAGAATATTGTGGGAAGATGAAAGGTAGAAGTTCAGGATGATCCGGAAGAAATCTGAACTCCTGGGGAGATGTTTTCTGTCCTGGAACGCAGACTAACTAGAAACGAGATACTTCCTCCTTATGGGGAAGGTAAGAGGGAATCTTCGTGGGGGGTAAAGTTCCCTGTTCTCATGTAAGGAAAACTACCAGAAATAAACATCGATTTTGAGATTTTATTGGAGCCGGCTGGCGAAGGTCTGACAAGCAGCCAATAATCGCAAGTGTGGCAAGTCACGTTGGCATACTTAGGATTGACAATTTTTTGTTGTCTGCTTTGGCTGGCACAATAGTACGCATGTACAAATCTTTATGGCTAAGTTCGCACGAGGCGATATTTCAACCTGACATTCCAGTATATCTTAGGCTGCGTACATACCATTCAATTTTTCGTGCCGGCTGATAATTCCGAAAAATCTGCTACTTTTTGCAGGTGGCAAACTTTTGAACGTGGCTACTTTTGACGCAACCTTATTTGTCCCAGTCGACCAGTAGCAAGTGGCTTGCGCTCTGTCGGGATGACCAATCTGATATTCCGTAACCAGCCGGCACGATATAGATTTACAATTGCGCCTGTTATGTTGGTTGTAAAATTATGGGTCAGCGGGGAATGTTTGCAGGTAAGCGGTATTGTATAGGCACCTTGTGCTATGTACAGATAATTGTCGGTGAAACAACCATTCCAAAGACAATAATCTAAAGATTCCTGCACAGACAGGTGTCTTGGCAGTGGCCTGGCAGTGTGCTCTGTTGTAATGAAGAGGGGAGCACGGAGGGATACTGGAGAGCTCCCATAAAATCAAACAATAGGAACACGGATAAGGTATTTAACCGGGCGGATCACTTAACGGCATACCGAAGCCTGAACACGCGATAGACTGTCGGCTGATGAGGTCATCCATCGCCACTTTAAAAAATCAGGGAAATTCAATAAAAGTTCTGTTCATTTAAAATGGTGCTAATTTTGCCCCAACCAATCAGACCTTTTTTATCATTTGAAAGCTAACATCTGATTGGTTGGGGCAAAACTAGCAGCATTTTTAATGATAATTCTGTATGTAACATCTTCCCCAATGTTATCATACGGACAGACATATTGCTCTGTAGGTGATTTTTAAAATAAACGGGATTGGGTAAAGTGGCCAAAATCGCCCGAATATTGGTTGTGATACTAATTTAGTCAATCTTTGGCAAGGAGCCAGGCAGGATACAGTGTGAGGCACAGGATTCACTATGGAGATCTCAATATCATTAAAGGGAAGGAAATCCAATCTGATGATCCAGAACTACAACTCCCAGAATCCCAATGGGAAAAAAAAAATCATCTTTTGCTACAACTCTACGAAGCCAATTAAATTCACTGAGAGGTGAAATAATAATGCAAATATTTAAAGGTGCAATTTAAAGGCAAAAAGAAAGTCTGAGATTTTTGGGAGACCCTTTAAGGTTTCCATGTGACCAGGAGGCACTGGGCCATGAAAACCATCTAGACACAGAGAGACATGTAGAGACCTGTTACGTGGGAGAGACTATACACTATTTCCATATGTATAAGCAGGGATGACTTGTGCATCTATATGTGCAAATATTGATCTAACTAGATATCTGTCTTTACTAAAGAGTAGGAGCTGCCAAAGTGATTACTCTTATTATTGGAAGCACCAGACACTTGTTTTATTTCCATTTGCCCATTACAGCTAAACACAAATAGCGACGCATACATAGAGTTAAAGGGAGAGCAAGCAGGGAAAGTGTTAACTTACCAAACGATGGCCTTCAGAGTGGCTAGAGCAGGGGTGTCAAACTTGTGGCCCTCCAGATGTTTTAAAACTACAACTCTCAGCATTGCCTGCTAGCAGACAGGGAATGCTGGGGGTTGTAGTTTTTAAAGATCTGAATAGCGGCACGTCTGACGTCCCTGCACAATTGTGACGTCACAATTATCTGTTCCATGTACACCAAATAACTTTAAGAAGTATCCATGCTGCTATTGGCTGCTTACAAAGTATTGTTGATCAGCCAATCAAAATGAATACATTAGGGTCTCAACACTGATAACCTAGAGAGCTTTCTGGTCCTCTCCAGAATCCTCAGGTACATCAGGTAGTAACACACACACAAAAAGTTCATTAGAATTTCCAGAGAACTTGAAAAGGTTCTTGAAAAACCCAAACAGGAATTAAGCAAAAGTGCAAACAATAGCACAATAAAATACACACAATGGCACAATACACACAATAGCAAACGATGCATTTACAGAAAGGTCAGTTTTCCCCTTTGAGTGTTTTTCTGAAAATCTTGCTTTTGTGGATACGAGTTCATTGCACAAATAAACATGGCAGTCAGTCCAATATCAACACACGGTCTGTCTGTACGGTTGGAAAATGAAGGTGCAGATTATTTAAACCCTGGGGCGTGGTGCAGGAATATGCAAGTTACTATCTACATAGGGTTAATCCCACCCAACTTTATAGAATGTTCATATGGGGCAGGTTTATATCTATCTGATACCCAGAACCTTCTTTGGAAAATTCAAATAGAATCCTCTAGTTTGTAAGTCACTTTATTCTACAGATCTCCAGCTGGGGAACACGCAATGGGGAAATTTATGGGTCCCTCCTGTCTCGCCAAGAACATTTTTTTCATTGGATGACATAATTTTAATAGGATCCAGACGGCTAACATATGGGAATAGCAAAGAGTCATCCAACTTCATGGAAAAAATGATGGAAGGGATGTAGAAAGGATTTAGAATTTATTAACCCCCCTTCCAAATATTGGGGTTCAAGCACAAATACTCTAGAATGGGTCAATAGAAAGGTAACAACTTCATCCAGACAAAGTATAAATTGCACTCACACAGCTAATTAACAGTGAATGGAGGAATGGAGAGAGAACCCAAACTCCTCCTGGACTGCTCAGTAATGCTGGACCCTGTCCAAGGGTGCTGCTGATCTTCAACATCTGCATCCTGCAGGCACCTTTAGGAGATGGGGGGGGGGGGGGGTTGTCATACTGAGCTATTAACAATCCACTGAAGACAAAAGATACAGTTTTATCAGAATTATCCATAACTACATAATGAATTGAACCAGTGTGTGGGTAAAGAGGGGCTATATTGTTACTGAAACCGTAGGAAGATCTGCGGCATAGTGGGAGCTACCATGTTGTTCACACTACATTTTTCTCCCCTTGCATTTTAGGAAGTTTTCCTGTGCAATTTCTAATGCCACACAGGGCAATACACCGACATTCATCATCCAGTGCAATCGCCATGGAGATGTATAAATCACCGACGAATCCTGGTGCAACGTCATCCCATAAACTGCTATTATAAAGTGCCGCGAAAGTTGTCGCTGGCCACTTCTTGTGCATTGCCCTGACATCGCGTTAACTGACAGAAACGCTGCGCCAGGCGTGAGCAAACATATATACGGCAAACTGCGGAAAGTTTAACCCATTTTTCGCAATTACAACTAAAAAAAGTTGTTTGCAACCCCCACGAAATAAAAAAAGTGAAATTCTCACCGTGTTGTACAAGGAATCGCTCTCTGCGCCTTCGGACAGTTCGCTCAGTTTACGGTCCCACTGGATCCCCGGATCACCGCTCTCCATTATTTCCATTGTATGGCAATTTATATGGAGAGAGTTTAAAGGGAATGTAAACCTTCAATTGGGGTATAAAATCCTGGGGTACAGGGGGGGCAGCAGTTGGTAATTGGACTATTTCAGCAATAAGGGGAATAATTTTCTCCTTTAGGATCTTTTGTTAATGATTTGGAGCCCAGAACTTGTTGTGTAGAATAAAGGCCAAGTCAAAGTAGATTGAAGTATTTGGGAGATGCACTGTCCCTGTGTGTTATAGCTGGGAGGTCCACTGGGAGGTCAGGGCAGTAAATGGGAATCCACAGCCCAGACAACCTTCTCTCTTCAAAGCCTGACTGCAGACTGACAGGCAATGCTGAGTGCCGCCTCCATCCTACACTCTAAACACGCCCCTAAACCCTCATCAGCGAATCACGTGTGACCTCTCTTATTTACCTCTCTCCCGGTAACCAATCCCTACTCGTCACATGCCCTCCAGGAAAACTCCACGAGAGAAAATTGGAATGTGGGCGGAGCCCGTCATGTTTCGTTCTTGGCTTGACCAATAAGAAAACAGGATGGGACGTTTAAAAGGGTGATGGGCGTCCCCATTGACCAATAACGGTGCAGACAGGGAAAACCAATTCAGCCAATGGGTGAGCGACAAGAATATATCAGGGAGGACCCGCCCCTAGGAAGTACAGAATGGGTTCAGTGAGTTTTACATGGGGATGAGAAGTGATCAGAGACTGTAAATTATAATGTTATTATTACAGTTTATATGAATGTATTATGTATACCTGTAGTAAAATTATCTTTACAGAAGGAGATGGGAGGCATATCACGGACTGCTGGGAATTGTAGTTTAACATAAAACAATACAATGCTGATATACCCATTGGGTGAAAGAGAATACTGTTTAATTCTCATGCATTGATGTCAGTCTAAGGCCCTCCAGATGTTTGCAAACTACAACACCCATGATTCCCTGTGCTATTGCTGGGAGTTGTAGTTTGCAAACATCTGGGAGGGCTCCAGGTGGGACACCCCAAATCTAATGTAAATCTACAAAGTGTCTTAGGTCCTCATCTTGGGCCCATCAAATACAATAGGAAGAGAGTGGATTGAAAGGTATAATTCCCCATTAACACTAGAAATTGGGCATTTTGCATAAAGGGAATGCTGGGAGTTGTAGTTTTCAAACTTGCAAGGGGTGCTATTAATTTTTAGTAAGCTATTAGAGTTAAAGGGAAACTAATGTGTATAAAGATTTTTCAAAAATAGTTCAAACAAAAAGTACCCGAGGAAGGAAGTAGGATTGGTACGTTTTACCTCCCAATATCATTTCTATGATGAGCAGCAGGACGAAGAAAACTGCTTCTGCCAGTCTTCCTGAATGCTTCAGCACTATCAAGGAGATTCAATAAAACTTCTTATCGTTAAAAATGGTGCATATTTTGCCCCAACCAATCAGATCTTATTTAACATTTGAAAGCTAACATCTGATCGGTTGGGGCAAAATTAGCACCATTTTTAACGATAAGAACTTTTATTAAATAACCCTGTATCTTTAATATAGAATGTCCCAGGGCCACAACCTGGCAGATGAAAACTGTATGTGCTGTAGCTTCTCAACAAAACACTATTGGGAGGTAGGAACAATCAATCCTATCTCCTTTCCCCAGGTGCTTTTCATTTTTAAAAAGTTAATTTTTACAGTATAGTTGTCCTTTAAGGCTATGTTCACACTATGCATTTTTTTAATGTAAATTGCGATGTTGTGTAAATTGCATATTGGCGTCCATCATCCTATTAGCAGAGCGTTTTGGCTCAATGTTTCCACAGGGAATCGCACCAAAATGCTCTTAAGTGTGAACGAAGCATTATTATTATTATTATTATTATTGTGGGTTTATAGCACCAACATCCTCCATAGCGCTTTACAATTACATATATACATTCACATCAGGCCCTGCCCCGAAGAGCTTACAATCTAATCACATTTATTTGACACATACAACCTATCAGTATATCTTTATGATTGTTCGGGAAACTGGAGTGCCCAGAGGAAACCCACGCAAGCACAGGGAGAACATACAAACTCCTTGCAGATGTGTCCGAGGGTGGAATCGAACTCAGGACCTCAACCCTGCAAGTTATCAGTGCTAACCACGCTGCCCGTTTTACTTAGAGCCATTTGATTAGATTTTCCCCATTCCTCCTCCCTACCTTTGGGATCTATCCAATAGGAAAATTACCTTATTGCCGAGCTTGTCTTTCCATTGGCTAGGCCCTGGGCTAGAAAAAGGGTGGAGCAACAACATGTAGTGTCTCATTTAATTCTCATATAATCCAAGTAAGATTAGTAAAACAAGCCCCAGAAACATACTTATTCTCCTTCATTCCTATGGCTGTCTGCTGTCGGCCCTCTGTTTGCCAGAATTTGCAAACTAGGGCCTAACCAGCACCTGCATTTGTGATTGGCTGAGAGTAAGTATGTTAATGGGGGGTTTTGTTTTACAAATCTGACTGTACTACAGGGATGTAAAGCTAGAGGTAAGACAGCCATGAAGGGATAGGGAGGGGGAAGGGCTTTTTGCATGAACAGTTTATATAAATTTCTATATTATATATGTATAACCTACCCCTGTAGTGGATTTCTATGGGAGGAACTGTAAGATTATAGCCTTATAATCTTACAGTTCCAGGAGAAGGAAACCAGAAGCCACAAAGGGGTATGTTATAATAAACAATGCACCCGAACTGTAAATTATAAGGATATTAGACTTCTAATATCCTTATAATTTACAGTTGGGGGTACATTATCCACTATATAAATAATAATTATCCATGTTTAATGTTTCAATCTAGTCCAGATTACGGTGTATAGAAATTCTCTGTAGTACCTGACTGTAATGGATATTTATAGATTTCTCCCAAGGTTGTGATAACACAATGATCTGTATGGACAATCCCTTTACCTGGTCTGACTTTGTACTCATTGTAGCCGTGTGTAAATATCACATTGTGTAAATGTTACAATGTATTTATGGGCATCAGTATGATCAATGCCACACAAACACACCCAGACAGACGGCTACTCCTTAAATAACACAGAACACACATACCCTATACTGTGATAAATCTAGTGTATCGCAATAGGTACTTCTAAGCCCATTACCTTGGTTTATTCATTTGAGAGGGAGCTGCCATACTGCATTCTCTACATATAATAGCTGAAAAATTCCCAGTAGACATTTTAGAGAGATCATTTTATCAGACAAAGGCTAAAAGGTCACATGATTTGTGACACAGCTGAGTGACTATTATACAGATACAATCCAGATCTATGTAAGTATAAATAGCTTTATTTAACCTTCTTCCCTCCCAACACAAGACAATCTCAGATTAAACTCCATCTGGTGGCCCTTGTGATGAATTCTCTTTTTATTATATTGTGCAGCTTTAATGTTCAAAAGGATAAGTATAAATTCTCAAAATATCACATTTTATTGGAGAATCCTGCCTTTACATGGCGCACGGTTCCCTTGACGTGGTTGGAAGGCTTTTTATTCATGTGATCACGGTAATGTATACTAAAACCCCTTTGTTTATAAAGTTTGCCAGTATGCAGATAATAGGATAATGTATGGGGCCCAGGAATGTGCATTGATTATCTTTTCTTTGTTTATAACGTATGCCAGTGTGCAGATAATATATTGTATGGGGCCCAGGAATGTGCATTGATTACCTTTTCTTTGCTTATAATGTATGCCAGTGTGCAGATAATATGATAATGTATGGGGCCCAGGAATGTGCATTGATTATCTTTTCTGTTTATAATGTATGCCAGTGTGCAGATAATATGATATTGTATGGGGCCTAGGAATGTGCATTAATTATCTTTTCTATGTTTATAATGTATGCTAGTGTGCAGATATGATATTGTATGGACCTAGGAATGTGCATTGATTAACTTTTCTATGTTTGTATAAATACAACCATATGTGATTCGAATAGAGGACCTGGTTAATTGTAATGGAATCTTTAAAGGAAATTGAATCCCTGGGATATTTCATTGTGAAAATGATGCTCAGTCTGTTGACAGACAGTTAGAGGTGTGAATTCAGACAGTTGTGGGTAAGATAAGAGGTGCGAATGTAACTTAATTGTATTCATCATAACAATGGCTTATCCTCAAGTGTGCTGTTTAAAGGGGAAGTTTAAATTAGCAATGATATTTTGTAGCAAATTATTTTGTACGATATTTCACATCATAATCATTTCTAATTAAACATGTTTGTGTCTTCGTATATAACACTAAACATATTACACATTGCTTTACAATTAGTTTATCCAAAGATGAAATAATTCACAATTAAAGGATAAGATTGTATACTATACTGTAAGTACATGGGAATTAGGATGGTTTATTCCCTACCTCCCAATATTGTTTCATTGAGGAGCTATCGCACATACAGTTTTCATCTGCCAGGTTAGTGTCCTGGGCCTTCCTGTTTTAAAGATATTGCTGAAGCACTCAGAAAGCCTGGCAAAAGCAGTTCTCTTTGTGTTGCACAGTCGGAGCGCATGTAATTGCACAAAAAAATTTGAGCTTTCATGCAACCCGAAACCTAGTGTGGACAGACCAATTTGCCAACACTAGTGTGCTCTTCTTAACATGCTTTCAGATTGTGTGTTAAACCGCAGTGGTGTGGCCAAGCCCTAAACCAACGCATTGCATGCACTGGAAATATCACACTTCTAGAGATTTGCACTATTCTATTGTGATTTGTATTAGCCTTACAAGAGGACACCAGAAGGAGCCACATTTTCTACAAAGATAACGTATTCCCAGACGTGGCTACCAGACATTATTAGCCGCTTGCTCCAGATTGCTATCCCCTTGGAACCAGGTCTGCGAATATATAAAGTCACATTTGCAGACTGTGTCCCTATAAGGTAACTCTACACCCAGCAGATCAACCATAAACATTACAAGTTTGATTTGATCCGCAGGGTTTTCTACAAAGAACTTGATCCCAGTTCAGCTAAATTACCCTTTGCCTTCTGGCTCTTAGAACAGTGCGACAGGGCTGGATGGAGTTAAATTTAGTACCTGACACTAGGTCTTTGTGAGAAAAGGTCTTGTAATGTTATTTCAGTTAATGTACTCAATGACAGTCCTGTGTTTAGTGAGCCGGCCCTTTATAAATAGGACTCTGTGCTCCCAACCTTCCTTACATAATGGTGAATAGGTGTATGAAAACTACGGGGCTACTCTGCTCCTGTTAACACTCCACCTCTAGTCTCTCCTGCACAAGAGCCCTCTCTGACCTTCATCAATCAGTGTAGAACAAGCAGCTCCTAATCCCGCAGTGTGATGTGCCCAGGGTACAATACGGTCTGTATTTAATATACATCACCTGCACTCCCCTCCCTAAACCTTTATCATCTCCTATTAATAGACACTTTCATTTCCAATGAAATCTCTTTTATTTACAAAATAAAATGTAAACCCAGGACAGAGCATGATTTCCCGAATGACTGAGCCCCTAAAAGGTCACAGGTACCAGCCAAAAAGCCCCTGTTGTAAGTTAAAGGGCCAGTCCACCCCTCAAATGAAAAATTGCATATAGGTAAATGACCCCCCAAAACTGCAATAGTTAGAAAGCTTAAAGATGGAAGACTAACCTGAAATGCAGCACAATGTCCCATTACACCTCTTTCTGCTTCCTGGTTCTTCTGTCAGTCACAGATATGGCAGTTGACAGCACAGCCAATGACTGAATGCGATTCTCTCAGCTTTCTCCTCTGAGCATGTGTAAGCTCAGAAAGCTTGGAGTGTAGGTGGAAACCTTTTTTACCTTTTTTTTTCTGGCATTTTACTAGTTTCTATATGTGTTGTATGCAGCATTCTCTTATCAGCAACGCTACAAAAACACAGATAAAATGCTGTAAAAGCAAAAACTAGACGTCCACGTGAACCTAGCCTTTAAGGGGCAGACACTGCTTAACAAGTCAGTCCTACATTTGTGATCTTTGGAGCTATTGCAGTTTTGGGGTATGGGGGTTATTTACCTATTTAAATTCTTTCACTTGAGGGGTGGGGATTTTCCCTTTAACATATTATCCTAAAGTAATTTCATGTTTCTGTAGGAATTTTCTGCAGGATACCCAATAAACAGGATGCGTTAAAGGGCAAGTCCACCTCTTTTTTAACATTTTTCTGTAGTGTAGGGCTCCCTCCCCCTCCCCCTATATTAGTTCGTCAAAAAACTAACCCGATCTGTACTTGCACTGCCTTGTAATTCATTTGAATTTACAGCAAAACAATTCCAAGGACCAAACACATTACTTTGCAGGTCATACAATGCGCTGGTCACAGGGTACATATTACTGGTACCCTTGATTAAAAGCAGAACCACACTACTATATTGGCTGTACCATTTATGATTGTATTAGGGTGGGGGCGTTCTTCCATACTCCCTGTATTAGGGAGTGCAGAGATGGTAAATATAGTTTAACACTCCAGTGGTATGTTCCTCCCTGGGTCCTCCTGGTATATATGATTCTGGTTACCTGTTTTGTGTTATTTAAATGGATCTTAGTCATTAAGGTGTGTTCAATAAACAGAATTGGATAACTGTCTGCAAATGAGGAGACAAAGGGACAGATATATGGATTACATTACTGTGCTATACATATTACTTCTCCACATCCTAACAAAGGGCTAAACATAGAGAATCTGAACATGGGGCAAGTACAAGAAGTGGGGGGCAGTCTTTAGCGATTAAAGGGCAAGTATTATTAAGCTGTAAAAAATAATTGGAGATAAAAATTTAGCTGAATTCCCAGCAGGAAGTTCAGATTTTTTTATATATATATATATACGCAGCTGCTTTCCTTTAGTTCATCAGTCAACCGCTGATGTCTAGACTTTCAAGGGGGCCAGTAATAGCAGGAGCTGCCATGTTGATTGCCCTGTTAAATAAAAACGAACTGACTGAACTTGAGGTTTTCCAGTAGCCTTGTAGTGGATGTGTGAAAAGAGGTAAAACCAAGGGAGGGGTTAAAGGGAAAGTTTTAAACCTTTCACACCCGCACAATGTTGTCACAGCTGTTAATCACAATTAAAGGTCAACATCCTTCTCACATTTCCCTAGTGTGACGTTTAGTGTACAACCTGCGTTTGTTACCTGGGGGGTGAACATGAACGTGACATTTCCTGTTAGGACAGAGGTAACACACACACACACACATTATCTGTTCTAGTGGAAATAGACAATAAAACAGCCCTTGTGTGCAGATCTATCAGGATATATTAATGAGACGTGTGGTCCAGGGCACATTACAAACTACAGCTCCCAGCATTCCCTGACGGCAGATTTTTCTCCTGACCGGGACTAAAATTGTGTTAAATCCAGCCATACACATAACAATATGGTGAATTCCTGTTGGAGAAATGAATAAGCGAGGTAGATTTGTCCTTTAAACTGGGCAGTTTTGGCAGAACATATCAAATGTTTGGATGAAGGAATTGGACATCAGTCAATTTGGCTCCTTTACAGGGGGGACGCCCAACACTTATTACAGATCCTTAATGTACCGAGGGAGGAACGTCACACACACTGCCCAGGGCAAGTTAAAGCAGACGGTATAGGAAATGGGGGAAGGGCAGATTATGACAACACCTTTAAGGAATCACAATGCCATATAAATCTACACACCATGGGATCCTTTGTCCCGACCAACCGTTAGCCACTTGCAACTAGATGAAGGACTGTCAATTGCAACTAAAGTAGCCATCAGTTTGCCATGACCGAACATGTGGCCACACAGTTGTCCTGGTTTCCTGACGTGTCCGACCACCCATTTGTCCAATTCGGACTGAGGAACGATCAGAAGTCGGTAGCTAGCTGACGTATAGCTCCTTAACCTCCTGGTCCTCGATCAATGCATTAAAGGAATAGTTCCCTTTTGCAGTGAACTATTCCTTTAAGGAGCCCATCTAAAAAGAATTGCCTAATGTGACTAATTGTAATTTGCAGTATATGTTCAGTAAAATAGGAAACAAATACAATCCAATATCTGTTTGCAAACAGACATTGATTCACTGCAGTGGGAAAGAACTTCTAATACTAAAGGAGAGAGAGAGAATCCAGCAGTTTTTAACTATATCCAACAGGAAAATGGAGAACTCTTTTATTCCTACCTCCCAACATCATTTTGTTAAAGGTGGGTACACACCATACAATTCTTCCTCCTGGCAGATCCATCCAGGCTTCCGACCTGAACTGTCAGTTGCGGCAAAAGCAGCCGCGTCCAACAGTTAGCCGCAACGATTGTGTGGTCCATAGAGGACCGCACGATCGGTCATGGTTTTCCGGCCCGTCCGATTCAGACAAAGGAACGGTCGGTGATTGGTCAGAGCCGCCATACAATAATTCAGCCTGACCCACTAAAACGTAATTCAGTCGGGCCGAATTATTGCATGGTGTGTACTCATCTTAAAGGAGCGCCAGCACATGCAGTTTTCATCTGCTAGGTAAGTGTCCTGGACTTTCCTATATTGAAGATAGTGCTGAAGCACTGAGGGAGACTGGCAAAAAAAAGATTTTTTTTGTGCTGGCACTCCTCATAGAAACGATATTGGGGGTATAAATTACCAATCCAACTCCTCACCCCAGGTACTTTTAATTTTAACTGTTTTTATAAAAACTTTATTTGCGCTATAGTTCCCCTTTAAACAGATTAATCGCACCTGAACTTTACTACTGTAAATATAAATTATTGCTTTTCTCTCTCTCTACAGCAAGAAATCGAAAATGCTACTGGTGTGATTAACCCAGACACATTAATACCACACAAACATACAAAGAAGGAAGCCATACCCTCATACTGTACAATATGGCAGCTCCCACCCCTATGTATAAATATAGTGAAGAAATATTCTGCACATACAATAAGCAATACACTCATACTGTACTGTCTATGGGGAACAATATGGCAGCTCCCACCCATATGTATAAATATAAATATACAGAGAAGGAATGTTCTGTACACTGGATAACATTGGATATTATTATATAACTGGATAACATTGGATATTATTATATAACTGGATAACATTGGATATTATTATATAACTGGATAACATTGGATATATTATTATATAACTGGATAACATTGGATATTATTATATAACTGGATAACATTGGATATATTATTATATAACTAGATAACATCCAGTTATATAATAATATATCCAATGTTATCCAGTTATATAATAATATATCCAATAACATTGGATATATTATTATATAACTGGATAACATTAGATATTATTATATAACTAGATAACATTGGATATTATTATATAACTAGATAACATTGGATATTATTATATAACTGGGCACAACTGTAAAAATTATAAGGATATTAGTTCGATAGGGGCTAATCACCCCCAATGTAATTATAAGGATAGTACGTTATATAGAGATTAATGCACCCCCAAACTGTGTAATGATAAGGTATTAGTGATATAGTTGGATAATGCACCCCCAACTGTAAATTATATGGATATTAGTTATATAGTGGATAATGCACCCCCTTCTGGAACATTTAAGGATATTAGTATATAGGGATTAATGCCACACAACTGTTAAATTATAGGATATTAGTTATATAGGGATAATGCAGCCCAACTGTAAATTATAAGGGCTATTAGTTATATAGTGGATAATGCCCCCAACTGTTAAATATATGGATATTAGTATTAGTGGATTAATAATGCACCCCCAACTGTTAAATTCTAAGGATTATTTAGTTATATAGAGATTAATGCCCCCCAACTGTTCGCCCAAATGTATAAGGAATTAGTTATAATATAGTGGATAAGTGCCACCCCCCAAATGTCAATTATAAGGTATTAGTATATTAGTGGATAATGGCACCCCCCCAACTGTAAAATTAGGATTAGTTAAAGTGAGAGTAATGAACCCCCACAACTGTAAATTATAAGGATATTAGTTATATAGTGTGATAAGGCCCCCCCAAACTGTAATTAAAGGATATTATTATATAGTGGATAATTGCACCCCCAACTGGTAAATTATAAGGATTATTAGTTATAGAGTAGATCATGCACCCCCAACTGTAAATTTAAGGATTTATTTAGTTATATAGTGGAGATGCACCCCCCAACCAACTGTAAATTATTAAGGATATTAGTTTTATATAGTATGATAATGCACCCCAACTTAAATTATAAGGATTATTTAGTATTTCGTGGGATAATGCACCCCCAACTTAAAATTATAAGGTATATTAGGTAGATAGTGGAAATGCACCCCCAACTGGTAAAAATTTAAGGCGATTAGTTATTAGAGTGGATTAATGCACCCCCAAACTGTAAAAATTATAAGGATATTAGTTATATAGTACGATAAAGGCACCCCCAACGGTAAATTATAAGGATATTAAGTATTATAGTGGATAATGCACCCCCAACTGTCAATTATTACGGATAGTAGGTTATCAGGGGATAATGCACCCCCAACTGTAATTTATAAAGGATATTAGTTATATAGTCGAAGGCACCCCCCCAACTGTAAATATAAGGAAGTAGTTATATAGTGGATAATTTGCACCCCACTGTAAATTATAAGGATATTAGTTATATAGTAAGATTAATGCACCCCCAACTGTAAATTATAAGGAATAGGTTATATAGTGGAATAATGCACCCCCAAACTGTAAATTATAAAGGATATTAGTTAATGTGGATAATGCACCCCCAACTGGTAAATTGTGTATAAGGATGTTAGTTATTAGTAGATAATGCACCCCCAACTGTAAATTATAAGGATATTAGTATATCGGCGGAGAATGCACCCCCAACGTAAATTATAAGGATATTGTATGAAGTGGATATGCACCCCCAACTGTAACTTATAAGGATAGAGTAGATAGTGGATAATGCACCCCAACTGTAAATTATAAGGAGATATTAGTTAATAGTGGATTAATGCACCCCCAACGTAAATTATAAGGATTTAGTTATATAGTGGATAATGCACCCCCAACTGTAATTATAAGGATATTAGTTATATCGTGGATAAGCACCCCCAACTTAATTATCTGGATATTAGTATATAGTTGGATAATTTGCCACCCCCTCGGTACATTCTAAGGAATATAGTTATATAGTGGAAGATGCAACACTAACGTAAATTATAAGGATATTAGTATATGTGGATAATTGCACCCCCAAACTGTAAAATAAGGGAATATAGTTATATAGTGGATAATGCACCCCAACTGTAAAATTATATGCGATATGAGTATATTAGGGCGAATGACCCCAACTGTAAATATAAGGATATTTAGTTATATAGTGGAATAAGGCACCCCAACTGTAAAATTATATGGATATCGTTATTCTAGTGGATAAGGCACCCCTTCTGTACATTATAAGGATTATTATATAGTGGATTAATTGCACCCAACTGTAAAATTATAAGGTATTAGTTATATAGTGGATAACTGCACCCCCAACTTTAAATTATATGGATATTAGTTATTATAGTAGATAATGCCACCCCCAACTGAAATTATATGGATATTAGTTGAGATAGTGGAGAATGCACACCAATGTAATTATAGGATATTAGGATATAGTGGATTAATGCCACCCCAACTGTTAAATTATATGGTATTAGTATATAGTGGATAATGCACCCCCCCCCCCCCCAACTGTAAATTATATGGATATTAGTTATATAGGGTATAATGCAACCCCCTTCTGTACATTAGAAGGATATTAGTATATAGTGAATAATGCACCCAACTGTAAAATTATAAGGGATTTAGTTATAGGAGTGGCTTAATGACCCCTTCTGTACATTAAAAGGATATAGTTATTAGCGTGGATAATGCAACCCATTCTGTACATTAAAAGGATATTCGTTATATAGTGGATAATGCACCCCAACTGGTTAAATCATCTAAGGATATTGTTATATAGTGGATAATGCACCCCCCCCCCCCCCAACTGTAAAATTATAGGATATTAGTTATATAGTGGAATATAAGCACCCCAACTGTAAATTATAAGGATATTAGTTAATATAGTGGATAATCGCACCGCCCAACTGTAAATTTAAGGATATTCGTTATATAGTGATAAGCACCCCCTTCTGTACATTAAAAGGATTTAGTTATATAGGGGATATTTTTAATGCCACCCCCACGGTACATTATAAGGATATAGTTATATATGGATAATGCACCCCTTCTGTACAATAAAAGGATATTACGTTAATAGTGGATAATAACCCCAAACTGTCAATATAAGGATATTAGTAATAGTGGATAATGCACCCCCCAACTGTACATTATAAGATATTAGTTATATAGTGGATAATGCACCTAACTGTTTTGTAAATTATAAGGGATTAGTTATATAGTGGATATGCACACCCCAACTGTAAATTATAAGGGATGATTAGTTATATAGTGGAAAGCACCCCCTTCTGTACATTAACAGGATATTAGTTATTAAGTGGAGATACACCCCAAACTGTAAATTTATAAGGATATAGTTATATAGTGGATAATGCACCCCCTTCGTAAATCTATGGGATATGATTTATATGTGGATACTGCACCCCCAACTGTAAATTATATGGATATTTATTATAGTGGATCATGCCACAGGCCGGGTACACCCCTTTTTATACAGGGCATGAACTCTTCGGGGATTATAATATCCTGATAATTAGAGAAGGCGTACATTATACCCTTATAAACCACCTCTTTACGGCTTTAAAAGTGCTGCAGTTTGCAGCCATCACTCTCTCTCATACGATACACCATCCAATCTGGAAGGAGGGGGGAGAGGAACCCCCCCAAAAGGGTAGAGATACAATATATGCTTCTTTTCCGGCTCATCCACCCCTCCTCCACGCGAGTGGCGGTTTGGTCCAGAAAGGGAGAGACGATCTAGATAGATGTTCTGATGGTCTATGCTGATGTTCCTTCATTGCTTACCCAGTCTCAACATTTCGCTCCCGAAGGAGAAGGACACAACGGACCGAGGGAGGTGAGTAATATGGAATAGCGGGGCCATAGACTTGGGGACGGAGAGAAAAATATATCATTGCGGGATTGACTTCCGTGTTTAAAAATAGGTGTTGCTATAAGTAGTAGCGCGCCTTTTATAAGGTTATTTTTTTATTCTGGGTCCCATTGGGATCCATGGGAAAGGGTGGGTTATAAGAATAATAATATCCAAAAAAAAACGGTATCCAGTTATATAATACTATCCAATGTTATCAGTTGGATCTTAATAATATCCAATGTTATTCCAGTGATATAATAATATCCAATGTTATAGTTGTGGGGGGAGGAGGGGAGGGGGGGGGCGGGGGGGAGGGGGGGGGGAGGTAGTGGCGATGGGGGGATTGGCGGGGGCGGATTAGGGGGGGTGGGGCGAGTGGGGAGAGGTGAGGAAATAGTAGCGTAATAAGGAGGTAGAGGGAGGGGGTGTTGGATGGTAGGTGTATGGTATAGTGAAGGAGTGTGGTTATGAGGGTGTGGAGATGTGTGGGGGTGTGGGGGGGGGAGGGTGTGGTTAGGGAGAGACAAAGTCCTCGCCGTTGCACCCCAATATTTTTTTTTTTCATTATTTTTTTTTTTTTATTTTTTTTTTTTTTATTTTTTATTTGTGTTTTTTTTTTTTATTATTTTTTTATTTTTTTAGAGCCGTCTCAGGCGTCCGCGACACAGATCTTTTGTTTGTCAAGCTTTTTTTGATATTTTTTATTTTTGTTTTTTATTTTATTTTTTTTATTTTTGTATTTTTTTATATAATAATCTAAATAAATAAAAAATAAATCCAAGTTTGTTATCTAGTTATATAATAATATCTAATGTTATCCAGTTATATAAAAAAATAATCCAACGTTTATCCAGTTAATAATAATCTATCCAAGGTTATCCAGATATAATAATATAACCAATGTTTCCAGTTAATAATAATATATCCATGTTATCCAGTTATATAATATAATCCAAAATGTTATCAGTTATATAATTAATATCCATGTATCTTAGTTAATATAATCATATCTAAGGTTATCCAGTTATATATAATATCTCTAATGGTATACAGTTATATAATAATATCTCCAATTTAATACAGTTAATAATAATATCCAATGTATCTATATAAATAATATCTAATGTTATCAGTTATATAATATATCTAATGTTATCATAACTAGATAACATTGGATATTATTATATAACTGGATAACATTGGAGATATTATTATATAACTGGATAACATTAGAGATATTATTATATAACTGGATAACATTAGATATTATTATATAACTAGATAACATTGGATATTATTATATAACTGGATAACATTGGATATATTATTATATAACTGGATAACATTGGATATATTATTATATAACTGGCACAACTGTAAAAATTATAAGGATATTAGTTCGATAGGGGCTAATCACCCCCAATGTAATTATAAGGATAGTACGTTATATAGAGATTAATGCACCCCCAAACTGTGTAATGATAAGGTATTAGTGATATAGTTGGATAATGCACCCCCAACTGTAAATTATATGGATATTAGTTATATAGTGGATAATGCACCCCCTTCTGGAACATTTAAGGATATTAGTATATAGGGATTAATGCCACACAACTGTTAAATTATAGGATATTAGTTATATAGGGATAATGCAGCCCAACTGTAAATTATAAGGGCTATTAGTTATATAGTGGATAATGCCCCCAACTGTTAAATATATGGATATTAGTATTAGTGGATTAATAATGCACCCCCAACTGTTAAATTCTAAGGATTATTTAGTTATATAGAGATTAATGCCCCCCAACTGTTCGCCCAAATGTATAAGGAATTAGTTATAATATAGTGGATAAGTGCCACCCCCCAAATGTCAATTATAAGGTATTAGTATATTAGTGGATAATGGCACCCCCCCAACTGTAAAATTAGGATTAGTTAAAGTGAGAGTAATGAACCCCCACAACTGTAAATTATAAGGATATTAGTTATATAGTGTGATAAGGCCCCCCCAAACTGTAATTAAAGGATATTATTATATAGTGGATAATTGCACCCCCAACTGGTAAATTATAAGGATTATTAGTTATAGAGTAGATCATGCACCCCCAACTGTAAATTTAAGGATTTATTTAGTTATATAGTGGAGATGCACCCCCCAACCAACTGTAAATTATTAAGGATATTAGTTTTATATAGTATGATAATGCACCCCAACTTAAATTATAAGGATTATTTAGTATTTCGTGGGATAATGCACCCCCAACTTAAAATTATAAGGTATATTAGGTAGATAGTGGAAATGCACCCCCAACTGGTAAAAATTTAAGGCGATTAGTTATTAGAGTGGATTAATGCACCCCCAAACTGTAAAAATTATAAGGATATTAGTTATATAGTACGATAAAGGCACCCCCAACGGTAAATTATAAGGATATTAAGTATTATAGTGGATAATGCACCCCCAACTGTCAATTATTACGGATAGTAGGTTATCAGGGGATAATGCACCCCCAACTGTAATTTATAAAGGATATTAGTTATATAGTCGAAGGCACCCCCCCAACTGTAAATATAAGGAAGTAGTTATATAGTGGATAATTTGCACCCCACTGTAAATTATAAGGATATTAGTTATATAGTAAGATTAATGCACCCCCAACTGTAAATTATAAGGAATAGGTTATATAGTGGAATAATGCACCCCCAAACTGTAAATTATAAAGGATATTAGTTAATGTGGATAATGCACCCCCAACTGGTAAATTGTGTATAAGGATGTTAGTTATTAGTAGATAATGCACCCCCAACTGTAAATTATAAGGATATTAGTATATCGGCGGAGAATGCACCCCCAACGTAAATTATAAGGATATTGTATGAAGTGGATATGCACCCCCAACTGTAACTTATAAGGATAGAGTAGATAGTGGATAATGCACCCCAACTGTAAATTATAAGGAGATATTAGTTAATAGTGGATTAATGCACCCCCAACGTAAATTATAAGGATTTAGTTATATAGTGGATAATGCACCCCCAACTGTAATTATAAGGATATTAGTTATATCGTGGATAAGCACCCCCAACTTAATTATCTGGATATTAGTATATAGTTGGATAATTTGCCACCCCCTCGGTACATTCTAAGGAATATAGTTATATAGTGGAAGATGCAACACTAACGTAAATTATAAGGATATTAGTATATGTGGATAATTGCACCCCCAAACTGTAAAATAAGGGAATATAGTTATATAGTGGATAATGCACCCCAACTGTAAAATTATATGCGATATGAGTATATTAGGGCGAATGACCCCAACTGTAAATATAAGGATATTTAGTTATATAGTGGAATAAGGCACCCCAACTGTAAAATTATATGGATATCGTTATTCTAGTGGATAAGGCACCCCTTCTGTACATTATAAGGATTATTATATAGTGGATTAATTGCACCCAACTGTAAAATTATAAGGTATTAGTTATATAGTGGATAACTGCACCCCCAACTTTAAATTATATGGATATTAGTTATTATAGTAGATAATGCCACCCCCAACTGAAATTATATGGATATTAGTTGAGATAGTGGAGAATGCACACCAATGTAATTATAGGATATTAGGATATAGTGGATTAATGCCACCCCAACTGTTAAATTATATGGTATTAGTATATAGTGGATAATGCACCCCCCCCCCCCCCAACTGTAAATTATATGGATATTAGTTATATAGGGTATAATGCAACCCCCTTCTGTACATTAGAAGGATATTAGTATATAGTGAATAATGCACCCAACTGTAAAATTATAAGGGATTTAGTTATAGGAGTGGCTTAATGACCCCTTCTGTACATTAAAAGGATATAGTTATTAGCGTGGATAATGCAACCCATTCTGTACATTAAAAGGATATTCGTTATATAGTGGATAATGCACCCCAACTGGTTAAATCATCTAAGGATATTGTTATATAGTGGATAATGCACCCCCCCCCCCCCCAACTGTAAAATTATAGGATATTAGTTATATAGTGGAATATAAGCACCCCAACTGTAAATTATAAGGATATTAGTTAATATAGTGGATAATCGCACCGCCCAACTGTAAATTTAAGGATATTCGTTATATAGTGATAAGCACCCCCTTCTGTACATTAAAAGGATTTAGTTATATAGGGGATATTTTTAATGCCACCCCCACGGTACATTATAAGGATATAGTTATATATGGATAATGCACCCCTTCTGTACAATAAAAGGATATTACGTTAATAGTGGATAATAACCCCAAACTGTCAATATAAGGATATTAGTAATAGTGGATAATGCACCCCCCAACTGTACATTATAAGATATTAGTTATATAGTGGATAATGCACCTAACTGTTTTGTAAATTATAAGGGATTAGTTATATAGTGGATATGCACACCCCAACTGTAAATTATAAGGGATGATTAGTTATATAGTGGAAAGCACCCCCTTCTGTACATTAACAGGATATTAGTTATTAAGTGGAGATACACCCCAAACTGTAAATTTATAAGGATATAGTTATATAGTGGATAATGCACCCCCTTCGTAAATCTATGGGATATGATTTATATGTGGATACTGCACCCCCAACTGTAAATTATATGGATATTTATTATAGTGGATCATGCCACAGGCCGGGTACACCCCTTTTTATACAGGGCATGAACTCTTCGGGGATTATAATATCCTGATAATTAGAGAAGGCGTACATTATACCCTTATAAACCACCTCTTTACGGCTTTAAAAGTGCTGCAGTTTGCAGCCATCACTCTCTCTCATACGATACACCATCCAATCTGGAAGGAGGGGGGAGAGGAACCCCCCCAAAAGGGTAGAGATACAATATATGCTTCTTTTCCGGCTCATCCACCCCTCCTCCACGCGAGTGGCGGTTTGGTCCAGAAAGGGAGAGACGATCTAGATAGATGTTCTGATGGTCTATGCTGATGTTCCTTCATTGCTTACCCAGTCTCAACATTTCGCTCCCGAAGGAGAAGGACACAACGGACCGAGGGAGGTGAGTAATATGGAATAGCGGGGCCATAGACTTGGGGACGGAGAGAAAAATATATCATTGCGGGATTGACTTCCGTGTTTAAAAATAGGTGTTGCTATAAGTAGTAGCGCGCCTTTTATAAGGTTATTTTTTTATTCTGGGTCCCATTGGGATCCATGGGAAAGGGTGGGTTATAAGAATAATAATATCCAAAAAAAAACGGTATCCAGTTATATAATACTATCCAATGTTATCAGTTGGATCTTAATAATATCCAATGTTATTCCAGTGATATAATAATATCCAATGTTATAGTTGTGGGGGGAGGAGGGGAGGGGGGGGGCGGGGGGGAGGGGGGGGGGAGGTAGTGGCGATGGGGGGATTGGCGGGGGCGGATTAGGGGGGGTGGGGCGAGTGGGGAGAGGTGAGGAAATAGTAGCGTAATAAGGAGGTAGAGGGAGGGGGTGTTGGATGGTAGGTGTATGGTATAGTGAAGGAGTGTGGTTATGAGGGTGTGGAGATGTGTGGGGGTGTGGGGGGGGGAGGGTGTGGTTAGGGAGAGACAAAGTCCTCGCCGTTGCACCCCAATATTTTTTTTTTTCATTATTTTTTTTTTTTTATTTTTTTTTTTTTTATTTTTTATTTGTGTTTTTTTTTTTTATTATTTTTTTATTTTTTTAGAGCCGTCTCAGGCGTCCGCGACACAGATCTTTTGTTTGTCAAGCTTTTTTTGATATTTTTTATTTTTGTTTTTTATTTTATTTTTTTTATTTTTGTATTTTTTTATATAATAATCTAAATAAATAAAAAATAAATCCAAGTTTGTTATCTAGTTATATAATAATATCTAATGTTATCCAGTTATATAAAAAAATAATCCAACGTTTATCCAGTTAATAATAATCTATCCAAGGTTATCCAGATAACTAGATAACATTGGATATTATTATATAACTGGATAACATTGGATATATTATTATATAACTGGATAACATTGGATATATTATTATATAACTGGATAACATTGGGTATATTATTATATAACTGGATAACATTGGATATATTATTATATAACTGGATAACGTTGGATATTTTTATATAACTGGATAACATTGGATATTATTATATAACTGGATAACGTTGGATATTATTATTCTTATAACCCACCCTTCCCATGGATCCCAATGGGACCCAAGAATAAAAAAAATAACCTTATAATAGGCGCGCTACTACTTAGTAGCACACCTATTTTAACACGGAAGTCATCCGCAATGATATATTTTTCTCTCCTGTCCCCAAGTCTATGCCCGCTATTCCATATTACTCACCTCCCTCGGTCCGTTGTGTCATTCTCCTTCGGGGAGCGAAATGTGAGACTGGGTAAGCAAATGAAGGAACATCAGCAGAGACCAGTCAGAACTCTAGGCTAGATCGTCTCTCCCTTTCTGGACGCACGCACACTCGCGTGGAGGAGGGGTGGATGAGCCGGAAAAGAAGCATAGTATGTGTATCTCTACCCTTTTGGGGGGGTTCACTCTCCCTCCTTCCAGATTGGATGGTGTATGTATGAGAGAGAGTGAATGGCTGACAAACTGCAGCACTTTAAGAAGCCAGGAAAGAGGTGGGTTATAATGTATAATGTACGCCCTTCTCTAAATTATAAGGATATTATATCCACCGAAGAGTTCCATGCCCTGTATAAAAGGTACCCGGCCTGTGGCATTATCCACTATATAACTAATATCCATATAATTTACAGTTGGGGGTGCATTATCCACTATATAACTAATATCCATATAATTTACAGAAGGGGGTGCATTATCCACTATATAACTAATATCCTTTATAATTACACATTGGGGTTGTAGTATCCACTACTATATAAACTAATATCATTTTAAAACATGTACAGAAGGGGGTTGCATTATCCACTCATAACTAATATCCTTTCATTAATTACAGTTGGGGGTGCATTATCCACTATATAAACGAATATCATTATAATTTACAGTTGGGGGTGGGGTGCCTTATCCACTATATAACTTACAATTATCCTTATAATGTACAGTTGTGGGGTGCATATCCACTATATAAACTAATATCTGATAATGTAAAGTTGGGTTGTATGATCCACTATATAACTAATACCTTTTAATGTACAGAAGGGGGTGCATATCCACTATATAAGAATATCCTTATAATGTACAGTTGGGGGTGCAGTATCCATATAAACTAATATCCTTTAATGTTACAGAAGGGGGGGCCTTATCCACTATATAACTAATATCTTATAATTTACAGTTGGGGGTGCATTATCCCACTATATAACTAATATTCCTTAGTAATTTACGTTGGGGGTGGTGCATTATCACTATATAACTTAATATCCTTTATAATTTACAGTTGGGGGTTGCATTGGGGCCTACCACTATATAACTAATATCCTTATGATTTACAGTTGGGTGCATTGATCCACTAATAGTAACTAATATCCTTTAATGTACACAGAAGGGGTGCATTATTCCAATCTCTAACCTAATTCTGTTTGTTGGTCTTTTTTTATTTTGTTTCTTTTGTGGTTTTTATTTTTTTTGTTTTTTTCGTTTGTTTTTTTTTTTTTGCTTAATTTTTTTTTTTTTTTTTTTTTTTTTTTCTTTGTTAATCCTTTTAATGACAGAAGGGGGGTGTGCCTTATTATCCACTCTATAACTGAATATCCTTATCATTTACCGTGGGGGGCATTTATTAACTATATTAACGCTAATACCTTATAATGTACAGAAGGGGGTTGGCATTATACACTATATAAACTAATTATCCATATAATTTACAGTTGGGGGGGTGCAACCACTTATAAACTAATATCATATAATTACAGTTGAGGGGCATTATCCACTATATAACTTAATATCCTATAATTTACAGGGGGGTGTATGGATTATCCACTATATAAACTAATATCCCATATTAAACTTGTTACAGTGGGTGCATTATCTACTATATAACTAATATTCCATCATCTTTAAGGGGAGGTTGGGGGATGCATATCCACTATATAAACTATATACTTATAATTTACCACGTTGGGGGGGCATATCCACTATTAACTAATATCCTATAATTACAGAAGGGGGTGCAAGGATCCCACGTAGATTACTAATATCCCATATAATTACAGGTGCGGGTGCAATTATCCCCACTATATAACTAAATCCTTATAATTTACAGTTGGGGTGAGACATTATCCACTATATAACTAAGATCCCAAGAAATTTACAGTTGGGGTGCAGTATCCATATAAACTAATATCCTTATAATTTACAGTTGGGGGATTATCCACTATATAACTAATATCATTATAATTTACAGTGAGTGTGCATTATTCCACTATACAACTAATATCGTAGAATGTACAGAAGGGGGGGCATTATCCACTATATAACGTAATTCCATTATAATTACAGTTGGGGGTGCATTTATCCATATATAAATAATACCTTTATTAATTTACAGTTGGGGTCGGGTCATTATCCCCTAAAACTAATATCATTAAATTACAGTTGGGGGTGCATTATCCAGCATATAAACTAATATCCTTATAATTTAAGTTGGGTGGGCATTATCACATCTAACTAGATATCCTTATAATTTACAGTTGAGGGTGTGTGCATTATGCCACGATATAACTAAATCCTTAATAATCAGTTGGGGGTGCAAGGATCCACATATAACTAATTATCCTTATAATTTACAGTTGGGGGTGCATGCATTATCTACTATATAAACTAATATCCTTATATTTACAGTTGGGGGGTTGTGGCATTATCCCACTATATAACGCTAACTATCCTTGTTATAATTTTTACAGTCTGGGGGTGCGCATTATCCAAGATATAACTAATATCCTTATACGTACAGTTGGGGGGCAGTATCTACTATATAAACTAATATCCTTATATTTACAGTTGGGGGTGCATTATCCACTTATATAACTAATATCATTATAATTTACGTTGGGGGGGCATTATCTACTATATAACTAATATCCGATAATTTACATTGGGGGGTGCAGTATCAACTATATAACTAATAATCCTTGATAAGTTACAGTTGGGGGTTGCATATCCACAATAATAATATCTGTATAATTTACAGTGGGGGCATTATCTAAAAAACTAATATCCTTATAATTACAGTTGGGGGGGTGTCATTATCCACTATTATTAAATAATATCCTTATAATTTACAGTGGGGGTGCATATCCACTATATAACTAATCCTTAAATTTACAGTTGGGGGTGCAATATCCAATAGTATACTAATATCCTTATAATTTACAGTTGGGGGGGTGCATTATCTACTATATAACTAATATCCGTATTATTACCGTGGGGGTGCATTTATCCACATATAAACTAATTATCCTTATAATTTACAGTTGGGGGGTGGGAGTGGCATTATGTCTACGCTATATAAACTAATATCCTTATAATTTACAGGTGGGGGTGCAGTATCCCGAATAACGAAGAATTCCTTGAATTTTACAGTTGGGGGGTGCATTATCCCGACAATATAACTAATATCCTTATAATTTACAGTTGGGGGTTTTGTGATTATCCCGATATAAACAATACCTTATAATTTACCAGTGGGGGTGCATAGCCACTATATAAATAATATCCTGAAATTACAGTTGGGGGTGCATATCCACAATAACTAATATCCTATAATTTAAGTTGGGGTGACATTATCTATATATAACTAATATACTTATATTTACAGTGGGGTGCATATCCACTATATAACTAAATATCCATATAATTTACAGTTGGGGTGCATTAAGCCACTATATAACTTATACTTATAATTTAAAGTTGGGGGGTGCATTATCCACTATATAACTAATATCCTTATAATTTACAGTTAGTGTGCATATCCACTATATAACTAATATCCTAGAATAGAATGTACGAAGGGGGTGCCATTATCCACTATATAATAATATCCAATAATTTACAGGTGGGGGTGCAGTATCACTATATAACTAGGATCCTTATAATTTACAGTTGGGGGTGCATTATCTACCTATATAAACCCTAACCTTATTAATTTACGGTGGGGGGTGCTTATCCACTATCTAACTAATATCCGTAGTAATACAGTTGGGGGGTGCATTATCCACATATAACTAATATCTTTATAATTTACAGTTGGGGGTGCATGCATATCCACTTTAACTTAACTCCTTATAATTACAGTTGGGCGGGTATATCCACATATAACTCTAAATACGTTTAATGTACAGAAAGTGGTGTGCAGTATCCAACTATCTAACTATATTCCATTAATTTACCAGTGGGGGTGAATTATCCACTATATACCTAATATATCCTTATAAATTACGTTTGGGGGTGGCTTATCCACTCTATTATAACTAATTATTCCTTATTAATTAAAGTGGGGGTCATGCATTATATAACTAATAACTAATATCCTTTAATTTACAGTTGGGGGTGCATTATCCACTATATAACTAATATCCTTATAATTTACAGTTGGGGTGCTTATCCACGATATAACTAATATCCTTATAATTTACAGTTGGGGGTGCATTATCCACTAGATAACGAATTTATCCTTATATTACAGGTTAGTGTGCATTATCCAACTATAGAATACTATCCTTAGAATGTTACAGAAAGGGGGGCATTATCCACTTTATAACAATATCCATATATAATTAACAGTTGGGTGTGCATTAACCACTATATAACTAAGTATCCTTTAATTTACAGTTTGGGGTTGCAGTATCCACTAGTATAAACTTAATATTCTTATTAATTACAGTGGGGGGCATTATCCACTATCTAAAAACAATTATCATATAATTAAAGTTGGGGGTGCATATCCATATATACAACTAATATCCTTATAATTACAGTGGGTATGGCAGTATCTCTAGATAAACTAATATCCTTATAATTTACAGTTGGGGCGGCATTATCCCATCTATATAACTAAATCCTTATAATTTACAGTTGGGGCGTGCATTATCCAATATAACTAATAATCATTATAATTACAGTTGGGGGTTTGCATTGGCATTTCCACATATAACTAAATCATTATAATTACATGTTGGGGGTGCATTACCACTATATACTAATTCCTTTTGATAATTTTACAGTGGGGGTGCATTATCAACTAGAGAACTAAATCAGGATGAAATGTACAGTGGGGGTGCATGATCCACTATAGAACTAATATAAGAATAAATTATAGAGAGAGAGAGAAGAGAAAGAGAGAGAGAAAGGAAAGAAGAGAAGAGAGAAGAAGAGTGTGGGGGTGGTAGGGAGGGGGGGGGGGGGGGTGTTTTTTTTTTTTTTTTTGTTTGTAATTTACAGTTGGGGGTGTGCATTATCCACTATAAACTTAAATTATCCTTATAATTTACAGTTGGTGGGGGGATTATCCACTATATAACTATATCTTATAATTACAGTGGGGGGTGTGCATTATTCACTATAGAACTAATATCCTTATAATTTACAGTTGGGTGCATTATCCCTAATATAAAACGAATATCATTCTAATTACAGTTTACAGTTGGGGTGCATTATCCACTATATAAATATATCATTATAATTTACAAGTTGGGGTTGCATTATACCACTGAATAACTAATATCCTTAAATTTACAGTTGGGGGGCATTATATACTATATAACTAAATCCCTTATAAATTTACAGTTGGGGTGCATTATCCACTATATAACTAATATCCTTATAATTTACAGTTGGGGGTGCATTATCTACTATATAACTAATATCCTTATAATTTACAGTTGGGGTGCATTATCTACTATATAACTAATATCCTTATAAAATCCTTATAATTTACAAGTTTGGGGGTGCATTATCCCACTATATAACTAATATCCTTATATTACAGTTGGGGGTTTGTGATTATCCACATTATACTAATATCCTTATAATTTACAAGTTGGGGGTGCATTATCTACTATATAACTTAATATCTATAATTTACATTGGCGGGGGGTTTTGCATTATCCACTATATAACTAATCCTATATTACAGTTGGGGGTGCATTATCCACATATAACTAATCTTATAATTACAGTTGGGGGTTGCATTAATCCACTAGATAACAATATCTTATAATTTAAAGTGGGGGTGCATTATCCCCACTATTTATAACTAAATCCTTATAATTTACAGTTGGGGGGGGTTGCTTACCCACTATATAACTAATATCCTTATATGTAAGTTGGGGGGTGGTGCATGACCCACGAGCGAAACGAAGGCCAGAGAATGGACAGATGGGGGGGCAGAGGAAAACACGGGAGATGTAAACGAAGAGCCGGAGAAGTGACAGGTTGGGGGTGCATACCCACTAATAACTAATATCCATTAATTTACAGTTGGGGAGCATTATT